>JACEFZ010014222.1:115000-240000 GCA_014155875.1 Cepaea nemoralis
AGACCAGGGATGGAGTTATTGCCTCTCCCTAGCACAAAGCCTGGGCTAAAATATAGAGATCATGTGTTGCCCATGCAGCATGATCCCTCTCTCGGCCTGCCTAGTTCACTCCAGAGGAAAGGTAACACCTCTACATATGGAACAAGACAAGCTGCAGAAGCTGTCGGATCAGCAAAGCAATGCTCTAACTGTCCGCCTGTCGGAGCTTCGATCCTAGACCAGCCGCCAACCAAGGCTTAGGGCCTAGTCTGCACTGCCATGACATTTTGTCTTTAGGTTGCATTTCCTCGCACCAGGGTAAGGTTGTTACCCTCCCAATTGCGCTCTTCCGTTGGAGAGGTATAACTCATTTTACAAACTATCATCTGTCAAGGCGGCAAGGTGACAGTCAGTCAGAAGTAGTGATACTAGCAGTAATAGTAGTAAAAGTAGTAGTAATAATAGTAGTAGTAATAGTAGTAGTAGTAGTAGTAGTAGTAGTAGTAGTAGTAGTAGTAGTAGTAGCTGCAGCAGCAGCAAAAGCAGCAGCAAAAGCAGCAGCAGCAGCAACAGCAGCAGTAGTAACAGTAGTATTAGTAGTAGTAACAGTAGTATTAGCAGTAGTAACAGTAGTATTAGCAGTAGCATCAGCAAGTGTAGAATAAAGACAGAATGTTAACCTTTGATAATATACTTTGTTCTTTCGTTCATCTGACAGATCTACATAACTGTTTGTCAGTTGTAACAAATTTGGGGTTTTCTCTTCTCACAATGAGGCCAGACTATACCTTTCTGGTTTTTGTGATAAGTTGTCTTGTTGTCTAAATCGCTTCAGAATGCACGGATTGTTCTACATATTTACTAACTGTCCATAATTGACGGACATATGTTAAACTTGATGTATGTAACATGTATGACTTCTTTTTCTAACTTCCAATGACATTAATATAATGCATAAGGTTTTCTACGTTTGACAAACATCTGTGTGTTTTGTACCCAGTTTTTTTTATTTTTTTATTTTTGCATATCCTTTACAAGACATCGCTGTCAACAGCAGCATCTTTCAGCTGTCTGTTGATTTCTTGGCAAGATTACGCTCAGTAGTTTGCCATTTTTGTACCCAGTAGGCAAGTTTTAATTCATAAGTTCTGGACTGCATGCAGTTGTCTACATATTCGCCGCTATGTGTGCCAGCTTGACGGATACACTGCCCTCTAGAAGGCTAATATCATGCGCCAAGTGAATCTGATTCGATTTCTTCATATGGCACCTTTACGTTTGCCGGAAGAAAGCCGGCTTCTCTACACCGTCCGCTTAGCCTAAGTTTCCGATTCCATACCCTCTGTTTGAAAGGCTTTAAATGAAAAGATGTTCGACTCCATTGCACCAGGTTTATCCCATGTCGCTCAATCTCTTTCGGCAAGGGGGCCGACGAAAAGCGCCGCACATAATATTAACTGTGTTTCTCCATCGACGACAACCATAAGTCCCCGAGTAAATTACACACCTGAAACGAATGATGTATTCCGGAATCGAACCCACAACCTTCGGAGCGTGAGTAAATTGACATACTCACTTCGCCACGGAGACTCACCCGTATCCACCATTCGCTATACAACTATGGACGTCCAGTGCGCCATGCTATACTAATACTTTCTCCGTGACCGCTGTTCGCTACACCACAATACACGTCCGTATCGCCATGTTGCCGTCTGCACAGCCCACAACATTCGCATGTATGCACGCTCCCAGAAGAATAGCCAGCATTGTCTCTCGACCCTAACCATTGTTCTTTGGCTGGGTCCTTCCGTTCCTTAATCTTCCTTTCTGTTCCAAAAAGAGACGCCACAATGAGGCCGCTGTCTACAGCCACCAGCTGCTGTCTCGGCTATCATGCAGTTGTGGTACTTCGGGTAACATTTCTCTATTCTGCTTCCACCGCGTGCTGTACAGCTGAGGTGCAACGTGAGTACTGCTCAATCCTGCCGCCACGATCACAGAAAAAGGGAGGTTTTCTTGCTGGTTAGATTGTGACCGCGTGACTACCATCTGATGTGAAGGCAGAACCCCGGGCCATACTACCTCATAGATTTATTCCATTGGTCGTTCCAGTATTACGTTTACATCAGAAACAAAATAATCCATACATTAGAAAACAAAGGTAAAACAAAAGAAACCGTTTACCTAATAGGGCAGTTGTCAGCGAGACAAGAACAACGACACACTTTATGTGTCTGCACACCAGCAAAGCAAATAGACATGTCTGTTGTCTGAAAGTGACAAGAACGCAGACACAAACTATCAATACACTGACACGTCAAGTGTACACTGGTAGTGATATTCCTATAATATTACCGCAATGAGTATTCAACCCTTGTAGATATTAGCTTAGTGTTGTTTCTGTTGAAACAAACCCTTGTAGATATTATCATAATGTTGTTTATTTATGTATTATTTAACCTATGTAGATACAGCATGTTGTGTCGGTAATTTTGACTGTCTTCGTCCAATTTCTCTAATCAATTTACGAGTTTCATTTCTCTCTTGTAGTACTTGGACATTAGTTTTTCTATCTGTCCATGATATTCTTTGCATTTTCCTCAGAAACCACATTTCTGCAGCCATCAGATGTTTTTCAGCTTGACTGTGCATTGTCCAAATTTTAGATCCATACAAAAGAACAGAATTTAGAATTAAATCGTAAAAAGACACAGGCTATGGTCGTCACTAGGAAGAACGAAGTACCACAATGTAATATACATGTAAATGGGAATATTCTTCAACAAGTGAATCGATACAGTTATCTCGGAACAGTCATAACATCTGATGGGAGATGCCTTGAAGAGATTAGAACAAGAATCGCCATGGCGAAAGTAGCCTTTAGCAAGATGAAAAACATTCTGACCAATAAAATGATGTCAATTGAAACGAGAAAAAGAGTGTTGAGGGGATACATAGAGCCTGTCCTTTTGTATGGATGTGAAACTTGGACAATGTGCAGTCAAGCTGAAAAACATCTGATGGCTGCAGAAATGTGGTTTCTGAGGAAAATCCAAAGAATACCATGGACAGACAGAAAAACCAATGACCAAGTACTACAGGAGGCAAATGAAACTTGTAAATTGATTAGCGAAATTAGACGTAGACAGTCACAAATTTTTGGACATGTTATGAAAAGAAATGGCTTGGAGAACTTAGCAACAACTGGCAAGATCAAAGGGAACAGACCAAGAGGAAGACCGAGAGGAAAATACCTGGAAGGCTTGGCCACATGGCATGGAAGAGACAGGAACACTGAGCTGATCCACGACTCTGGTGATCGAGTGAAATGGCGAGTCATGACCGCCCACGCTTTCCGGCATGGCACATGATTGACTGATTGATTTTCGGTGGTGTCATTCCTGTGACACACCTGTACTTCCCATTTTCCTCTATTCAGTTTTTTTTGTGTGGTCCAAATCTAAGTTTTGCTTGGCACTAAATCTGTTAATTTAAGGAAGTTTTCACGGTTAAAGCAGACATCGCTAAACTGAGATACATTCGTCACAACTTCCTTAAACTTTCACGATTAAAGCAGACATCGCTAAACTGAGATACATGTGTCACAACTTCCTTAAACTAACGGATACAGTGTCAAACAGACAGTAGGTTTAGACCAAACATGATACACAGTCACATGAACAAGTATTAGAATGTACATTTCCGTTCCCTGAGCTTTAAAACTGTGGAAGGTACCACTAAGAGAAGCAAATAACACAATGACCCTAGAATAGCGATATATTGTCCTTCTGTCTAAATGCCGGATGACTTATGGTGATATATTATACCTCGGATCTGAATCAATTAATAATAGATGAGTTGAGTTAAGAACCGACATCACTGCATTCAGGACATCCCCATACGTGCCCCGTCCCATCGCTCAAGAGACAGCGAAGAGTAATACTACTAATGGTTCCAACCGCCATGTGATTAAATGTTCTGATCTTCACTCTCAGTTTTGAGCTTCTGCCAGACCTCACACCGATCCCCCGCAATATTATTTTTCCACTTACGGGTTCTCCACCTGCTCCTCTCCTTCTTCACCTGGTCTCCCAGGCGCTAGACTACCTCTCCCTTGTCCATAGGTAATTTACCCCCTAACGGTGCATTCGCTGCCAGCCTATCTGTCTGTTCATTCCCCTCACTCCAGCATGGCTAGGGCAAAATATTCATACAATTCTCACAATCTGTGACCTCTGAAGCCAGGATAGCCATTCCACACGAAACATTCCTTTCAGTTAATAATAGTCATTCGTCATTACAGTATGATCTGTCCAAAGAAGGCTGGAGTCTCTAGCATAGTGTAGCTTCCATTCTGTCCATTACGACCCAGACCTCCAGCTTAACATGACATCTGGTATGGGAATGGAGGTGGAGGCGGTCACTGCGATGTTCTGCTGGCCGGAGTATAAATAGCACTCACATGCCGTGATTGTAACGGACTCACAGATCATGATGACCAGGGTGAAGACAGACATGCTTCGTGCAGGGCTGCGTGCTTCAATTAAGAAATCTATTAAAGAGAGCATCCTTTTGATTTTTCCCCAGGATATGCTCGTGTTTGGAAATGAGCAGGCGGACACCGCTGGGTGGGTTTTTGGTGCACGATAAGGGAGATGTGGGCAGGGTCATTTGAGATCATGTGTGTAATGTGGAAACATAGATACAGCATTACTGCCTGGAAATGGTTCTGTGTAATGTGGAAACATAGATACAGCATTATTGCCTGGAAATGGTTCTGTGTAATGTGGAAACATAGATACAGCATTATTGCCTGGAAATGGTTCTGTGTAATGTGGAAACATAGATTCAGCATTATTGCCTGGAAATGGTTCTGTGTAATGTGGAAACATAGATACAGCAATATTGCCTGGAAGTGGTTCTGTGTAATGTGGAAACATAGATTCAGCATTATTGCCTGGAAATGGTTCTGTGTAATGTGGAAACATAGATTCAGCATTATTGCCTGGAAATGGTTCTGTGTAATGTGGAAACATAGATACAGCATTATTGCCTGGAAGTGGTTCTGTGTAATGTGGAAACATAGATTCAGCATTATTGCCTGGAAATGGTTCTGTGTAATGTGGAAACATAGATACAACATTATTGCCTAGAAATGGTTCTGTGTAATGTGGAAACATAGATACAGCATTATTGCCTGGAAGTGGTTCTGTGTAATGTGGAAACATAGATTCAGTATTATTGCCTGGAAGTGGTTCTGTGTAATGTGGAAACATAGATACAGCATTATTGCCTGGAAGTGGTTCTGCAGGGAGTGACCAGAGGATATGGCTGATATTCAGTTCTCCGTGGAAAGGCCAGACGGACACAATCACATCACAATAAGTACCAATACTATTGGGACTCTTCGCCGAATGTTGAAGATGAGAACAAAGCCCGTATGGGAATGTCAGGAGTGCTGTGATATGACGTTTTCTCAATTCTTCCTTCTTGTGAAGGTTTTACTGTAAAGCTGCATCGCATATGCACACCCGAACGCGACTTTTCCCTTTACAGTTACTCATCTCATCTCATCTTATCTCATCTCATCATGTTCCTCTTGTACCTTGCGGTGTCGAGGTGAAGTATAAAAAGCGGGAGAGTGCCGGCTTGTGGGCTTCATGTATCGATATTCCCATAGACTGTTATTTCCTGCGTCCATCGTTTACGCGGTCCGCCTCTTCCTCTCCTTCCCTCTGGTCTGTACATCATTGCTTGCTTGTTGTGGTATGCTGTTAGCTTGTAACCTGCTTGCATGGCCAAACCATTTGACTTGCTGTCTTCTAATAAAATCTTGTGCAGCTATAACCCCCACTTTAGTCCTGATTTCTTCATTTCTGATCTTATCTCTTCTTGATACATTGAGTATTCTTCTCAGGAATCTCATTTCTGTTGCTGTGATTTTTCTTTTCTCTTTTTCTGTCCAGGTTTGGCATCGGTAACATAGAGTTTGTAGGAAGATTGTGTTGTAAAGTGCTTTCTTAGTAATAGTAGTATTAGTAGTTACATGTTTGTTCTTTAGTAATGGTGCCATTTGTCCAATGAGTTGGTTTGCCTTATTGCATCTATTTTCGATCTCGTTTTCTTATTTATATACAGTTACAATAATATAATAGATGTTAGAGCAGAGATCAAGCAATTAATTCACGCTACCTGAATAATGACTCAGATATAGACATTGCTGCTGAAACGAGTCCTAATGTGACAATCTCAATTGCTGCAACTCAAACTGTGATGATAGCAAAACATGAATGCAAAATTGTCCACAGTTTTTAACTTGTGTTCCCATAATCAAGCTCAAGAAATGATGACGTCATTTGAATGGTGGTTGATTTGCTAGTTCATGAACAGATCATCCTCACTGCACATCGAACCATTCAGTCCATATGTTCTCACAGCCCCTCCTCAGTAAATCCCGCAACGTGTAGCGGCCAAAGACACCAGTTCTGTGTTGGTTTATTAATCTTGTTTTGGATTCCTGCGTAGTGTTCTTGTTTGCCACACCTCTTTTAACTTCCTGTTCTCGCAGCCTGACCATGGATGTAGATTCACAGTCATCACTTGGTTCTCGCAAAATACCTACTTCTCGTAGAGGATTCAGTACATCAGCCTGGCCCATGGCTCGACCACAGTACGCCAGCCTGATACATGGCTCGCTCGCCCTCCATAGTAGCCTTACCTGTATCTCTCTCAGCGTGTAGCGACTGACAAGTTCTGTGCCGGCTGACTAGTCTGTAACGGCTTCCCGCACAACGCTTTAGTTTAGCTTGTCGCTATTTGACTCGATGAGTGCTTTGCGAGAGTTCGTGTAGTCCGGTCAAAGTTGCAGAATCGCATCTATAACATGAGGTCAGCACGGCCATGATGATTCCTGCGCTTGTCACTCCTTGTTTTACTCACCCTATCTTGCCCTGAACTATCATACTTAAAGGTATTGACCATTGATTTGTGCTGCCTGGTTCTGCCGTTCTTCACCAATATGATGCAATGGTGGAGGTCGCTGCCATGGTGCCCTAGGACACGCCATCTACATACTGTAGTGAGTGACGGAGACTCCAGAGCCAGATCAATAACACTGTTCTCGTCACTTGGACGACTTGCTGTCCTGGTGACACATCTACTGTGGATATACACAAAGTCACTGGTTTCAAGTGCTACCTTGAGCTCCTCCCCCTGTGTGTTGGAAGAAATGTTACCCCACGATTTGCCCTTAGCGTTGAAATCGCCAATGCACATATATGAAGCATATTAGTCAGTCATTACCTCCTCAGTGAATCAAGTTATTGCCTTTTGGCCCAGCCCAACTCGATCGAAGTCGCTGAGAAAACATACTAATGTGAAAGAAAGTCTGCAGCCCTGCTATTGCCTTTGTTACTGCCACGACCTCCATGGTGAAGCTGCTAGTAGTCGCAGCAAAATCCCTGCTGTCTTCCTGAACAGCTCTCCCTCCAACCTTGGCCGTGAAAACCTGTGAGCCCGTTATGTGCCACACAACAGATCCGTCTGTGTAGGTGATCACATCGCCAAAGATTGATTGATTTATTGATTTAGGAACCGACATCACAGCATTCGGGGCATTCCCATAAGCGCTCCGTCCCCATTCTCAGCAGCCAGCGAAGAGCTCCAACACCAATGGTTCCAGTAGCAATCTGATTATATGTCCGTCTCACCTTTCCTCTGAGCGTTGAGCGTCGGCCAGATCCCCTCGTCACTCCTTGCTGCCTTATTCTTGCCAGACTATGGTGATCCATTTGCTCCCCCGAGGTGTACACGTGCTCCCACAAGGCCGCAACCACGTCTGCCTTGTCATGGTTCAATACTACACCAAGTTTTGCCGAGCCAGCCAATCTGTCTGCTTTTTCATTTCCCAGCACACCGGCATGCCTCGGAGAAATGATCCATGTGATGCTTGCCACCCGTGACCTCCGAAGCGAAGCAAAAAGAAAGAATCGCCAAAGGAAGAATTGTCAAACATTCAGTGTCAACGACCATTATGTCTCAATGACCACCGGGTGGTGTTGTCGGAAGCCTCTTCCCAGTCTACTGCAGACTGACACAGATCTGTTGAGGGAAATCACACCATGTAGCAAGTCCATTGTAGAACGTCGCGCTCATCATGTCCCGAATAATGACCCTCGAACGTTCACCAGTTCCCCTGCTTCTTACATGTTCGTGCCCATGGTGTCTTTAGCGCCCTGTTTCCTCCTTCACGTTGGTCGACCACTGCCTCTTTTCCCTGGAACTACGCCCACCCTCACCCCCGCTAATGTTCTTTCATGTTTACTGTCACATTCAATATATAGCCAAAGTAGCTCAGTTTTCTGGCTGAGTTTAGCTGATTTGAGTTGAGTTGAGTTGAGTTGAGCTGTGTTGAGATGAGTTGAGCTGAAATGAGTTGAGTTGAGTTGAGATGAACTGAGGTGAGCTGAAATGAGTTGATTTGAGTTGAGTTGAGCTGAGCTGAGCTGAGCTGAGTTGAGCTGAGTTAGAGTTGAGTTGAGATGAGTTGAGTTGGGCTGAGTTGAGTTGAGCTGAGTTGAGTTGAGCTGAGTTGAGTTGAGCTGAGTTGAGCTGAGCTGAGCTGAATTGAATTAAGCTGAATTGAGCTGAGCTGAGTTGAATTAAGCTGAGTTGAGTTGAGTTTAGTTAAGTTCAGCTGAGTTGAGATGGGTTGAATTGTGTTGAGCTGAGTTGAGTTGAGTTGAGTTAAGCTGAGCTAGGCAGAGTCAAGAACCAACATATCGCTACTGCGATATTCATGGTTGGCCTCTCCTTCTTGTCTCAATGATTAGTGCTCGTAATGCGGCCATCTAATTTTCTCACACCCCTGAATAGTCGGGGCAGTAAATCCACACAAGTTGCTGAAGGCTTGTGACATCACAAGTTGCAAGAACTCACGTGATAACTTTCCATCCCGAACCCCCTGAAACGTGTAATGTGAGAATAGTCCAACAGTTAAATGCAATCAGCGAAAAACGGCTGGACTGCTTGGGACGAAAGCCTTGCATCGTCTCCGATTGGTGGTGTTAAACAAACACTCTGCAAACACCCATCTGGCCGTGAGAGTCAGTATCTAAGAATGTTCGACAGAGCAGGCCCCACAACATGCCCTGGTAAAGACGTTGTCCCAATATTTATGTAATCACCGACAACATCCTCTTTAAGTGTCTTGTCGCAAAAACTCCGCCGCCGAGCTAGCACGACAGAAGGCTTCTGACCACCAGAAGTGGTCCCGCTGGTAGACTGTTTCGGCCATATAGCTTTTTTACTGTCTCAATGGGCGTTTTCCTCTTGTGGTACGAATCCACTTTCGAGACGTCCGTTTATCGTACTCATCCCCTATCGATATCGCTATGTGTGTCTGCTCAGAAGGCACCTACCCTCGGACGGCAAACATTAGGCACCCGGTGCAATTATTTACGTTATCACTGCACCGTAACTGACCGCAGGAAAGCCGGCATCTTTCCCGGGACATGTAGCCCAGTCTTGACCTCCACCTCGGTGGCTAGCTATGTCTTGTAGACGTCGTCGCTGCCATCTTGCCTTCTATGAGTGAGGGATGTGTGGGTGTTAGTGGTTAGGGATGTGTGAGGGGATGAGTGTTGGGGATGTATGTGTGGGTTGTGTGTGCGTGGATGGGAGGTGTGTGTTTGTGAATGGGGGATGTGTTGGTGGGTGGGGATGTGTGTGAGGGATGTGCGTATGGGCGGGGAGATTGTGCGTGGGTTGGGATGTTTGTGTATATGGGTAGGGGTGTGTGGTTAAGGGATGTGTGGCTGGAGATGGGTGGGTGGAGGATGTGTGGTTGGGTAGAGGATGTGTGGGTGGGTGATTGTATATGAGTAAGGGTGTGTGGTTAAGGGATGTTTGGTTGGGGGATGGGTGGGTAGAGGATGTGTGGGTGGGTAGAGGATATGTGGGTGGGTGAGTGTGTGTAGGTTAGGAGATGGTGGGGGAAGTTTGTAGGGGTGGGCTCGGGATCTGTGAGTGGGCTGGGGGAGATGGGAGATTATGTGGCTGGTTGCGAAATTTGTGTGTGGGTAGGTGCGGAATATGTGAGTTGACGGGGAGATGTGTGTGTGGGGGGGGGGGGGGAATGTGTGGCTGAGGAATGTGTGTTTGGCTGGGGGATTGGAGGTGTGGGGGGGGAGGAGGATATGTGGGTGAGTAATTGTTGGTGGGTAATGGGACGGGTAGAGGATATGTGTTTAGGTGGGTGGGATGTGTGTGGGTGGGGGATGTGTTGGTTGGGGAATGTATGTGTGCTTGGGGTGTGGGTGGATGGCGTGTGTGGTGGGTGAGAGGTGTGTGTGGGTGGGGAGATGTGTAGGTGTAGGGATGTGGTGTATGGGTAGGGGCATGTATGTGTGTGTGGGTTATGTGTGTGGTTGGGTGGTGGAGTTGGAGTGAATGGGAGATGTGTAGGTGGGTGGTTGATGTGTCTCATAACATAGTAATATGCATTTTTTATGTTTACAAAATTCATGTGATAATGTTTTTTTTCCTATGCACTGTTGATGAAAGAAAGATGAGTGATTGGAAGGGCCGAATGTAAGACGGGCCTGCGTGCCCAATTTGTTACCCTTTGAAAATAAAGTCTGTTCGTTCTGTTCGTTCGTTCGATCTATCTATCTATCTATCTTTCTTCTTCTTCTTCTTCTTGGTGTGTGAGGATGTGTGTGTGGGTGGGGAAATGTGTGTGGGTGGGGGATCAGTGAGTGGGTGGCGGCATGTATGTTTGCCTGGTTCTGTGTGAGTGCGTGGAGGTATGTGTGGGTGGGTGGGGGTTGTGATGGTGGCTGCGGGATATGAGGGTGGATGGGGGATGTGTCTCACAGCATTGCTATATGCACTGTTTATGTTTACAACTTTCATTTGACAATGTTTTTTTTGTTTTCTCATGTGAATGTATCATGCGTAGTATGCATTGTTTATGCTTACAAAATCCATTTCACAATGTTTTTTCCCCCTATGTTAATGTAACATGCACATTTGATGAATGAAAGATGAGTGATTGAAAGAGCCGAATGTAAGACGGGCCTGCGTGCCCAATTTGTTACCCTTTTAAAATAAAGTTTTTTCGTTCGTTCCTATCGGAAGCCAACTCTTCCAATAGACTAATTCTATTCAGGCTTGGGTCCCTCCTGCCCTTGCTACAGATGAGAGGCGCGGTCCTTGCAAGACGTCCTATTCCTCCATTGAGAAGGTCATGGGATTATCCTCACCTGGATGTCGCGGATTTATCCTCACCTGGGAGGTCATGGGTTCATCCTAACATGGGGGTCATGGGTTCATCCTCACCTGGAGGTCATGGGTTCATCCTCTCCTGCAGGTCATGGGTTCATCCTCATCTGGGGGTCATGGGTTTATCATCACCTGGAGGTCATGGGTTCATCCTCACCTGCAGGTCATGGGTTCATCCTCACCCGGAGGTCATGAGTTCATCCTCACCTGGAGGTCATGGGTTCATCCTCACCTGGGGGGGGGGGGGTCGTGGGTTCATCCTCACCTGGAAGTCATGGGTTCATCCTCACCTGGAGGTCATGGGTTCATCCTCACCTGGGGGGGGGGGGTCATGGGTTCATCCTCACCTGGAGATCATAGGTTCAACCTCACC
The DNA here is from genome assembly GCA_014155875.1 of Cepaea nemoralis. Lineage (NCBI taxonomy): Eukaryota > Metazoa > Mollusca > Gastropoda > Stylommatophora > Helicidae > Cepaea > Cepaea nemoralis. The sequence continues at coordinate 126,636 of JACEFZ010014222.1, forward strand.
TGGACGGAGTCGGAATTTAAAAAAAATAAGCATTCACCTGGGCAGCTTTAAAATGCACCAAGAATCTCTTGGGGAGTGTAGCGAAACGCCAGTGGCCCATGTCCTTATGCATTCTTTTATTCTTGGTAAACAGGGGGAAACGGCTTTCGGAAGCTCTCAGTTCTCTTGTTCGCTCAAATCTCCATGAAAGATGGTTCTTTGGGTTATCTTCATACCACAATCTTTACATGGAGCGAGTATATATTTGTCTTTCCTTTCGGGTAGACCCGATGGAGCGCCTTGCGTCAAATGTGCACTGGTGCAGCTGCTGGTCAATTGATGGCCGTGCCAACACCTACCGTTTGATACTTGCAGCCTGTCAAGTGATTTAAAGATTACGACAGAGATGCAACATACTACTGAAGTAGTGGAAAGGTAAACTTGGGTTTTCGTTGGTCCAGGCAAAGCTTGGCCTATAAATATCTATTGTCTTAACGACTGAGAGGATATGGCAAAACAGCAGTCTTGCCATGTTGGGAGGGGGTGACCGTTAGCCGATCTGGCTACGCGTCTTGATCTTGGCATGGCAAGGGAACACATCTGAAGAATAAGTAGTTACCAAATGATATCGCTTGTTCTTGGCAGCTGATAGACGAGTGATATCTTGATTCCTACGGCTTACCGTTACTTAGTAGCATCTCTCTTTTAAATATAGGCACATTAGATAGCTACGGGGATGGGGTCCACCAATCTATAATCTATCTTCTTGAGCCAGGGGATGCTAGCCACAGGACTATCTCTTTCGTCTGTCACTCGATAGGATGATGTCGGGAGGATAATGGACTCCTCTATCTCACTGAGAGAACCTGAACTTATCTACACTATGGCTTGTGCAGGGCAATGCCGGTACATTGGGGCGACAGCTCAGTCGAGAGCGGCGGCCGGGAGGGGTAGTATCTTCTTTGAATGGGGAACTACACGGTGTGCCATATAACCCCACTTAACGGGGGAGAAACACACAGATTACTAGGCACACCACACCACAAGATCTTGGTTGCGAGAAAGGCATGGTTTGCAAGTGAGAGGAAAGCATGGAAATGAATGTGCCCAATAATAATAAAGGCTTGGTATGAGTGTGGAATGTGTGTCTTGTAGACAAAACGTTCCTAGGGTGGACAACCTGACATCACCCAGCTGGAGGTCGACTCAAGCCCGGACGTAGCCAATCCAGGGGCTACCTGACAGGTCAGGCCCATTCATTCGGGTATGGTATATACTGCATTGGGTCAAGATCCTATATGTCAAATATATTAACTGAGACCCTATTGGTCTTCAGGATTGTGTGATGCATGAGTCCGCCCAGTCGCTCAATATTGTTTGTCATCTCCAGGGTCCTCTTTTGTTGGACGTGACCAAATCGGACAGTATCCACACAGCTTCTGTGCTAGAGCCAAATACGTCTGATGAAGCCAGGTCAATGTATTAGCCATATCACACATGGTGTGCCTAACTCTGAGAGAGAGGCAAGGGCATATCTTGAGGAAATGACATAGGCCCGAGAACAGTTAAATTCTGGGTTGAGTCTACGCATGATTATCCTGCATACTATGAAACAATGACAATTTGCAGTAATGGTGCATCTCGGGTCCTTTCATTGACATAGGCCCGAGAGCAGTCAAATTCTAAGTTGAGTCTACGCATGATTATCAGGCATACCCATTTTGTACCGGACATTGAAAGACGCCTATCTATGTTAAGTCCATGAACAATTCCTCAACAACCAGTGGATTTGATTCTACAGAAGCCTGTTGAACTTACACCCAAGTACCGGGAAGGAAGGAGATTCCGGCACACGGGGTGAGATGTATGTGGACAGATCGGACAGTATATGAAGCTGGGTCTGTGACTATGGCTACTTGAGGCTATGTGCCTGAACTTATCTGTGTTGTGTCTGTTTAGAACTTTCTGTGTTACCTGCCTTGGTGTTTTTCTGTGCTGTCCTGTATTGATTTAATAAATCAAGTTTTAGCTTATTCCAACTAGCACTGTGTTATATATATGGATCAGCCAGAAGAACACGACAGGAAATAGGTCCTTAGGTCGAAAGAAAGAGTGACAGTGAGTCCGGGGAAAACGGAGGAGGGTTGGCAGGTAAAGACCTATCCCAGCCAGGGCTATAAAGAGAATAATTTTGAAATATTGTGATAGGGCTATTTGGGACCCTCCACGTAGCTTGTTACAATTTCTGGGGGCACGTCGCGGGATATTTGAAATCCTGGTGGAGTTCTGGCTGATTTAGTGATAGGGGACAGATATTCTTGTCTACTATCAATAGGTTCTGCCTACCGTGCCTGGCTATTGTCTATACTCTTCCTGACACAGACTGACCGACATACGACGTGTTGTGGTCGTGTAATATATATATTTTGGTTATGTGAGATAATCATTTTCTATACAATTTCTTGGGCACTTTCCCTCTGAGTTTAAGATGGCATCAACTGGGTTTAATGTCGCTGACGTACAGGCTACAGGGCGTGAGATGGGCTATGATGGAGCGGAGTTACAGAAATATGTGCAGGAAGTGGAAAGAGACTTCAGACAGGCTGTGCGCGAAGCCAAGAAAATTGAGGCGGAGGCTAGGAAGATGGAGGCCGAGCAGGCAGTCAGAGACCATGAGTTTCGTATGAGGGAGTTGGAGCTGAAAGCTAAAACGGCCAAGGAAAGCGAGGGTGCAGTTGGAGGCGCAGTTCTCCCTGACTCAACAACTTCTAGTGGCGGTCCATACCAGGCAATGAAGTTCCCATTACTCCCGTTCGATGAACACAAAGAGAAGATCGACCAGTATCTTCAAAAATTCCAGTCGATGGCTTTGGCTATGGGGCTGGAACGTGGGAAATGGAACTTGAAAATCTCGCAGGGCCTGAGGGGGACCGCGTACGAGGTCTACTCAAGGTTGCCACCTGGTATGGAGAATGACTATGAGGCTCTGGAAAAAGCATTATTGAAAAGGTTCCAGATGACAGCCCATACATACCGTCAGCAGTTCAGAAAGTCCAAGAGAGAGCCAGGAGAGATGTTCGCAGCCTACAGTGTCAGACTGAAGTCTTACCTTTTGAAGTGGATGTCATTAGCTGGATTTGCTAACGACTATGAAAGTTTGGAAGAATTAGTGGTCGTGGACCAAATGAAGAGGATGATGCCTAAGCCATTGCAAACCTTCTTGCTTGAAAATGGGGCAGAAAGGTTAGACATAGTCAACACATTGGCGGAAAGGTATGTGCTAGCTCATGGGGATAATGGGGAATTGTCACAACCCAATCCCCGACCACCAGACACCTGGTCTGGAAAGAAGAAGAACCCTAAAACAGCTCACACCAAGAAGGAGGATCCTTTCGAGAAAGTTCCTATTAAGAAACCCTCTGGTAAGAGTCCACCTGGATCTCCTAAAAGAAAGTGGAGTGAAAAGTGGTGCGCCTATTGCAAATCTCCCACACACAATACGGTTGATTGCCGGCGTAAACAGAAAGACTCTCACTATGCTGCTTGTCTTGTAGAAACCGGGGAAGGGTCTCACAAGGAAGTAGAAGGGAGGGATCTTGGGAACAATGATTCAGAAAAACCACCAGTAGTAGAAACGGTACTTGTGAACGGACAACCAGTTGAGTGTCTCTATGACACCGGTCTGCAGTTTGAGGCTGTAATTTCATCACACTTAGTGAGCCCGGAGCAGCTAACCGGGGAATCTATTGAGATTCAAACGGCGACAAAGAGTGCGGTAGCGATGTCTCTTCCAATTGCGAAGGTAGACATCAAATCTAAATATGTTACCGGCACTATACAGGCAGCCGTTCTGCTAGATCCTATCTTCCCAATGATCTTGGGTTGTCGCTACGTCTTTCTAGGGATTCCAACCGAACCCATGTACGTAGGGGCGATGCAAACCAGATCTCAATCGGAGGATGAGCAGACGCCGGCCTTGATCGTGAATCCCTTGCCTGGGGAGTTACGAGCTGCTCAAAGCCAGGATGCTACTTTGCAACCTTGCTTCAACCAGTTGCCCAAAAGTTCTGACCCACCAAGACGGGGTCAGTATTATATGAAGAATCGGTTACTGTACCGGAGAGCCGGAGTGGAGGATCGCCAGCATGGACAGCTGGTAGTTCCTAAGGCTTATCGGGAACAGCTTCTTCATATGGGACACACCATTTCTTTCAGTGGACATATGGGTGTCGGGGCAACTCTCCAGCGCATTTCCTGCCATTACTACTGGCCAGGGATGACTGGAGACGTGCGTAGGTACGTCAAGTCGTGCCCAGAGTGCCAGCGTGTGGCACCAAAACACTGGACAGCTCCGGTAGTCCTGGGAGACATGCCCATTATGAACTCTCCTTTCGAGAGAGTTGCCATCGATCTTGTTGGTCCTCTTCCTCGGACTAGGAAGAGGAATAAGTACATTCTCACGATGGTGGATTGCTGTTCCATGTGGGGCGAGGCGATACCGTTGGCCACAATCGACTCTAAGCGAGTGGCTGATGCACTGATGGAGACCTTTACTAGGTTGGGATTTCCCAACCAGATCCTAACGGACAATGGGTCTCAGTTCTGTGGTAAGCTGATGGAAGAAGTCTTTCGTATCTTCCAGACTAACCACATTCACACAAGCCCGTACCACCCTCAGTCTAATGGGCAAGTAGAGAGGTTTAATGGTACCTTGATGACCATGCTTCGGAAGCTGGCTCAAGAGAAACCAGACAGATGGGATGAGTATATCTCAGCCGCCTTGTTCGCCTATCGGGAGGTTCCCCATGGGTCGACCGGGTTGCCACCAGCCACTCTACTATTCGGGAGGCCAATCAAGGGTCCCTTAGAAGCCTTATTGAGATGTTGGACAGAGGAAGAAACTTCCGAAGAAGTTGTATCCTCATATAAATACGTCGAAGAGTTAAAGAAGAAACTCCAGACGGGTTGGGCTTTGGCAGCTCAGAATCTGAGAGCGGCCAGGAAAGAGACACGCGGCCTACTACAATAGAAGGACGAAAGATAGGTCTCTTAAGGTGGGGGATCGGGTTCTGTTGTTACTTCCAGTAGGTTCCAATAAACTCGAGATTGGTTGGCAGGGGCCTTTCCCGGTGGAAAGGGTTGTGTCCCGTACCAATTATGCTATCCGGATCAGGGGGAAATCTAAAATCTTCCACATTAACCTCCTCAAAAAATATGAGGAACGATCCGATGGTACTTCTCTCCCACTCATGACTATGGCGGTCGCGATGGAAACTGAATCGGGCGAAGACGCGGATAGGGAGTATCCTTTACAACCTGGGGAAACCTATAAGGATGTACATATAAATCCTGATCTGTCGACTGAAGAAACAGAACTGGTCATCCGTTTGTTGGAGTCCCATCAACAGATTCTTACCGATCGTCCAGGGCGGACAGGGTTGGTCGAGTTTGATATGACTCTGACTACCCAAGACCCCATTCGCCAAAAAATATATCCAGTGCCCTTTTCGAAAGAGAAGGCCCTGGAAGCAGAAATCCAGAAGCTTCTGGATGATGACATCATAACTCCTTCGACTTCTCCTTATAATGCCGGGGTTGTCTTGTTGAGGAAGCCAAGCGGGGAGCACCGCTTATGTATTGATTACAGGCATTTAAACAGTTGTACGACATTCCAAGTTGAGCCGTTACCAAACACAAATCAACTATTTGCCAGATTAAATAGGGCAAAGTACTTCTCAAAAATCGATTTAAGTCGGGGATATTATCAGATCCCTGTGAAGCCTGAGGTTCGGCCCATGCTCGCTTTCAGTACTCCGAGCGGCCATTACGAATTTAAGGTGATGCCTTTTGGGCTGAGCAATGCGCCCAGTGTGTTCACTCGCATGATGAGAATGTTATTAGACCCTTTAAAGGATCCCTCTGTGGTCTCGTTTATGGATGATATTCTCATCGCGTCTGACAATCTGAGTGATCACCTGAGGTCCTTGGGACAGATCTTCAAAAGGTTAAAAGAGGAAGGGTTAACCGCCCGTCCAGCCAAATGCATGATTGGCTATCAATCCTTGGAATTTCTGGGACATACTATTACCCCAGGGGGACTGGTACCGGAAGAAAAGAATATTGAAAAGGTCCGTCTCGCACCCCGTCCTAGATCCAAAAAAGATGTTAGGTCTTTCTTGTCTCTGTGTGGGTTTTACCAGAAATTTATTCCAAAGTTCAACGAAATTGCGGCGCCGTTAACCGAGACTCTGAAGAAAGGATCGCCAGATCTTATAATCTGGACCCCGAGCTGTGAAGAAGCTTATGGGAAGCTGAAACAGGCGTTGGTGGATAGGCCAGTCCTGCAACTCCCAGATTTGGAGAAAACGTTTGTTCTGAGAACCGACGCGAGTAACATAGGGATTGGGGCAACTCTGTTGCAGGAAGGGCGAGATAATCCTTCGGTGCTGTGTCCGGTGGCATATGCCAGTCGAAAACTGTTACCCGCCGAACGGAATTACTCCACCGTCGAACGGGAATGTCTAGCTCTAGTGTGGGCGGTACAGAAATTTCAACCTTATCTGTATGGAGTACCAGTTCAAAGTGCAATCCGACCATCAACCTCTGACGTTCTTGGCAACTTCTAAGAAACTGAACGCGAGGTTAATGAGATGGTCATTGCTCCTACAACCGTATCAGTTCACGGTCGAATACATCCCCGGAAGGGAGAATGTGGGAGCAGATTTCCTATCACGGCATCCTATGGTTGAATGTGAGGGTGGGGTCATTCGAACAGAACCACTGACAGTAGAAAGTTCGTAGGGTTCGACTTTCTTAAGAGGGGGCCTATGTAGCGAAACGCCAGTGGCCCATGTCCTTATGCATTCTTTTATTCTTGGTAAACAGGGGGAAACGGCTTTCGGAACTCTCAGTTCTCTTGTTCGCTCAAATCTCCATGAAAGATGGTTCTTTGGGTTATCTTCATACCACAATCTTTACATGGAGCGAGTATATATTTGTCTTTCCTTTCGGGTAGTACCCGATGGAGCGCCTTGCGTCAAATGTGCACTGGTGCAGCTGCTGGTCAATTGATGGCCGTGCCAACACCTACCGTTTGATAGTTGCAGCATGTCAAGTGATTTAAAGATTACGACAGAGATGCAACATACTACTGAAGTAGTGGAAAGGTAAACTTGGGTTTTCGTTGGTCCAGGCAAAGCTTGGCCTATAAATATCTATTGTCTTAACGACTGAGAGGATATGGCAAAACAGCAGTCTTGCCATGTTGGGAGGGGGTGACCGTTAGCCGATCTGGCTACGCGTCTTGATCTTGGCATGAGCAAGGGAACACATCTGAAGAATAAGTAGTTACCAAATGATATCGCTTGTTCTTGGCAGCTGATAGACGAGTGATATCTTGATTCCTACGGCTTACCGTTACTTAGTAGCATCTCTCTTTTAAATATAGGCACATTAGATAGCTACGGGGATGGGGTCCACCAATCTATAATCTATCTTCTTGAGCCAGGGGATGCTAGCCACAGGACTATCTCTTTCGTCTGTCACTCGATAGGATGATGTCGGGAGGATAATGACTCCTCTATCTCACTGAGAGAACCTGAACTTATCTACACTATGGCTTGTGCAGGGCAATGCCGGTACATTGGGGCGACAGCTCAGTCGAGAGCGGCGGCCGGGAGGGGTAGTATCTTCTTTGAATGGGGAAATACACGGTGTGCCATATAACCCCACTTAACGGGGGAGAAACACACCGATTACTGGGCACACCACACCACAAGATCTTGGTTGCGAGAAAGGCATGGTTTGCAAGTGAGAGGAAAGCATGGAAATGAATGTGCCCAATAATAATAAAGGCTTGGTATGAGTGTGGAATGTGTGTCTTGTAGACAAAACGTTCCTAGGGTGGACAACCTGACATCACCCAGCTGGAGGTCGACTCAAGCCCGGACGTAGCCAATCCAGGGGCTACCTGACAGGTCAGGCCCATTCATTCGGGTATGGTATATACTGCATTGGGTCAAGATCCTATATGTCAAATATATTAACTGAGACCCTATTGGTCTTCAGGATTGTGTGATGCATGAGTCCGCCCAGTCGCTCAATATTGTTTGTCATCTCCAGGGTCCTCTTTTGTTGGACGTGACCAAATCGGACAGTATCCACACAGCTTCTGTGCTAGAGCCAAATACGTCTGATGAAGCCAGGTCAATGTATTAGCCATATCACACATGGTGTGCCTAACTCTGAGAGAGAGGCAAGGGCATATCTTGAGGAAATGACATAGGCCCGAGAACAGTTAAATTCTGGGTTGAGTCTACGCATGATTATCCTGCATACTATGAAACAATGACAATTTGCAGTAATGGTGCATCTCGGGTCCTTTCATTGACATAGGCCCGAGAGCAGTCAAATTCTAAGTTGAGTCTACGCATGATTATCAGGCATACCCATTTTGTACCGGACATTGAAAGACGCCTATCTATGTTAAGTCCATGAACAATTCCTCAACAACCAGTGGATTTGATTCTACAGAAGCCTGTTGAACTTACACCCAAGTACCGGGAAGGAAGGAGATTCCAGGCACACGGGGTGAGATGTATATGGACAGATCGGACAGTATATGAAGCTGGGTCTGTGACTATGGCTACTTGAGGCTATGTGCCTGAACTTATCTGTGTTGTGTCTGTTTAGAACTTTCTGTGTTACCTGCCTTGGTGTTTTTCTGTGCTGTCCTGTATTGATTTAATAAATCAAGTTTTAGCTTATTCCAACGAGCACTGTGTTATATATATGGATCAGCCAGAAGAACACGACAGGAAATAGGTCCTTAGGTCGAAAGAAAGAGTGACAGTGAGTCCGGGGAAAACGGAGGAGGGTTGGCAGGTAAAGACCTATCCCAGCCAGGGCTATAAAGAGAATAATTTTGAAATATTGTGATAGGGCTATTTGGGACCCTCCACGTAGCTTGTTACAATTTCTGGGGGCACGTCGCGGGATATTTGAAATCCTGGTGGAGTTCTGGCTGATTTAGTGATAGGGGACAGATATTCTTGTCTACTATCAATAGGTTCTGCCTACCGTGCCTGGCTATTGTCTATACTCTTCCTGACACAGACTGACCGACATACGACGTGTTGTGGTCGTGTAATATATATATTTTGGTTATGTGAGATAATCATTTTCTATACAATTTCTTGGGCACTTTCCCTCTGAGTTTAAGATGGCATCAACTGGGTTTAATGTCGCTGACGTACAGGCTACAGGGCGTGAGATGGGCTATGATGGAGCGGAGTTACAGAAATATGTGCAGGAAGTGGAAAGAGACTTCAGACAGGCTGTGCGCGAAGCCAAGAAAATTGAGGCGGAGGCTAGGAAGATGGAGGCCGAGCAGGCAGTCAGAGACCATGAGTTTCGTATGAGGGAGTTGGAGCTGAAAGCTCAAACTGCCAAGGAAAGCGAGGGTGCAGTTGGAGGCGCAGTTCTCCCTGACTCAACAACTTCTAGTGGCGGTCCATACCAGGCAATGAAGTTCCCATTACTCCCGTTCGATGAACACAAAGAGAAGATCGACCAGTATCTTCAAAAATTCCAGTCGATGGCTTTGGCTATGGGGCTGGAACGTGGGAAATGGAACTTGAAAATCTCGCAGGGCCTGAGGGGGACCGCGTACGAGGTCTACTCAAGGTTGCCACCTGGTATGGAGAATGACTATGAGGCTCTGGAAAAAGCATTATTGAAAAGGTTCCAGATGACAGCCCATACATACCGTCAGCAGTTCAGAAAGTCCAAGAGAGAGCCAGGAGAGATGTTCGCAGCCTACAGTGTCAGACTGAAGTCTTACCTTTTGAAGTGGATGTCATTAGCTGGATTTGCTAACGACTATGAAAGTTTGGAAGAATTAGTGGTCGTGGACCAAATGAAGAGGATGATGCCTAAGCCATTGCAAACCTTCTTGCTTGAAAATGGGGCAGAAAGGTTAGACATAGTCAACACATTGGCGGAAAGGTATGTGCTAGCTCATGGGGATAATGGGGAATTGTCACAACCCAATCCCCGACCACCAGACACCTGGTCTGGAAAGAAGAAGAACCCTAAAACAGCTCACACCAAGAAGGAGGATCCTTTCGAGAAAGTTCCTATTAAGAAACCCTCTGGTAAGAGTCCACCTGGATCTCCTAAAAGAAAGTGGAGTGAAAAGTGGTGCGCCTATTGCAAATCTCCCACACACAATACGGTTGATTGCCGGCGTAAACAGAAAGACTCTCACTATGCTGCTTGTCTTGTAGAAACCGGGGAAGGGTCTCACAAGGAAGTAGAAGGGAGGGATCTTGGGAACAATGATTCAGAAAAACCACCAGTAGTAGAAACGGTACTTGTGAACGGACAACCAGTTGAGTGTCTCTATGACACCGGTCTGCAGTTTGAGGCTGTAATTTCATCACACTTAGTGAGCCCGGAGCAGCTAACCGGGGAATCTATTGAGATTCAAACGGCGACAAAGAGTGCGGTAGCGATGTCTCTTCCAATTGCGAAGGTAGACATCAAATCTAAATATGTTACCGGCACTATACAGGCAGCCGTTCTGCTAGATCCTATCTTCCCAATGATCTTGGGTTGTCGCTACGTCTTTCTAGGGATTCCAACCGAACCCATGTACGTAGGGGCGATGCAAACCAGATCTCAATCGGAGGATGAGCAGACGCCGGCCTTGATCGTGAATCCCTTGCCTGGGGAGTTACGAGCTGCTCAAAGCCAGGATGCTACTTTGCAACCTTGCTTCAACCAGTTGCCCAAAAGTTCTGACCCACCAAGACGGGGTCAGTATTATATGAAGAATCGGTTACTGTACCGGAGAGCCGGAGTGGAGGATCGCCAGCATGGACAGCTGGTAGTTCCTAAGGCTTATCGGGAACAGCTTCTTCATATGGGACACACCATTTCTTTCAGTGGACATATGGGTGTCGGGGCAACTCTCCAGCGCATTTCCTGCCATTACTACTGGCCAGGGATGACTGGAGACGTGCGTAGGTACGTCAAGTCGTGCCCAGAGTGCCAGCGTGTGGCACCAAAACACTGGACAGCTCCGGTAGTCCTGGGAGACATGCCCATTATGAACTCTCCTTTCGAGAGAGTTGCCATCGATCTTGTTGGTCCTCTTCCTCGGACTAGGAAGAGGAATAAGTACATTCTCACGATGGTGGATTGCTGTTCCATGTGGGGCGAGGCGATACCGTTGGCCACAATCGACTCTAAGCGAGTGGCTGATGCACTGATGGAGACCTTTACTCGGTTGGGATTTCCCAACCAGATCCTAACGGACAATGGGTCTCAGTTCTGTGGTAAGCTGATGGAAGAAGTCTTTCGTATCTTCCAGACTAACCACATTCACACAAGCCCGTACCACCCTCAGTCTAATGGGCAAGTAGAGAGGTTTAATGGTACCTTGATGACCATGCTTCGGAAGCTGGCTCAAGAGAAACCAGACAGATGGGATGAGTATATCTCAGCCGCCTTGTTCGCCTATCGGGAGGTTCCCCATGGGTCGACCGGGTTGCCACCAGCCACTCTACTATTCGGGAGGCCAATCAAGGGTCCCTTAGAAGCCTTATTGAGATGTTGGACAGAGGAAGAAACTTCCGAAGAAGTTGTATCCTCATATAAATACGTCGAAGAGTTAAAGAAGAAACTCCAGACGGGTTGGGCTTTGGCAGCTCAGAATCTGAGAGCGGCCAGAAAGAGACACGCGGCCTACTACAATAGAAGGACGAAAGATAGGTCTCTTAAGGTGGGGGATCGGGTTCTGTTGTTACTTCCAGTAGGTTCCAATAAACTCGAGATTGGTTGGCAGGGGCCTTTCCCGGTGGAAAGGGTTGTGTCCCGTACCAATTATGCTATCCGGATCAGGGGGAAATCTAAAATCTTCCACATTAACCTCCTCAAAAAATATGAGGAACGATCCGATGGTACTTCTCTCCCACTCATGACTATGGCGGTCGCGATGGAAACTGAATCGGGCGAAGACGCGGATAGGGAGTATCCTTTACAACCTGGGGAAACCTATAAGGATGTACATATAAATCCTGATCTGTCGACTGAAGAAACAGAACTGGTCATCCGTTTGTTGGAGTCCCATCAACAGATTCTTACCGATCGTCCAGGGCGGACAGGGTTGGTCGAGTTTGATATGACTCTGACTACCCAAGACCCCAGTTCGCCAAAAAATATATCCAGTGCCCTTTTCGAAAGAGAAGGCCCTGGAAGCAGAAATCCAGAAGCTTCTGGATGATGACATCATAACTCCTTCGACTTCTCCTTATAATGCCGGGGTTGTCTTGTTGAGGAAGCCAAGCGGGGAGCACCGCTTATGTATTGATTACAGGCATTTAAACAGTTGTACGACATTCCAAGTTGAGCCGTTACCAAACACAAATCAACTGTTTGCCAGATTAAATAGGGCAAAGTACTTCTCAAAAATCGATTTAAGTCGGGGATATTATCAGATCCCTGTGAAGCCTGAGGTTCGGCCCATGCTCGCTTTCAGTACTCCGAGCGGCCATTACGAATTTAAGGTGATGCCTTTTGGGCTGAGCAATGCGCCCAGTGTGTTCACTCGCATGATGAGAATGTTATTAGACCCTTTAAAGGATCCCTCTGTGGTCTCGTTTATGGATGATATTCTCATCGCGTCTGACAATCTGAGTGATCACCTGAGGTCCTTGGGACAGATCTTCAAAAGGTTAAAAGAGGAAGGGTTAACCGCCCGTCCAGCCAAATGCATGATTGGCTATCAATCCTTGGAATTTCTGGGACATACTATTACCCCAGGGGGACTGGTACCGGAAGAAAAGAATATTGAAAAGGTCCGTCTCGCACCCCGTCCTAGATCCAAAAAAGATGTTAGGTCTTTCTTGTCTCTGTGTGGGTTTTACCAGAAATTTATTCCAAAGTTCAACGAAATTGCGGCGCCGTTAACCGAGACTCTGAAGAAAGGATCGCCAGATCTTATAATCTGGACCCCGAGCTGTGAAGAAGGCTTATGGGAAGCTGAAACAGGCGTTGGTGGATAGGCCAGTCCTGCAACTCCCAGATTTGGAGAAAACGTTTGTTCTGAGAACCGACGCGAGTAACATAGGGATTGGGGCAACTCTGTTGCAGGAAGGGCGAGATAATCCTTCGGTGCTGTGTCCGGTGGCATATGCCAGTCGAAAACTGTTACCCGCCGAACGGAATTACTCCACCGTCGAACGGGAATGTCTAGCTCTAGTGTGGGCGGTACAGAAATTTCAACCTTATCCGTATGGAGTCCAGTTCAAAGTGCAATCCGACCATCAACCTCTGACGTTCTTGGCAACTTCTAAGAAACTGAACGCGAGGTTAATGAGATGGTCATTGCTCCTACAACCGTATCAGTTCACGGTCGAATACATCCCCGGAAGGGAGAATGTGGGAGCAGATTTCCTATCACGGCATCCTATGGTTGAATGTGAGGGTGGGGTCATTCGAACAGAACCACTGACAGTAGAAAGTTCGTAGGGTTCGACTTTCTTAAGAGGGGGCCTATGTAGCGAAACGCCAGTGGCCCATGTCCTTATGCATTCTTTTATTTTGGTAAACAGGGGGAAACGGCTTTCGGAAGCTCTCAGTTCTCTTGTTCGCTCAAATCTTCATGAAAGATGGTTCTTTGGGTTATCTTCATACCACAATCTTTACATGGAGCGAGTATATATTTGTCTTTCCTTTCGGGTAGACCCGATGGAGCGCCTTGCGTCAAATGTGCACTGGTGCAGCTGCTGGTCAATTGATGGCCGTGCCAACACCTACCGTTTGATAGTTGCAGCATGTCAAGTGATTTAAAGATTACGACAGAGATGCAACATACTACTGAAGTAGTGGAAAGGTAAACTTGGGTTTTCGTTGGTCCAGGCAAAGCTTGGCCTATAAATATCTATTGTCTTAACGACTGAGAGGATATGGCAAAACAGCAGTCTTGCCATGTTGGGAGGGGGTGACCGTTAGCCGATCTGGCTACGCGTCTTGATCTTGGCATGGCAAGGGAACACATCTGAAGAATAAGTAGTTACCAAATGATATCGCTTGTTCTTGGCAGCTGATAGACGAGTGATATCTTGATTCCTACGGCTTACCGTTACTTAGTAGCATCTCTCTTTTAAATATAGGCACATTAGATAGCTACGGGGATGGGGTCCACCAATCTATAATCTATCTTCTTGAGCCAGGGGATGCTAGCCACAGGACTATCTCTTTCGTCTGTCACTCGATAGGATGATGTCGGGAGGATAATGGACTCCTCTATCTCACTGAGAGAACCTGAACTTATCTACACTATGGCTTGTGCAGGGCAATGCCGGTACATTGGGGCGACAGCTCAGTCGAGAGCGGCGGCCGGGAGGGGTAGTATCTTCTTTGAATGGGGAAATACACGGTGTGCCATATAACCCCACTTAACGGGGGAGAAACACACCGATTACTGGGCACACCACACCACAAGATCTTGGTTGCGAGAAAGGCATGGTTTGCAAGTGAGAGGAAAGCATGGAAATGAATGTGCCCAATAATAATAAAGGCTTGGTATGAGTGTGGAATGTGTGTCTTGTAGACAAAACGTTCCTAGGGTGGACAACCTGACATCACCCAGCTGGAGGTCGACTCAAGCCCGGACGTAGCCAATCCAGGGGCTACCTGACAGGTCAGGCCCATTCATTCGGGTATGGTATATACTGCATTGGGTCAAGATCCTATATGTCAAATATATTAACTGAGACCCTATTGGTCTTCAGGATTGTGTGATGCATGAGTCCGCCCAGTCGCTCAATATTGTTTGTCATCTCCAGGGTCCTCTTTTGTTGGACGTGACCAAATCGGACAGTATCCACACAGCTTCTGTGCTAGAGCCAAATACGTCTGATGAAGCCAGGTCAATGTATTAGCCATATCACACATGGTGTGCCTAACTCTGAGAGAGAGGCAAGGGCATATCTTGAGGAAATGACATAGGCCCGAGAACAGTTAAATTCTGGGTTGAGATCTACGCATGATTATCCTGCATACTATGAAACAATGACAATTTGCAGTAATGGTGCATCTCGGGTCCTTTCATTGACATAGGCCCGAGAGCAGTCAAATTCTAAGTTGAGTCTACGCATGATTATCAGGCATACCCATTTTGTACCGGACATTGAAAGACGCCTATCTATGTTAAGTCCATGAACAATTCCTCAACAACCAGTGGATTTGATTCTACAGAAGCCTGTTGAACTTACACCCAAGTACCGGGAAGGAAGGAGATTCCAGCACACGGGGTGAGATGTATATGGACAGATCGGACAGTATATGAAGCTGGGTCTGTGACTATGGCTACTTGAGGCTATGTGCCTGAACTTATCTGTGTTGTGTCTGTTTAGAACTTTCTGTGTTACCTGCCTTGGTGTTTTTCTGTGCTGTCCTGTATTGATTTAATAAATCAAGTTTTAGCTTATTCCAACTAGCACTGTGTTATATATATGGATCAGCCAGAAGAACACGACAGGAAATAGGTCCTTAGGTCGAAAGAAAGAGTGACAGTGAGTCCGGGGAAAACGGAGGAGGGTTGGCAGGTAAAGACCTATCCCAGCCAGGGCTATAAAGAGAATAATTTTGAAATATTGTGATAGGGCTATTTGGGACCCTCCGCATAGCATGTTACAGGGAGTACAGACGTCCGGCCAGAGACTGACCACATCAGCCACTGATTGCCGAGTGTCGACACACATGGGTGTAGCACCATATGTCCGATGCTCCTTATAAAGGTCAGAGGGCCTTTTACTTAGGGTTACTTTCACTTATGGCCACCTTTAGTTAGGGCTACTTTCACTTAGGGCTATTTTCCCTTTGGGCCACTTTCCCTTTGGGCTACTTTCACTTAGGGCTACATTCACTTAGGGCTACTTTCACTCAGGACTACTTTCACTTAGGGCTACTGTCACCTAGGACTTTAAAAAGTCGCTTAAAAGTCGCGGAACACGTAGCACAAAGCACGAACTCAGTAGCTCTAACGACGTCCCACAGGAGTCTCTGAAAAATTTAACTCGTGAACCGAAGGATACGGCCCGGAATTGAACCCACGACCTTCGGAGCCCGAGTTAAACGGCTTGACCACTTCTCCACGAAGACTCCCTTAGGGCTACTTTCACTTAGGGCTATGTTCAATTAGGGCTACTTTCACTTAGGACTACGTTAACTTAGGGTTACTTTCACTTCGGGCTAATTTTACTTAGGGTTACTTTTACTTATGGTTACTTTTATTTAGGGCTACTTTCACTTAGGGCTACGTTCACCTAGGGCTACTTTCACTTAGGGCTAATTTTACTTAGGGTTAAATTTACTTATGGCTACTTTTACTTATGGCTACTTTTACTTGGGACTACTTTTCTCTTAGGGCTACTTTTACATTGGGCTACTTCTACATTGGGCTACTTTTACTCTGGGCAACTTTAATTTAGGGCAACATTTACTTAGGGCAACTTTCACTTAGGGTAACATTTACTTAGGGCTACTTTTACTCTGGAATACTTTCACTCAGGGCTACTTTTACTTAGAGCCACCTTTAGTTAGGGCTACTTTTACTTTAGTGCTACTTTTACTTTAGGGCTACTTTTACTTTAGGGCTACTTTTACTTAGAGCTACTTTTACTTAGAGCTACTTTTACTTAGGGCTACTTTTACTTAGAGCTACTTTTACTTTAGTGCTACTTTTACTTAGGGCTACTTTTACTTAGGGCTACTTTTACTTAGGGTTACTTTTACTTAGTGTTACATTTACGTAGGGCTACTTTTACTTAGGGCTACTTTTACTTAGGGCTACTTTTACTTAGGGCTACTGTAACAGCGCACAGCTAAATAGGACTAACGAGTTCTTTGTTTGATTATAAATGGAGATTTATTTCATCTTGATGACAATTTCTACAACCTTCATACAACATGGCGTCTTCTCCCTTCCAGGCCCAGATGTTGACTGCCTCCTAACAACAAACTACGTCACGACTTGAGCATCCTTCTTCCCATTCCACCCTGATGCTCAAGCGTGCTGTAGTTTTGCCCACCCCATATACACATACTGCTACACCTTCCTATGTTTTCGAAAGACTTTTTCCTTTAAAAAGTCTTTACTCCCAATTCCCTTACTCTATTCCCTATTCCCCCTCTTTCCTTACCTCCCACAACTCCTCTAACCTTCCCCAAACCAACTTTATTTTAAGTAAAACAATCTATTCGTAACTCTTTCCCCTGCCATATAGTAAACCACTATACATTTCTCGTTCGTTTTTGGCTCTTCACGGTTCCTTCCTGTACAAAATATATATTATAAGAACAGCTCGTATAATCGTTATCATACACTTGACATTATGAAATTCCTCACTCTTTCACAACACAGAAAACAATGTAGTTAGAAAAAGTAAAGAAGGGGTGCGCACCCAGTGAACAGTATAAAGAACGAATAGTCAACACAATCACATTTACATAAAGGAATGGATAGTCAACACAATCACATTTACCTCTCTTGCCAACAAAAAAAATTTTGTAAACAATTTTTTTTAAAATACATCTTATGAAATACATCTTTGTTCCCTATAAATCAAATTGATATAAGTTTTCTCAACATTTATATATTCAACATTTATATTGCCATCCACAATTTATATTTCCGTTATCTCATCGTTGATCACGAACCAACGTTCATATTGCATGAACATTTTTAATTTAATTAACGCTGATTTTTCACAGCTCCTATATCTTGCCCCCTCACATCCCATGATCTGCTTCCTTGTCCACCTATATATATACACCCCAGCTTATATGCTGCCATTCACAGTCATATACCCAACCTTATATCTTCATATAATGCAGCTCCTATTTTACTTTCTCACAGCCATCCCCGACCTATGTTTCTAATACTTCATATCCATTAGAACCTTTTCATGCCGATTATCACAGCCACATAATATTCACAAAGAGAATGTATGTGTCTCTCTATTAGCCCCTTAGTAGTTTTATTAACTCTTTTCTGAACGAAGGGTCTTAAATAAAGTCAACACCATAACTATTTGAAAATTAAACTTACCTAATTAAATTTGTAACATATTTGCTAACAAAGTAACCTAATACACAAAACAACTTATTTAAATTATGAGTTAAGCGAAATAAAATCAAAACAGGACATCATACCCCCCAAATAGTTTTTTACACAAATTTATGTTTCCCCTCATATTAACTAAAGATATCAACTCATTCAAAGAAAAACACATTTTAAAATAATATAACATGCATCTTATCAATCATAAGAAAATATTCTATTACTACCTATCACTACTGGTCTCTTTTACGGACCAATAGTTTGTACGCAAAAGTCTAAGAACACAATACCCTATTTTAAAATCAATTAATAACAATCATTTTACAGGACCAAATCAAGCAAAAAAGACATATTATATATGAGGCATTAAAAACTCAGATTCAATAAAACAAGTGTCTTCTCGCTAAAGAGAAGGTTTTCAAAAAAAAAATAATTCACTTAGAATTAACTACGTAAAGTGACCAAACAACATTGGCTTTCTATACGAACCAATTACCCAAGTCATGCCTATTTTGTTATAAAACAAAACAACTCAATGCCAAGCATTAATGCCAAAATACGTATATACATATACCTACAGACTATTCTCATAACTTAGAACAATATCTGTTCTCTCAATAAAAGTCACTAATCAATAAATGACCGTACTTTTTCTAGAAGTTAATCATTGATTCTCTCCCCTCACAATTTTCTATCTTTTTCCAGCCTAACTCCTAACATATCATAATATCTGGAATATCATCTTAAGCAAGCACTGTAAACTACAGGTCAACTCATTTTATCTATTACTAATGTGGCGATTATTCTATTGTCATCTCAATGTACCAGCCGTCATCTATCTACTAATTAACCTGTGGCTCGGCACATCAATTGTTTCCCTTGGATTTGTACCAAACATCACTACAACTTCTTAATCATTTCCGCTAACCACGGTATTTCTAGCATCAATAAAAACTTGTCTATTTACTATAGAGTACATCTACCTGCTGTACCATTAACTACTTAACTATCTACGAAAACTCAAGAAGTTGAAGCATAAAATCAACCAGCAATTCCATCACAGAGAGGAAAAAAAATATATGCCTCACTCGAACCTACATCTATATTAGTTATCTCAATGCTTAATTATTCCTCAAGACCATTTATGAAAAGTATCCATAGAAGCCTTTTCCATTTCCACCGTTTCATATACTTCCTCAAGTATCTCTTTCCTTTTTACATCATGAAACTTATATCTTGCTATCTGCAGTATTTTCTAATCATTTACTTCTTACGTTTCCACTTCTTCAATAACTCCAAGTTTCTTTGAATAAGTGCTATCTCCACATCAATATCTTCTTCTTCGTATAACTTATTAGTTTCTTCCATACTACTATTTGATTCTGACTTTTCATCCATTTCCTCTTCTTCACCTGTATGTCTCTCGCTAGCAGCCGCTAATCTCTTCCGTTCAATATCCCATCTAATTTGTCTATCATTATTTCTTAAGGACCTTTCTAGTAGAGGCATATCTTCACCGCTTGTTGAATAATCTCTAATTCTTCTCTGTCTTTTTACTTCTCTTTCTCTTTGTTTATCCATTCTTCTTTTCGTTGCTTGTCTAGTATTCTTAAATGGAGCACCTGTTTCCTCTTCCATAGATTCTATACTATCATAATGACTCTCATTCACATTTTCTTCCTCTACCGTTTTCGGTATTGTCTGTTCTTGAGTATCATCGTAAACTGGAGTTGTTATTAACTGATTTTGTGCTGGATCTTTTCCAAACCCTGGGGTTATTGTAGCTCTCCTGACGATTTGTTCATCTAAGTATCCAATGTCTGAATAATAATTATTATTATAATTATTATTTCCCCTCTCATCCTCATCTCTTCTTAAGTGTTCCACGTGTGCCCTTGCCACATGTCCCGTGACCTGGTTCTTGATACTATACGATACTTTTCCTAGCTTTTCCAAAACGTAATAACCTGGAACCCAACGAGCATCAAACTTAGAGTTCCTTCTATGCTTCTTATAACAAACTCTATCACCTACTTTAAACTCCTGTAATTTTGTATTCACGTTTTTGTACTTTTTCTGTCTTTCTCTAGCTTTAATTATATTATTCTTTAGTCTTACGTGTGCTTTATGCATTTCCTGTATGATAGTCTCTTGAAAATCTTCCCCCATATATTTCCGTCTTGGTTTTAACAGATTATCTATAGGTAGTACTGGTTCTCTCCCGTGTATTAAATAGAATGGTGAAAACCCCGTGCTCTCATTTTGATTTGTGCGTATAGCGCTAAGCGCTGGTCCCAGGAACAAATCCCAATCTTTTTCATGTTCATTGACGATCTTTGCTATGATATCATATAATGTCCTATGTTGACGTTCGTTCTTAGCATTTGAAGAAGGTCTATAGTATGAGGTCTTTATATGTTTTATATTCAAATCTTTTAATAACTTTTCGAATTTTTTATTTACAAATTCCCTACCATTATCCGTAAGTATACTTTGTGGGCAACTAAATCTTGGTACGACCTCTTGTAAAAAAAAAATATTAATGACAGTATCTGCGCTCTTATCTGGGATTGCATAAACTTCCGGCCAAAGACTGTAGACGTCTACTATATGAATTAAATACAAGTTTCCTGACAATGTTCTAGGGTGAGGACCCGATATATCTAAACTAATTTTTTGCATAGGAAACTGAGGAATATCTGTATCTTGTAAGGGACACTTAATTGTTTTCATATTCCTTAATCTGCATCTTTCACACGTATCTACATATTTACAAGCAGATGTAAATAAGTTCGGCCAATAATATTTACTCGTAAGTGCTTTCACCAATTTATCACGACCGAGATGACCATTCTCATCATGATATGCTTTTAAAACTTCATTTTCCAAATGTTTTGGAATATATTTTCTTAGCTGTTCGTTCCTTTCACTCATATAATATAACTGTTCGTCGTCTTGCAAAACTAAATAATTCTTCTTATATTTATTCTCCTCCGTTTCTTTTAATTTCTGTTTTATTTGTAAGACTTTTGGATCTAATTCTTGTTCTTCTTTCATATTAAATTGCTATATGTGGGTCTTCTGCTCTAGGTTCAGACTCTTGATCCGATGGTAACCTCTCAAACTCTTCTCTATTTATTATGGCAGAATCTAATATATTTACTTGCCAGTTTCGGTCGTGGATCTCTGGTTCACCTTCATCTTCTGTGTCTCCTGATGACTGTGGATACGGGATCCTAGGCAATAAATCAGCACATGTGTTAATCCTACCTGGTATGTATTCAATTTTAGTATTGTATCCCTGTAGATTCAATGCCCACGTCTGTATTTTCCTGTTCTGCACTGGAGCTTCTAACAGAGATTTTAAAGGCATATGGTCAGTTCTAATAACAAAATTTGCGTTATGTAAATAGTAGTTAAGTTTCTGTAGAGCATAATGAATAGCATACGCCTCTTTCTCAATAGTCGACCATTTCTTTTGAGACCTGCTAAGTTTATGAGACAAGAAATAAATTGGTCTTTCATTTTTAACTCCTGGTATTCCAGATTCTTTTCCTTCATATGGTTGAACCAAACACGCTCCTATAGCATTGTCCGAAGCATCTGTATATAGTATTCACTGTTTATTCAAGTCTGGATGCGTCAATAGTGGTACCACTGTTTAACTGTTTTTTAAACACTCGAACGCTTTTTGACACTCATCATCCCACTTAAATCTAGCGTATTTGCCCGTTAAATTAGTAATAGGTTCTGCTATTTTTGAAAACCCTGGGATAAAGCGCCTATAATACCCACAGGTTCCAATAAAAGCACGCACTTCTTTTACGTTAGTTGGAGGAGGTAACTCTTTAATAACCTTTATCTTGTCTTGGTCTGGTTTAATTCCGTCTCTACTAATAATATACCCCAAATATTATGTTTCTGTTTTTAAAAACTGGCATTTACTAAGCTTCAACTTAACATCATGTATTCTCAATCTGTCGAATACTAATCTGACATGTTTTAAGTGATCATCCACATCCCCTGCTGTATAGATCAGAATGTCGTCTATGTATGCTAATGCAAACTTTTGCATACCCTCTAATACCTCATTTATTAACAGCATGTAGTGAGACGGGGCCGTTCGAACCCCGAATGGCATTCGTAAGAATTCGTAAGAACCCATATGAGTACAAAAAGCACTCTTCTTTTGAGCGTCTTCCGACATCGGGATACACCAGAATCCTGATCTTGCGTCTAGCGTCGTGAAGAATGTAGAGCCATTAAGCAGCCCCAAAATATCATCAATCACCGGCAGTGGGTACGCTACATTCTTAGTGATTTTGTTCAACGCCCGATAGTCACAGCAGAACCGATTTGAACCATCAGATTTGGTCACAATTACTATCGGAGATGACCATTCTGACTTCGATCTTGTTATTATCCCTGCTTTCAACATATCTTCTATTGCCTTTTCAACAACTTCCCTATTTCTTAATGGAGTTCTATATGGTTTTAAACTAATTGGTGGATGGTCTCCCGTATCTATTTCCATTGTAACTGTTTTTGTCCTTCCCAATTCTAAATCATTAATTGCAAATACATCCTGATTTTCTTTTATAAGTTGTTCTAATACTTTCTTATTTTCTGGTGGAGCTTTTAACTGTGCCAACAATTCTTGTTCCCTTGTCATTTTGTCTAGTGAATGTATTTGGGCTGTATTTCTTCTGAATGGATGGATCAATTCATCCATTTGTACGTTCCCATCTTCTTCCGCGTCCGCGTCTGTTATTAACTCTTTCACTAGAAGTTTCTGAATAATTTGTTCCCGACATTTCTACTCTATCCGTTGCCAATATGTCACTAATGTTATGTTCTAGTTTGGCTATTACACATCCTCTGTATAATTTGATTTCTCTACCTGTGTTGTTAATAATCATTACTGGAAAAGTTAAACGTTTATCTAACGATATTATTCCATCCGGGACCTCAAGACCAGGCTCATCAATTATTTCCTTTTGCAATTCAGTGATTCTAACTGTGTGTCCTGCCACATAATATGGGTTTCTCTTTATCTTCGCTTGTATCAAATTAACCGACTGTGGTTTTAACGTCGTGGACATTTTAATTCTAACTAGTGCCGATATATGCATGTCTTCTTCCATATCTACATACACGTCCTTGAATTTTAATTTGTGTAAATCAAAGAGAAGTCTTACTCCGTTTTTTATTAAAAAATCTCTTCCTATAAGCATGTTTCTATTTAAATCTTTCACTACCTGAAAAAGATGTCTTACGTTGATCCCCCCTAATTTAAAATTGATCATTGTCTGTCCAATTACTTGTAAATTCTGTCCTGTAACAGAGTGAAGATTATTATGAGTCTTAAATATTCTACAATTTCTCATTATTTTATATAAAAAACTTTCTTTAATTACACTAACCTGAGCTCCTGAATCAATTAATGTACGAACTCTATATTTTCCTATTTCTATTATACATGAGCTATGATCTGTTTTATTTTCTGTAAACTGTTTGATTTCCTCTAGTTGAAAGTATTCTCTACTCGTCCTACTATGTCTGTTATTACCATATTCTTTAAACCTTGGGACCTTATTATTTTCCCTCCTCCTACAGGTCCTATTTAATAGGTAGGGCGCCGGTTTTCCTGCGTTCTTGTACCTGTAAAATTCCTGTGTCTATCTTCAACATTCCTATTCAACCTGCTATTGCCATTTCTACTTTGTGTATTCGACTGGACACGCCTGTTATCACAAAAACGAGAAACATGTCCGCGTTGACCACAAAACCAACAGACTATATTTGTGTTGTTCGTTTTACCTACTGTCTCAGTTGTAGGATACCTCATTTGTCTTCTTTCATCATAAGCACTTCTATTATTACCTTGTAACGTCTGTATACCTCCTCTCCTATTCTATCCGAACCTTGTTTGTCCTATCTCCATAGGCTCCTCAATCCTGTCTTCTCGACTAGTTCCTATTTCTCGTCCTGTTCTCAATCTAAATCTACGTCTCAAATTTTCTTCTTGTACCGCAATATCTACAGCTTGTGATAACCTCTCAGGGTTTTCTCTCATCAGCTTAAACTTCAATCCATCGGATTTTATGCCATCTACAAAAATCCCGACTAACATCCTCTCCACCTCCTCTCCTCGTACATTCTGTCCTAAGAATGCTTCTTCAGCCAGGTTAATCAACCTATCGCTGAACAATTGTACCGTCTCTCCAGTGTTTTGTTTAGACTGTCTCAACACCGAAAACGCATGTTGTGGATCCGTTATTTCCGCGTACTTATGGGCCAGGTCGTCTTTGAACTGCTCCCATGTCTCATCTACTCTAGCCTCTAATTTCCTTCGGATATGATCCGAAACCGGTTCTGTTGCTGCCTGATAAGCAAGTCTCATTTTCTCTTCATCTGATGCAGACACCAAATACGCATATTTCTCTATGAAAGTTATCCATTTCTTAAAATCTCTTGCCTGTCCACTAAACTTAACAATTTCAGTTGCCATTCCCTGTTGTTTTATAACCGTATGAAGTCTACCTACCGCTGTTCCTACCCCGTCAAAACTTGTGCCAATGAATCCTGTTCTGTCATGCTGAAATATTTATGTATGCACCAATAAATCAAATTCACATTCGTAACCAGCTAAATTAACAATATGATCGTATTTACTTTACACCACAGAATCGTTCAAGTAGTCAATTGTACGTAAAATAACATTTAAAGTTCACCAATTACCCTAATTTGCTCCCGATCCAAGAAAGACGGATTCCTCTACGTTCGTTGTCAGGTAGAATTCAAACGCCCGGAGTCTGTGTAAGTTGAAATGTTCCTCCAATCGATCACGTACTACAGGTAGTTAGGGAGTTTCTTCCTCCAACGTCTCAGTAACTTCAACCCCTGGTTGGGTCCCTACCAGACTTGCACATCAAAGCGACGTCTTGAGTATCGGTGTAATTCAGGAAAGCGATAATTTCAGTAGGTCGGCAGCCCAGTCTGCCTCTCCCACTTCCGAGAGTTCTTTAGCGGTATCGCTGCTGTTAATGAGCTTTCCATTCTTCTTATTCTTCAAAAAGTCTCAAGGTCAGGATTCTGCGGCTTTTAGTTCGCTCCAGGCAATCTATCTTAACGAGAAGTAGACAACTGCTCTGTTAGTAAAATGTTTCTACTTGATTCGACTTGCCTTGAAGGTTTCTTTTTCCTGAGCCTCTTATTTCAAACGATCCAGAAAAAATGTGCTGGTCTTTCTCAATCTTTTGCTCAGCGAGATGATCACCACTGTACAGTAACTCACTCTGGCAAGCCGGCTTTCATAACTCAGGTGACAACGACTGCCTGTACAACAAGGATTCTTGACAAGAGGTCCTTACAGCGAGGTTTCTGAACAATATTTACAGACAACCACCCCTAGCCGGGCTTTTGGCTGCTGTAACTCTCACAGACAACATAGTGGCCATTTATCACATTTATCAACTTCGTTTTGACGTTCAATAGAAGTATAGAACCGTGCCGTAATTCTATCTCTGGGTATTTGATGTAAGCAGAACGAGATCTTCAAAACTTTGACTTTAGTTCGATGTTCAACCTGGACAGCATATTGTGATTCTGCGACACTCCAAGTTCGTATCCTGTGTCATGGGCACCAAATTCAGTCCTTTGTAACAGCGCACAGCTAAATAGGACTAACGAGTTCTTTGTTTGATTATAAATGGAGATTTATTTCATCTTGATGACAATTTCTACAACCTTCATACAACATGGCGTCTTCTCCCTTCCAGGCCCAGATGTTGACTGCCTCCTAACAACAAACTACGTCACGACTTGAGCATCCTTCTTCCCATTCCACCCTGATGCTCAAGCGTGCTGTAGTTTTGCCCACCCCATATACACATACTGCTACACTACTTTTATTTAGAGCCACCTTTAGTTAGGGCTACTTTAATTAGGGCTACTTTCACTTAGGGCTACGTTTTGCTTAGGGCTACTTTTACTTAGGGCTACTTTTACTTTACGGCTACTTTTACTTAGGGCTACTTTTACTTTAGGGCTACTTTTACTTAGGGCTATTTTTACTTAGAGCCACCTTATTTAGGGCTACTTTTACTTAGGACTACTTTTACTTAGAGCCACCTTTAGTTAGGGCTACTTTTACTTAGGGCTACTTTTACTTTAGGGCTACTTTTACTTAGAGCTACTTTTACTTAGGGCCACCTTTAGTTAGGGCTACTTTTACATTGGGCTACTTTTACTTAGGGCTATTTTTACTTAGAGCCACCTTATTTAGGGCTACTTTTACTTAGTTCTACTTTTACTTAGGGCTATTTTTACTTAGAGCCACCTTATATAGGGCTACTTTTACTTAGGACTACTTTTACTTAGAGCCACCTTTATTTAGGGCTACTTTTACTTAGGGCTACTTTTACTTCAGGGCTACTTTTACT
This sequence comes from Cepaea nemoralis, assembly GCA_014155875.1. Lineage (NCBI taxonomy): Eukaryota > Metazoa > Mollusca > Gastropoda > Stylommatophora > Helicidae > Cepaea > Cepaea nemoralis. Next base: position 153,189 of record JACEFZ010014222.1, read on the forward strand.
TAGAGCTACTTTTACTTAGGGCCACCTTTAGTTAGGGCTACTTTTACATTGGGCTACTTTTACTTTAGGGCTACGTTTACTTAGGGCTATTTTTACTTTAGGGCTACTTTCACTTTAGGGCTACTTTTACTTAAGGCTATTTTTACTTAGAGACACCTTATTTAGGCTACTTTTACTTAGGACTACTTTTACTTAGCCCTTTAGGTAGGGCTACTTTTACTTAGGGCTACTTTTACTTAGGGCTACTTTTAATTTAGGGCTACTTTTACTTAGGACTACTTTTACTTAGAGCCACCTTTAGTTAGGGCTACTTTTACTTAGGGCTACTTTTGCTTTGGGCTACTTTTACTTAGAGCTACTTTTATTTAGGGCTACTTTTACTTAGGGCTATTTTTACTTAGAGCCACCTTATTTAGGGCTACTTTTACTTAGGACTACTTTTACTTTAGGGCTACTTTTACTTAGAGCCACCTTATTTAGGGCTACTTTTACTTAGGACTACTTTTACTTTAGGGCTACTTTTACTTAGAGCTACTTTTACTTAGGGTCACCTTTAGTTAGGGCTACTTTTACATTGGGCTACTTTTACTTTAGGGCTACTTTTACTTAGGGCTACTTTTACTTAGGGCTACTTTTATTTAGGACTGCGTTTACTTAGAGCCACCTTTAGTTAGGGCTACTTTTACTTAGGGCTACTTTTACTTAAGGCTACTTTTAATTTAGGGCTACTTTTACTTAGGACTACTTTTACTTAGAGCCACCTTTGTTTAGGGCTACTTTTACTTTAGGGATACTTTTACTTAGGGCTATTTTTACTTAGAGCTACCTTATTTAGGCTACTTTTACTTAGGACTACTTTTACTTAGAGCCACCTTTAGTTAGGGCTACTTTTACTTAGGGCTACTTTTACTTTAGGGCTACTTTTACTTAGGCCTATTTTTACTTAGAGCCACCTTATTTAGGGCTACTTTTACTTAAGACTACTTTTACTTAGAGCCACCTTTAGTTAGGCTACTTTTACTTAGGGCTACTTTTACTTTAGGGGTACTTTTACTTAGAGCTACTTTTACTTAGGGCCACCTTTAGTTAGGGCTACTTTTACTTTAGGGCTACTTTTACTTAGGGCTATTTTTTACTTTAGGGCTACTTTTACTTAGGACTACTTTTACTTAGAGCCACCTTTAGTTAGGGCTACTTTTACTTAGGGCTAATTTTACTTTAGGGCTACTGTTACCTAGGGCTACTTTTACTTTAGGGCTACTTTTACTTAGGACTACTTTTACTTAGAGCCACCTTTAGTTAGAACTACATTTACTTAGGGCTACTTTTACTTTATGGCTACTTTTACTTAGGGATATTTTTACTTTAGGGCTACTTTTACTTAGGACTACTTTTACTTAGAGCCACCTTTAGTTATGGCTACTTTTACTTAGGGCTACTTTTACTTAGAGCTACTTTTACTTAGGGCTACTTTTACTTAGGGCTATATTTACTTAGAGCCACCTTATTTAGGCTAATTTTACTTAGCGCTACTTTTACTTTAGGGCTACTTTTACTTAGGGATATTTTTACTTTAGGGCTACTTTTACTTAGGACTACTTTTACTTAGAGCCACCTTTAGTTAGGGCTACTTTTACTTAGGGCTACTTTTACTTAAGGCTACTTTTACTTTAGGGCTAATTTTACTTAGGACTACTTTGACTTAGAGCCACCTTTAGTTAGGGCTACTTTTACTTAGGACTACTTTTACTTAGAGCCACCTTTAGTTAGGGCTACTTTTTTTACTTAGGGCTACTTTTACTTTAGGGCTACTTTTACTTAGGGCTATTTTTACTTAGGGTCACTTTTATTTAGGGCTATTGTTACTGACTGACAGATGTATATGTTCCACATTGGAACAATAAGAGTGATTATATGTGTTAAGTATTTCAAGCAAAGTATAATGCATCTGTTCTTTTCATATGATATATAATTCTGCAGCATACAGTCTTGGTACACAGATATGATTGAGCTACTGTATGGCAGTAAACGTTACTACCTGCTTTCTATTAGCTCCGACTGTTGGGATGCGCTTACCAAACCTGACACCCCACATTGTGTCAACAGCTTTCGGGCGAGTTACGCCATTAGGAGGGGTGCTAGCTTTATCAAAGTGGGAGGAAATGCAACCTAAAGACTAAATACCATGGCAGGGCAGACCAGGCTCTAAGCCTTCGATGGAAGCTCCAACAGGCGGACAGAGCATTGATTTAACGATCAACAAGCTTCTGCAGCTTGTTTTGTTCCAGATGTATTGGTTTTAGAATTCATCTGTGGTAAACTAGGCATACCAAGAGAGGAATCGTGCTGCATTGGAAACACACGGTCTTTAAATTGAATCCCAGTTTTGTGCTATGGTTATGTATAAGACCATTTTACAAACTATGGTCTGTCACTGCTGCCAGGTACCAGACAGAATACATCTGACGAGATAGTAGTAAATTGTGGACTATTATAATGTTGAGGACTAGTAAACACAAAGCCGCATTTTGTTGACATCTTTCATTGATTTAATAACGGATGAAACACAACAAAAATTGCACAGCCACATCATGAACATAAAACATATAAAAAATAAAGAACAATATAATTATAACTAACGTATTAAAACTTATAGTAGTCAATGTACTTATAACTAAAGTAAACACACTTATAAAAGTCAAAATACTTATACCTTGTACTCTTACAAACTTCTAATAGTCAATATACTTATAACTAACGTGTACAAAAATAACAGTCAATATTTTTATAACTTAATTGTCCTTCAAGAAACATCGTTAAAGTGTAAATCGGTTATAATCACAGAATAATTAATAAATTATGTACATTCTTCGTTAAATGCTGATGTGGTATATGAATAGAGGACGCCATGATTGGAGAGAATTGTGCTACAGGGAGTGATCAGAAGATCTGGCGGAAGCTCTGGACTCCAATGAAAGGTGAGCCGGACACATAATCAGCATTCTACTAGTACTAATTCTTTTTAAATATTGGGACTCTTCGCTGACTGGATGTCGGTTTCTGTGTGTCATCACCTCACCTAAAGATAGAATTAGAGGGCTGCAACTCTAGCCCAAGAGAGACAACCGAGTTGCTCAGACTAAGAAAAGTCCAGAACCTTATCGAAGGTCAACCCTCGAGTTCATGGGTCCGTGGACACTAATGTGGCCCGCCTGAAGCGGGGTCCACGAGGAACTCGAACAGGGTTACCGCCCGTCGAATAGCGACACGCGGAAAACCATCAGAGGACAAATGGACTGAGACCAGGCAACAAGTGTCTGCCTGAGAGGGACTCGTTAGCTCTTTGGATAGAGATAGAACATAGGCTAGATAGTGTGCTAGTTTGTTATATGAAATGTTTGATGTTCTATAATCTGTGATATGATGATGATGTAAAGCGCGGGCTGTTTAACCCACTGCGCCAACTGTAGATTGCCACAATAAATCGGCTATATCATAGCGAACGTATTTATTGTTTGTATTAATTAACACCTGTGTGAACCCATTAAGTTACCTAGACAAAGTAAGACGTCAACAGGTTTTTGGGGGCTAGTACCGGTTTTGACATAATATGTTATGAAATAACTGTGAAATGTCATGTAAAATTATTTATTCATATCACATTGTTTGGTTAAAATAGAAGAAAATTGTTAACCATAAATTGTTCAACATATTTAGTAGCTATCTAGCAATAGAATAAAAGTAATCAGAATAAGCAGAGTCCCTCAACAGTCTCAAAACAAAGTCCATACCTTACACCACAATATTAGTGGTCTGTTAACGATGTATAACTGTTTAACATAACTATGACATTTTTGTTTTTTTTTCGTTGACCGTGACTAATGTTTCTTGCTCTACGAGCAGATTGTGCCGCAAAGAATACCGTGGGCAACACATGTGATTTTTTTCAAGCCACTAAGTTGTGTGACAGAGAGGACCGCGTGCAACGCAGTGTAACTTTTCCCAGCAGTGACGAAAGAACGACAACATCGAGCGCTACTATTCAGAGCTAAGTTTCAGATCATACTCATTGTAAAGTCTAAGCTGTGCTTCCCATTCTCATTATCATCAATATATTATTGTATTTCATATTTATTTGTTTGTATATTCATGACCTTGCCACCATTATAACCGTGCATTTTGATTTACACATTAGTAAGCAAGGTAGGCAACCAAATTTTTCTACACACCAAAGTTTTGTTAAGGGAAATAACTCTATAAACATTACTAATAAATAAAATCAAAAATGTCAAGCTTAGATAAATGCATTGAGCAGGGAATAAAGTTAGGTTATAAAGAAGAGAAACTGTCAGAATGGGCACAGAAAACGCACGCAGAAAATATTGCCCGTGAAGAAAGAGCAATAGAACGAGAAGAAAGAAAATTGCAACAAGATGCAGAGGAAAGAAAATTGCAAAGAGAGACCGAAGAAAGAAAATTGCAACAAGATGCAGAGGAAAAAAAATTGCAAAGAGAGACCGAAGAAAGAAAATTGCAACAAGATGCAGAGGAAAAAAAATTGCAAAGAGAGACCGAAGAAAGAAAATCACAACAAGATGCAGAGGAAAGAAAATTGCAACTAGAGGCAGCGGAAAAGAAATTGCAAATGGAGCTCGACGCAGCGGCCAAACAGGCCCAATTGAACGCTGATACACAGTTGAAATTGAAACAGATGGAAATAGAGTCCAACACAGAGATATCAATAAACAAATTAAGAAATAAAGAAGAGGAACAGAAATATAGTAAATATAAAGGTCTCGTTAAGGCTTTCTGTGCAGGAGATTCCATCTCCGCCTATTTAGAAAATTTCGAATGTCTCATGGCCTACCATAAAATCATTAAGGCAGATTGGGCGTTTATACTCATGAGAAATCTGGCTCTCGAGCCGCTTAAAGTAATAGAAACAGTACCACAAGAGATGCGAAAAGACTACGAATACCTCAAACAACGCATTCTCCAACATTTTTCGTTAGACACTGCAGGGTACCAACAACAATTTGCAAAATTAGCTCCCCAACCAAACCAAACATTCATAGATTATGTTAGTACAGTACAAGACATATGCACTAAATGGATAAACTCGGCGAAAACCAACAATAGCCACGATAAACTTAAAGAACTAATCATCATAGATAAAATTGTCAGCACCATCCCCACACCGTTTGCAAAATTTTTAAAACAGATGGATTGCAAAACCATCCAAGAAATTGAATCCAAAGGCAATGCATTCTACACAGCAAACAGGGATATATTTCAACTCAACATTAGCCACAATGACACAGCAGCTGCAGTAATAAATACTAAGTACTCCAAGCAAACACAAGGCAAATTTAAACCGCGATCCAACAGTGATAAAGTAGCAAAATGCCAGTATTGCAGTTTGACACACAACGCTTACGAAATGTGCGACAAGTCACCGAACTATCCCCACCACCTAAAAATGATGGTGGATAAACAGAAAGCAAAACGTAACGCGTACCAAAAGGCTGTAAAATGTTACTTTTGCAGAAGCTGGGGACATTATTCACGATATTGTGAAGGTCGTAAGTTACTGAAGCAAGCTAACGCTGCATTAGTAGCAACGTCTTCTGATGATGAGACGGATTCACTGATTGAAGGTTATAATCAGCATGACAATGAAAGCGAGCTTGGTAATGCTGTACATATAGTTAACACCATTGTAGATGAAACATGTAACGCTTGCACGAAATTCCAACTAGATCCATCATTACCATGTGGCCACACGATACCTATTGCAAATGAGACAGCCAACGCTGCTTTGTCAGCCACAGGGAAGCTAACATTTTTGACAGGCTTCGTGAACAAGAAAAAGTGCTCATTAATCCGCGATACCGGGGCAACGCTCTGTGGGGTAAAGAAAACATTAGTCAACACCACAGACTACACAGACAGACATGTTAACTGTCGCACATTTTCAGGTACGATAGAAAGATACCCCCTTGCGATGGTCGAAATTCAAACACCATATATATCAGGACAACTTTTGTGCGCTGTCCTTGAAGACCCAATCGCAGATATCATACTTGGGAATTTACCTAACATCCATCCATGCTCTGACAAAGAAATTAAAGACTGGGAAGAAAAACACGGTATCCACCACACAAATACCGATATTAAAGAGAAACACCATGTTAATTTGTCTCAAACTGCCAAAATACCAAGGGAGACAAACACTGAGGTTATTCAAAAAGAATTTACCGAGGTGTACAACGCAGGGGCGGTCGAATCTTTTAACGAGACGACCGAATTAAAACCTCGAATTGAGGTCACTCCCATGCTACAAAGTACCAAACCTGTAAATGTGTTACAAAACACACACGACACAAACGCCATTACACGACAGACAACCCACAAAACCAACACGGACCAACTACAACAACCATTAGAAACATTCGCACCCAACTCAACTAACATCAATGTTGGAAAAGAACAGAAATGTTCAAAAACATTTGTATCAAAACCATGTCACAGATTGAAATTGCTTGTATTATTATTGTATATTTTATGTAACAATTGTATTGAAACCTCTTGGCACGGATCTCTTGAAAGTATCAGAACAATTTCTGGACTTGAGTACAAAATTTCAGTACATGGAAAAGTGGACATATTCAATTTAAATGGGTTGAAACTAGACTATGCTAAACAAGACACGGAAACGAGTAGACAAATGAAACGAACTGATGACAAAAACAAAAGGACAATCACCCAACTGAATGACAGTCCGTCCGATGCCAGACATGACAATGAGACAAATGAACAGACGCAACAAACTGTTGACAAAGACAAAACGACAATGTCCCGACAGAATGACACTTTGACAAACGAAGCATCGTTAACGACGCACTCTCACGACAACAAAAACGACGAAGAGATATGGACATTACCGACATTCTGTGATATCGACAACGACAACAAATTTGACGACATAAACAACGAAGACATATGGACATTACCGATGTTCTGTGTTAGCTACAACAACGACAAAACTGACGACATATTGACTGTTGACCTTGACGACGACGACAATGACATTGAAGACAATTTACAAACAGTAGCACCGGTGATAAATCAGACGGACATAGACGATACTGAAGTCCCTATACCAATCATGACTAACGACGGGAGCATTGACGACATTCATATCAGTGACACATTAACACAGCGACAACGGCAATACAATTTGCCTATCCTGGATAACTACAAACCTATCCTTTCTAACAAACCTTGTATTATCCTGGTATTAAACCACTTATTGCATTTTATGATATCTAACTTCACTTCTCATCTACTTACCCTAAAACAAGTCTTCAACCAAATTTCTCTTTTCGGACTTACTATCAAACCTTCCAAGGTTGAAATAGGTTACACAGAAATAGACTTCCTCGGTCATAGAATTTCTCAAGGTAAATTATTGACTGATGAGAAAATTGTTTCCAAGATTTTGAATCTAGAAGTACCTACTACAAAGAAGCAGATTAGGAGTTTACTAGGTCTCATTAATTATTATTCCAAATTCATTCCACATTGGGCAGAACTCACCTCAGTTTTTTCTGATATGTTAACTAAAGATCATCCATCGAAAATTTGTAAAAGTACCAGCTTAGATGATGCAATGTGTAGATTGAAACATATTTTTTCAAATCCTCCAGTGTTACGATTACCCAACATAAAATTACCTTTTATCTTAACCACAGATGCAAGCGCCATAGCTATAGGAGGTTGCTTGATGCAGGAAGTCGACGGAATTAGACACCCTATTCTCTACGTGAGCAGGAAACTGAAGAAGGCTGAAACTCGATATGCAACAATTGAATTGGAGTGTCTAGCCCTATTGTTTTGTATACTGAGGCTCTCGAAGTTCCTTTTAGGGAGCCACTTCCTGGTTCTCACCGACAGTTCACCATTATTAGTCCTTAACCAAGGGTCGCCCAAGAACCACAGGTTACAAAGATGGCGTTTATTGCTGGAAGATTATGATTTTGAAATACGCCATATCAAGGGCACCGATAATATTCTGGCCGACATTTTATCACGCCAGTCAAATGCGCCAGTAGATTGACACTACTCAGTCAACCACTAGCCATATTATATACTGTGATACTTTTATACCGTTTCATATAAGTGTACCTATACACCGCCTAAGTTCTCTTAGTGATTAGTTTATTACAACACCCATGAACACGGTACTTCAATAGCTATACCATCAAGTGCCTAAACTCTATTACTAGACCATCAAGAAACAGTAACTGTGTTTATTTCAACCAGTAAGATCAACCAGAACAAACCATGAACACTGTAATATTTCATACGAAACATGGAAAAGAACCCATAATTTACTGTTGCTACAAACGTTGCAAACAGCCGAAATAGTACGACATCAACTACAACACGCAAGAGACAGCTATACGAACTTTAACATTTATAGCAAAACACAGGAACAACAGGACGGCAACACGCACATCATCGTTGGAGTTAATTAATTAGTTAATTTAATTAAATATGTATTATATTTCCATTATTGATGTATATAAATTGTGTTAACCTGTAATTTGTACATATTCTACTTTAATATTACAGGCGGTGCCATTCAGAGGCTAAGAAAACCCGTCCTATACAATTGTCTCTATTTAAATTATAACCTACTTTTCCTTCATCGTACAGAAAGTACGTTTTTTCTTAAAGGGCGAATATCGCCTAGCCCATTGTTTCCAAGGGCAATAACATTTACCTTAACTTAAATTATATATTTTAATCGAATACTATTGTGTTTGAAAGACGAATGAATGAATGTGTGAAAGGATTAAATAAGAGAACGATACACTTGGCGGACAAATTGTACGCAACACGTATTTATTGTAATTTGTCTGCGTTTTTGATGTAAAAGTACATAACTTGTCTAAATTGTGAATACATGTATAGAACTTAGTTTAGTATTCAGCTTAGTTAGTAAATAGTTAACATACTTAGGTTAGCATTTAGGATATAACTAAGCATCACTACTTGGAATGCCGGATCATGTAGTGCACACAGTGCAAGGATTCATGATTGAGGTTATCCCAACTCGTGACGCTTGGAAATACACCATCCAGTCAGCACATACACAAACCTGAAAACTCAACACTTTCAATTTAAAATACAGTCACTTTATTAGAGACATCAACTTATTAGTCAAACACACTAACAAGCCAACAGGGACACATGTAGTCTGAGGGGGATAAGAGAACATCGTAACTACATATTTAGCATTGGATGACATACGAGAGTAAAAGTGTATTAAAATACACTCACGAATCAAGATTTGAAAGTGTACTTAACTAGCCAGGACTTCGGTCCTGTTAACTCTCTTTAACCAGAGATTAATTGTCTGGGCACCAATAGGGTGCGTGAGAAGGGCGAGTTGTCAATACAACTATTAAAACGCCACGTAACTTCGGTCTGATAAGCATTGTTAAGGACACAGGAGACAGAGTGATCTCTTTAGCAAATCAGAGAAGTAGTGTATGGTAGAATACATGAGTTACTAATGCCATTAGGTAGTTTACCAAGTTACTGTCCACCAAACTACAAACCCTAACTTTAGATGAGTCGATGACAGAATTAGATTAAATCTAATTGACCAATAACAAGCCAGATCAGGAGGGGAGAGGGGAATCCTGTCATCACCTCACCTAAAGATAGAATTAGAGGGCTGCAACTCTAGCCCAAGAGAGACAACCGAGTTGCTCAGACTAAGAAAAGTCCAGAACCTTATCGAAGGTCAACCCTCGAGTTCATGGGTCCGTGGACACTAATGTGGCCCGCCTGAAGCGGGGTCCACGAGGAACTCGAACAGGGTTACCGCCCGTCGAATAGCGACACGCGGAAAACCATCAGAGGACAAATGGACTGAGACCAGGCAACAAGTGTCTGCCTGAGAGGGACTCGTTAGCTCTTTGGATAGAGATAGAACATAGGCTAGATAGTGTGCTAGTTTGTTATATGAAATGTTTGATGTTCTATAATCTGTGATATGATGATGATGTAAAGCGCGGGCTGTTTAACCCACTGCGCCAACTGTAGATTGCCACAATAAATCGGCTATATCATAGCGAACGTATTTATTGTTTGTATTAATTAACACCTGTGTGAACCCATTAAGTTACCTAGACAAAGTAAGACGTCAACACTGTGTGTCTGTCTTTGTCTGTCTCTCAGTCTTTCTGTCAATGTCTTTCTCGCTCTCTATCTGGGTCTCTCTTTGTCTGTCTATGCCTATGTACATGGGTCAATGTACATTAGAGATATAAATGAAACTCGGGTTATCTACAATAGAGATATAAATGAACCTCGATATACATACATTAGAGGTATAAATTAACCTCTATATGTACATTAGAGATATTAATGAACCGCGGCCTATTAACATTAGATATATAAATGAACATTGGTTTATGTGCCTTAGAGATATAAATGAACCTCATTCTATATACATTAGACATATTAATGAACCTCGGTCTGTGTACATTAGATGTATAAATGAACAGCGTTCTATGTACATTAGAGATATTAAGGAACCAAACAAAAATTCGTCGATGGCCACAAGTCATGACCACATTGCGTGTCGTACTGGACCTAGTTCGTGTGGTCACTCGCAGATGAGATTTGTGTATCAAGCTTGGTCATTGTCCAGTGACGTTACGCCACGGAAACACCAGGAGTACACTTTCAGACCTTCGTGGAGGCTGTAAGCAAGAAATACATCGTTACAGGTTGAACTCACCCAGGAAGCACAGTGTGTTGGAGCAAACTGTACGAACTGTAAGAACTGAGTTGAGTTACAAAAAAAAATTATAGCACTCGGGATATTCCATTACGTGCTCCGTCCTCATTTTCAACAACCAGCGAAGAATCCAAATACTAATGGTACGTGTTATAGTCTGATTATGTATCCGGCTGACCTTTCCTCGAAGTACTGAGTAGCGGCCAGATGTTCTGGTCCCTCCCTACAGCACCATTCTCTCCAGGCCACGATACTGTACACATGATCTCAAAGGTCCCTAACCACATCGTCATTATCATGCACATATACACCACACAACAGTGCGGAACAAGCCAATTCGTCCTCCTGCTCGTTTCCCAGCACAAGAACACGTGGTACGATTAATGGACAAAGAGAACGGACGAGTGAACTTTATTTTCAAATTGTCACAAAATTGGGCACACAGGTCCGTTTTATATTCGGACCTTCCAATTACTCATCTTTCGTACATCAATTAACTATTTTGCCTGTTACATTCACATAGAGAAAACATTGTTAAATGAATGCTACATGCATATACAGGTTACAATGTTATGAGACAGGCAGCAGGCAGGCAGGCAGGCAGACAGGCAGACGGGCACACAAACATAAACATTCAGACACTTACACATACATAAACACATTCATAATGGTAAAAATGAGAACTTATCGAGAAGACAATGTGTTTGCATGTACTGTAACAAACGGTAAGATTCGTGAACACAAAGAGAAATGCTGACAACGATAGAAATTTCTTCATAGCCTTCATCGTAAAATGGCAGCTAATTGTATGAGTCGATATATTCTTTAGAGCTTCGGGCGGAGGAGCGCAATTGGGAGGGTATAAACATTATCATGGTGCGAGGAAATGCAACCTAAAGACTAAATGTCATGGCAGGGCAGATCAGGCCCTAAGCCTTGGTTGATAACTGGTCTAGGATCGAAGCTCCGACAGGCGGACAGTTAGAGCATTGCTTTGCTGATCCGGCAGTTTCTGCAGCTTGTCTTGTTTCAGACGTATTGGTTTACCTTTCCTCTGGAGTACACCAGACAGGCCGAGAGAGGATTCATGCTGCATGGGCAACACAAGGTCTCCAAATTCAGCCCAGGCTTTGTGTTATGGAACGATAACTCCATTTTACAAACTAACGCCTGTCAAGACGGCAAGGTGCCAGTCAGTCAGTCATTCTTTAGAGATCGGGAGTTGTGAAGAAGCATGATCGCCCACACCAGTTGTCCAGGCCATTTATAATAATGATTACGATGATAATGACAATGATGATGGTTGCGATAATGAGGTGATGGTGACTATGGTGGTGGTGGTGGTGGTGATGATGATGGTGTTGGTGGTGATTATGACGGTGGTGATGATATTGGTGATGTATGGTGATGATGATGATGATGATGATGGTGATGATGATGTTGGTGATGGTGATGATGATGGTGATGATGATGATGATGATGATGATGATGGTGATGATAATCGAGGTGGTGATTAATGGTAGTGATGGTGGTGGTGATGATAAAGGTAATGTATGTTGGTGATGAAGGTGATGATAATGGTGGTGATGATCGTGGTGATGATGATGATGATGGTGTTGGTGATGATGATGATGATGATGATGATGATGATGATGATGTTGGTGGTGATAATGGTGATGTTGATGGTGGTGATGATAGTTGTGATGATGGTGGTTGTGGTGATGATGATGATTGTGTTGGTGATGATGGTTATGATTATGATCAGTGTCAGAGTCCAGAAAGGGTACAGTGATGCAGCGACATCGTTACGCCCGCCAGGCGACTTAGCTCCCAGTAGGGATGCAGGAACTTCGTTACGCCGCCAGGCGAGTAGTAGTTACCGGCCTGCAAGACTGCTGGCTGACGAGCGACCAGCGGTCAGGCCAGGACGACGCTAAACGCACGCACGCCTCGTGAAGCCACCTGAGGTGGGAGGCAAGTGGCGAACTAGCGGGAGACAGCTCTGGGACTTCGACTTGGACAGACGTATGATGAGAGAAAGGCGTTGTGTAGTTTTCTGTGCTGAAAGTCGAGTGTCTGGACATCTTGAATGTTAGACTTGTGAGCTGTATTGTAGATGTAAGTGCATTGAAGTATTACGTATATATTGTTGTGATCATCGTTCTGTATTTAATGTGTGAATAAATCCATTGAACGGTGTGTCGTTGAGTCTTACGTCAAATCACGTTGTACTTGTACTGTCTCACATGTGTTAGGTTAGCGAGCCAAAGTTAAGACCCTGACAATCATGCTCTGATGATCAGGACAATGATGAGTGATGAGGACAACGAAGATGATTATGGTGATAAAAGGTCATAAGGAAAAAAGAAGGTCGTGCAACAAGTATATGTGCTGACCTTCAGATTCCGAGGTAAAGGCACTCTCAGACACTCCGACATCAGTCACCTCATCAAAAGTGGGCGTGGGCGTGGGCGGCGGCGGTTTGTCTGGAACAAGAAGACGCACGTCCCAAGACAGTGTTATCTCCTCTTGTGTGTATCGTGAAGTAATGGTATACGGATTGTTATCTCATCTTTTGTGTATCGTGAAGTAATGGTATACAAATTGTGTTATCTCATCTTTTGTGTATCGTGAAGTAATGGTATACAAATTGTGTTATCTCATCTTTTGTGTATCGTGAAGTAATGGTATACAGACTGTGTTATCTCCTCATGTGTGTATCGTGAAGTAATGATATACAGATTGTGTTATCTCATCTTGTGTGTATCGTGAAGTAATGGATTACAGATTGTGTTATCTGCACTTATGTGTATCATGAAGTAATGGTATACAGATTGTGTTATCTTCACTTGTGTGTATCGTGAAGTAATGGTATAGAGATTGTGTTATCTCCACATGTGTGTATCGTGAAGTAATGGTATACAGATTGTGTTATCTTCACTTGTGTGTTTCGTGAAGTAATGGTATAGAGATTGTGTTATCTTCACTTGTGTGTATCGTGAAGTAATGATATACAAATTGTGTTATCTCCACATGTGTGTATCATGAAGTAATAGTATACAGATTGTGTTATCTCCACGTGTATGTATTGTGAAGTATGGTATGCAGATTTTTACAGCAGAGTTATATATCACGTAAAGTGAATAAATTAACAATGCTTAAGCTGAAACAATTAAAACACAAAGTCGCAGGTATTATACGAATGTGAAACATCTGTTATCCCTATGGTAACTTCAAATTTAAAACGAACGCCTTCTGTTTACACAAAACAGGCTATGATCGTCTGATTTGCTGACGCCTTCTAAATATTTCCATAGTCACAATTGCACAACAAGAATGCTACAAAGACAGGCATATAAGATGTCACAACTGTTATCCACAGTGCCTTGCTGTGTAATACAGAGGGACATGAACCTGAGAAGTTAAAGCCGCCTGGCTAGTGCAGTCGCCGCGAATTGCGCGGGTTAGGGTTTTCTTTTTTTTCCGGACAGAAAAACATTCCACATGAGAATTTGAACCCAGGTCTCCCGAATGAGAACCTGGCATTCTGTCTACTCGGCCAGCGGTTCCTCAGCAATGTATATAATAAAAAAAGCAAATACCGTTGCATAAACCTGCTGGCGGTAAGTGAAATGTTAGGGCCATCAATTCATTTTGTTTGGGAGCAATGGGGAATCCCAGCCTATCTCTCACACAGAGGGCTAGATGAGTAACTTTCATATTTATATTTTCATGCAGTGTTTTTCTTATATCTTAACATAGTAACAACAAATAATGCATCAGATAAAACTACTATGGAGGAAAACAAATATATGTTAATGAAGAAATATTGGAGGTGGTGGAAAATTTCGAATAGCTTGGTCATTGATTACCAACAATGGGGACACAATGAAAGAAATTAAAAGACGAAATATATTGCTCTTCAAAGACTAAAACAACTGAATAAATTATGGAGTGGAACAGATAGAACTACAAAAATTACATTTTTAAGAGCATGCGTCTTTCCCATTGCAACATACGCCTGTGAGATCCGGACACTTACTAGATAAGCTGAACAGCGAATAAATACCTTTGAACATAAATGTTATAGACGGCTTCTAAGAATATCCTAGATACTGAAAATAACAAAAGCATCCATATTTCAAAAGCTAAATTTTAAAGAAGGTTGGCTATTAAAGTCGATAAAACAAAGAAAATTGAAATATTGTGGTCACTGTCACGGGATAAATTAACTTGTCAGTCGATCAATGATAACCAAACCCTACATTATTTTGCTAACACAATTCACTCTGTTATGGTGAACAAACTGAGGGAAATACGTCGGTACAGATTCTCGACACCTGGTCAACAGTGTGTATGAGATCAAAGGGAGTCACGTAGAGTTGTCTACACACAATCGACAGGTGATGACAGGATGTTGTTCGATACGTGTGTACTGGGGACATTTGTCTACAAAACGGAAGTTGGTCGTTGCAAGTGATAGACAGAATGCCTGCTAGGGGTCAGAAGGATTCTGTAATGGGAGAAAGGTCTCCGGCTTACAGACAACCCGGATATTTGTTGGATGAGACCAAGAACTCCCCAGATGAAAAGGAAAATTGACAGCTAATTGACTCTGGTTAGTCTGGAAACAGGAGGACAAAGCCAGATTCTGGACTGATTGGCGTCTGGACTTTCCGGTGACTCACTCAAGCACCTATATAAAACCCAGTGCAGTAAACAGGTGGATGGAGTCGAGGAAAACATTCTGAAGTGTTAAAATTGGGGATAATTCCGAGTTGTGTTATATTAGAGGGACTAGCCTATCTTAGTAGTGATAGTTATCCACGGACATAGATCCAATCGGATTGCCTAGTTTCTCGAGTAACAACAGGAATAGACATATGGTAGGCAATTAATTATATCTAACTTAAGAGTATGATTAGGAATAGAGTACAGTACTGTGTAGTGATATCATGTAGTATGATTAGTGATAGAATGTTCTATAAGTGCGGTGCTAGAAAGTATCATAGGAGCGTCGGCACTAGTATTCTATTGTGTGGCTTCATGTAGCTTGTGTTATATATCATTTTACTCGGGAAGTTGAGGACAATGTAGTGGAATAATAATTAGAGAGATTAAGGATGGTTGAGAGGGAGGAGGGGAATGTGTAATGGTAGGATCTTCAGTAGGGCATCTGCTGGGTTTCTACCCGTTCCTTTAGTCTTTCCTGGTGTTGCCATGTCTCAGATCATATGATTGAGTTATTTGGCCGTATGACAGAGATCGGATCTCTGTTATAGATCTGAGTGCTGTGATTGGCCTACATTTGCCCAATTCTGGCCAGGACTGAGTTGCCCTCACTGTGACGGGACAGCCCCAGCAGCATCATAATTACCCAAGTTTTCAAGGAATTACAGAGCCCACAATATTTTTCTAAAATTCTCTAAAAGAATAAACGTTCCCCAGAAGAGGATAAAAACGTAAGAGAAAAATACAGAGTCACTTAGAGCCCGCACTATCATTTTTACTACATTGGTAGATCAAAGCAATGTCTGGTCTCTACATCTAAGAGATTTTCCCTTTGATGTTCTGATCAACCAGACATCGTGGAGCCAGTCAGTGTTAGTTTACAAGCCTGCGGTTGGAATAAGGACTAACACCTTATGTTCAACAGGACCTAACGTGTGAACCAGCCACGGCAGAATGGGAGATAAGAGGGTCAGCCAGACCCGTCTGAAATAATACATGGCAGTGCTACTCAGGGGAAAACCCCGTGTGATCCAAAGACGGCAATATAATGCAGGCCTAACACCTTATCTAAAAGTCCAGACTTTGTGGAGCCAGGACAACGTCTGTAATTGCCACCACAAGGGAGCAATTAGGAACCAGATGCCTAACACCTCACTGCAATACAGGCGGCAAAGTAGGAACACATGGCTGACACCTTTCTTGCCAGCAACCGGAAGGCTTGTGTTAACAGCAGATTGGTAATGTATATGACGCAACGTCTGTTGCAGGGGCCAATTCATTGTTTCAGGAATGTGGCGGGGCATCGGTCAATTTGATTGACAAATGAAACTACCGTCCACAGGAAAGGAGGAGGGGTGAAAAGAATTTGGCACTTAATCCATCTGGGTAAACCATCTTACATGGAAAAATAGGCGGAGTTAATGAAAATGGGACATATTAATTAACCAACCTGGAAACTAGCCAGGAATTGAATAGAATAAAACTACATGCATGGCCAGCAAGACTTCAGACGCAAATTCACAATAGCATTCTTAGGATACCTACTGGAGAAATATTAACATTTCGTTCTGTTGGACTTCTGTACGAAGTATTATGATGGAATTTCCTAGCTATAAACCAGGTAAACCATTATTCTGATTAGTTTGTCTGCTAGTCTGAAGGCTTGTGTAGTTTCCTGTTTTTACATATTCTCCCCAACTTTACACTCGTGGATTTTCTTTGTACTTAATGTTCCAGTTCTAGCTTTACGATTTCACTGAGAACTATTTTCTTCTTGCATTCACTACTTGGTTGTCTGATTTGTTGTATGTGACAATTTGGAGAAATCCATTATCCAAGCTACATGAGCGTGTGGCTTATTCATGTACAGGAGATGCATTTAGATTCATCCTGTATGATGTTAAACATTGGGGAGACTGACTACTTAGGAGAAATTCATGAGAGCTACCAGTCTCTTGATAGCGTCCAATTAACATTGATTATTTGGACCAACACTTTGAGTGCCTACCAAGATTGTGGTGAAACCACTTGGTTTGAGGAATGGCACCAGTTCACCTTGTCTGCATGATGTCTGCATGAGGACAGACATGACTTAGGACATTCAATATCCCAGACAGATTCAGGGAAGGCATTTAATGTTCGACAGGACTGTGCGACCAGTCCTTCCGACAAGACAGTATGAATGAATCAGAAAGGGAAGAGTAAGTGAGGTGAACTTATATGGGAAACACTCCATTACATAAATGTATATGAATATGTATGTTTTGAGCTATAGATGTTCTAAATAGTTTTATGAATATATACATATATATTTATTTATTTAGAACTGATATATGTTTATGTAACATGCCATCATCTATCATCATACCATCATATATTATGACTTGAATGTATGTTTATATGAATGTATAGACATATGTGTTTGAGATGTGTAGACGTAGATACTACCCATCTCCGTTTGTTTCATTCCAGATCTCTTAGGAGCAATGGACAGTCAACAACCCATATCCGGAAGTGACTTAGCCTTGTGAAGGGACCAATTTGGACTCCTTCAATCTGACAGTGAACTGCGTCTCACTGGGGGAAGCATGACCTATGTGCTTCTGAGCTTTTCAGCCAGATGAGTTACGTATACCATAATATAATCATCATCATCATATGATCATCAATAGCAATAATAAACACAGTTGTTGTATTTTAAACTCAAGTTGTCCTGTATAATTCTAAATGTTTATAAATGTTTGTGTAGCGTAATCAAGTACACACATTATTGTATCATTTAGTGGGGGTTCGCACATATTGTCCAGAAGTGGGAATCTATGTCCGGGAGGTCTCTTGCCTATGCAGTCATAAGTAACCAGATTACGTTGCATGTCTTAACTCCTCCTTTCTCACTTCTGGTGATACCAAGTACAGCCAAATCTATATAGATATATTCTATCTTCAACGAGCCACTTCTTGGCTGTTTTCTTGAGTATCAGGGACAGTGTCTTAAATCAGCATACCAGACATTTGTTCCACGTTTTCTCTCTGTGATCTGGGGTAGCAATTAGTTCCTTCTGACAGAGTTAGGGGATCTTAAACTGCATCCAGAACTAAACACCAGCAGAAGAAAATGATTTTGGCTGAGTGGTTGCCCAACCGGGAGCTACCTCAAGCCAGTTGGTGACATATTGGTCTGCTCGTCCGCTATAGAATCCGGGAGTACACCCTAGAAAACTTTGGTTCGCGTCCAAGATATTGGTCTGCTCGTCCGCTATAGAATCCGGGAGTACACCCTAGAAAATTTTGGTTCGCTTCCGACTTATTGGTCTGCTCGCCCGCTATAGAATCCGGGAGTAAACCCTAGAACACTTTGGTTCGCTCGCAAGGAACGAACCTATTTCAAATCTGTTAGTCTGGTATTATTCTGGTCTTGCCCATGGATAGAACCTAGGTCATTCTCACTTACATTCTTAGCAGCATTAGTTAGTTATAATTTATTTCTAATGTAATAGCTTGCTTGATTGTAGGCAAGATTTTGACACATTAGGACTTCTCATCCATGATAGAATCAGAGAATAAATTCTAGACTATTGATTTTCATAAACCATTCTTTCATTCTTCACCCATTACATTTGCTAAGTATTAACTTAGGAATTTGTTTCTAGGGAAGTTTGTAGAATTTAAATAACTTGTTAAAAAGTTAATAACGGATAATATATGAGTTAATCTACATCATTCACCACTGTAGAATTAATAATCACATTAATTAGTGATATTAATTAGTTTATTGATGATTTACTTGATGATTTTTTGATTACATGCTTTATCATTTGATTTAATCATGAATAATTTGATAATGCTTAGTTAATTCAGTGTATGACGGACTGCTTTGCATCAACTTTCTCACTCTAAATTCACTACTATCATTCTCATAGCAGTGTCTGTTCCTCTTGTCACTATCCTGCTCTAGCATAAATCTAACTAGCTCTCTGTAGGGTAATAATATAATTACTTGCCTGAGTTTAAGCTGAGAAGAGATCATGGATGCACGCACAGATTTCTTAGAGTCCGCTAGAGGATGGGGCATAAGGCTCAGCTTAATAGGAGAGAAGCTAGAACTATTTATCAGAGATGAAATGGATTGGTGGGACAAAGAAGATGAGCAGATGATGAAAAGACTTGCAGAATTAGAAGCAGATATGCGTCACAAAGCTGAAGAAGATGAGATTAAGAAGAAGCAAATTGAAATACTGAACGTGGAGGAATCTACCAGCTCGACTGAGGAAAAGCCAATCACTCAAGCCGAAACTCTGATAGAAAGCGGGGAAGCTGACCGTCACAAAGAAGAGGCACGCATTCCTTCGCAAATCCCCATGGCTCAGAAAAACAAAAACTTGCGCACAGAAAGGCAGATGCTTCCCTCAATTCCGAAAAATAAACAGAATATGGAAAAATGTACCAAGCGTATAGTAAACAGTCACAAACGTGATAAATGTTTACACTGCAATGAAAGCGGATTAGCTGGCTTGGCAACCCAGCAATCTCAGGAGCTTCCTAAGACTTCCCAAAGGAGAAAAATCCAGGAGGAGGAGGACCTGAGGAAAACTATTAAAGAGATCGAAGGCGAGACCTTACCCGATTCTCTTATTCCCTTCAGTTCAGATAAACTAGGAGTGGAAATGAATTCAGCTGAGACTGGAATGGATGTAAAACAGGATTCCAGTGTTTCTTTCTATGTGGCCACACAAGATGAAACAATTATCAGTATGACTTACTTATCTCAGGTGGGAGATGACATTGAAAATGACACCCCACAACATTCACTTCTATTGGATTTGGCACAAGAAAACCAGACCAGGGAGAGAATACCTCAATTGGACTTGGCACAAGAGAGCCCAGCCATGGAGGACAAACAAGACACGGAGGAGAATTCTTACGATGTCAGTATCTTGGAGTCTTTCGAAAAGGAAACTCAAGATACACAAAGCATTCATGTAGGTTATACCACGGACTCTGATTCAGGGACGATAAACATGTCTGCTAACAACAAAGAAGAAAATACTTCTTTGGACAGGATGAAGGTAATACCTATCATCAACACAGCTGAAGCTAACAGGGGATCACAAATGATGGACTCTGCAGCGGAACAAAACCGGAGCGGTTGGTATACTCAACACTCAGGACCTTGTTTACCTTTCACTTCAACCAATGTTGGATGGGGAGAACAGCTGTTTATGTATACTTCTACAAGGAGTGATACAAATTCACAGTTCTTGGGGAACAACATGATTTCTCAAAGCTGGACAACTTCTACTAGCCTTAGACTTTCAAACACAGATTCAAAATGGAACTCTGTTGAAGAGGAACGCACCTGGATAAATAATTATCGAGGGAAGAAAACTCTTAAATCAGGAGGGAGTAAACGGACGCCCTACCAAGAAAGAGGCAAGTATGAGTTGAATGCACATCATAAAATTATGATGTTTAGCAAATTTCCTGCCAAAAGGAGGAGATTAAAGGATTTTATTATGATCTTTGGCCGATGGAGGAAAAGAAAATGGAGCAACATTACTGCGACCAATTCTTTTAAGAAAACACTGATGGCACTTCCTCTGCTTATAGGACAAGGGCCAGAAATAAAGTGGATAATAACAGTCTCTCTGCGGCGCAGGAGAATCTTGTTATACATTTTGCAATTTCCCGGCTGGGAAAAAGTAAAACCTCCAGAGGACAGGACATTACCGAGCAATAGCCCGGAAATCCGACACAACACCAGAAGCAAAGATTTGCAAGATTTATCCTGGGAGGATGGACATGGGATATTTCTTTTGACTCATAGAACATCCCACTGCCACAAAGAATATTGGGAACCCAGACTTGGAGGCAGTTGGAGAACGGAGAGAACTTAGATACATTCTTGAATGCTGCCGAGGCTCTGTTATAGGCTTCATTAATGAACCTACTTAAATTGGAGAGCTATGTGACGGGACAGCCCCAGCAGCATCATAATTACCCAAGTTTTCAAGGAATTACAGAGCCCACAATATTTTTCTAAAATTCTCTAAAAGAATAAACG
This sequence comes from Cepaea nemoralis, assembly GCA_014155875.1. NCBI lineage: Eukaryota > Metazoa > Mollusca > Gastropoda > Stylommatophora > Helicidae > Cepaea > Cepaea nemoralis. The sequence goes on from JACEFZ010014222.1 coordinate 174,800, forward strand.
TTCCCCAGAAGAGGATAAAAACGTAAGAGAAAAATACAGAGTCACTTAGAGCCCGCACTATCATTTTTACTACATTGGTAGATCAAAGCAATGTCTGGTCTCTACATCTAAGAGATTTTCCCTTTGATGTTCTGATCAACCAGACATCGCGGAGCCAGTCAGTGTTAGTTTACAAGCCTGCGGTTGGAATAAGGACTAACACCTTACCTTCAACAGGACCTAACGTGTGAACCAGCCACGGCAGAATGGGAGATAAGAGGGTCAGCCAGACCCGTCTGAAATAATACATGGCAGTGCTACTCAGGGGAAAACCCCGTGTGATCCAAAGACGGCAATATAATGCAGGCCTAACACCTATCTATAAAGTCCAGACATTTGTGGAGCCGGGACAACGTCTGTAATTGCCACCACAAAGGAGCAATTAGGACCAGATGCTTAACACCTCACTGCAATACAGGCGGCAAAGTAGGAACACATGGCTGACACATTCCTTGCCAGCAACCGGGAAGGCTTGTGTTAACCAGCAGATTGGTAATGTAGTATGACGCAACGTCTGTTGCAGGGGCCAATTCATTGTTTCAGGAATGTGGCGGGGCATCGGTCAATTTGATTGACAAATGAAACTACCGTCCACAGGAAAGGAGGAGGGGTGAAAAGAATTTGGCACTTAATCCATCTGGGTAAACCATCTTACATGGAAAAATAGGCGGAGTTAATGAAAATGGGACATATTAATTAACCAACCTGGAAACTAGCCAGGAATTGAATAGAATAAAACTACATGCATGGCCAGCAAGACTTCAGACGCAAATTCACAATAGCATTCTTAGGATACCTACTGGAGAAATATTAACATTTCGTTCTGTTGGACTTCTGTACGAAGTATTATGATGGAATTTCCTAGCTATAAACCAGGTAAACCATTATTCTGATTAGTTTGTCTGCTAGTCTGAAGGCTTGTGTAGTTTCCTGTTTTTACATATTCTCCCAAACTTTACACTCGTGGATTTTCTTTGTACTTAATGTTCCAGTTCTAGCTTTACGATTTCACTGAGAACTATTTTCTTCTTGCATTCACTACTTGGTTGTCTGATTTGTTGTATGTGACAATTTGGAGAAATCCATTATCCAAGCTACATGAGCGTGTGGCTTATTCATGTACAGGAGATACATTTAGATTCATCCTGTATGATGTTAAACATTGGGGAGACTGACTACTTAGGAGAAATTCCTGAGAGCTACCAGTCTCTTGATAGCGTCCAATTAACATTGATTATTTGGACCAACACTTTGAGTGCCTACCAAGATTGTGGTGAAACCACTTGGTTTGAGGAATGGCACCAGTTCACCTTGTCTGCATGATGTCTGCATGAGGACAGACATGACTTAGGACATTCAATATCCCAGACAGATTCAGGGAAGGCATTTAATGTTCGACAGGACTGTGCGACCAGTCCTTCCGACAAGACAGTATGAATGAATCAGAAAGGGAAAGAGTAAGTGAGGTGAACTTATATGGGAAACACTCCATTACATAAATGTATATGAATATGTATGTTTTAAGCTATAGATGTTCTAAATAGTTTTATGAATATATACATACATATTTATTTATTTAGAACTGATATATGTTTATGTAACATGCCATCATCTATATCATCATACCATCATATATTATGACTTGAATGTATGTTTATATGAATGTATAGACATATGTGTTTGAGATGTGTAGACGTAGATACTACCCATCTCCGTTCGTTTCATTCCAGATCTCTTAGGAGCAATGGACAGTCAACAACCCATATCCGGAAGTGACTTAGCCTTGTGAAGGGACCACTTTGGACTCCTTCAATCTGACAGTGAACTGCGTCTCACTGGGGGAAGCATGACCTATGTGCTTCTGAGCTTTTCAGCCAGATGAGTTACGTATACCATAATATAATCATCATCATCATATGATCATCAATAGCAATAATAAACACAGTTGTTGTATTTTAAACTCAAGTTGTCCGTATAATTCTAAATGTTTATAAATGTTTGTGTAGCGTAATCAAGTACACACATTATTGTATCATTTAGTGGGGGTTCGCACATATTGTCCAGAAGTGGGAATCTATGTCCGGGAGGTCTCTTGCCTATGCAGTCATAAGTAACCAGATTACGTTGCATGTCTTAACTCCTCCTTTCTCACTTCTGGTGATACCAAGTACAGCCAAATCTATATAGATATATTCTATCTTCAACGAGCCACTTCTTGGCTGTTTTCTTGAGTATCAGGGACAGTGTCTTAAATCAGCATAACAGACATTTGTTCCACGTTTTCTCTCTGTGATCTGGGGTAGCAATTAGTTCCTTCTGACAGAGTTAGGGGATCTTAAACTGCATCCAGAACTAAACACCAGCAGAAGAAAATGATTTTGGCTGAGTGGTTGCCCAACCGGGAGCTACCTCAAGCCAGTTGGTGACATATTGGTCTGCTCGTCCGCTATAGAATCCGGGAGTACACCCTAGAAAACTTTGGTTCGCGTCCAAGATATTGGTCTGCTCGTCCGCTATAGAATCCGGGAGTACACCCTAGAAAATTTTGGTTCGCTTCCGACTTATTGGTCTGCTCGCCCGCTATAGAATCCGGGAGTAAACCCTAGAACACTTTGGTTCGCTCGCAAGGAACGAACCTATTTCAAATCTGTTAGTCTGGTATTATTCTGGTCTTGCCCATGGATAGAACCTAGGTCATTCTCACTTACATTCTTAGCAGCATTAGTTAGTTATAATTTATTTCTAATGTAATAGCTTGCTTGATTGTAGGCAAGATTTTGACACATTAGGACTTCTTCATCCATGATAGAATCAGAGAATAAATTCTAGACTATTGATTTTCATAAACCATTCTTTCATTCTTCACCCATTACATTTGCTAAGTATTAACTAAGGAATTTGTTTCTAGGGAAGTTTGTAGAATTTAAATAACTTGTTAAAAAGTTAATAACGGATAATATATGAGTTAATTTACATCATTCACCACTGTAGAATTAATAATCACATTAATTAGTGATATTAATTAGTTTATTGATGATTTTCTTGATGATTTTTGATTACATGCTTTATCATTTGATTTAATCATGAATAATTTGATAATGCTTAGTTAATTCAGTGTATGACGGACTGCTTTGCATCAACTTTCTCACTCTAATTCACTACTATCATTCTCATAGCAGTGTCTGTTCCTCTTGTCACTATCCTGCTCTAGCATAAATCTAACTAGCTCTGTGTAGGGTAATAATATAATTACTTACCTGAGTTTAAGCTGAGAAGAGATCATGGATGCACGCACAGATTTCTTAGAGTCCGCTAGAGGATGGGGCATAAGGCTCAGCTTAATAGGAGAGAAGCTAGAACTATTTATCAGAGATGAAATGGATTGGTGGGACAAAGAAGATGAGCAGATGATGAAAAGACTTGCAGAATTAGAAGCAGATATGCGTCACAAAGCTGAAGAAGATGAGATTAAGAAGAAGCAAATTGAAATACTGAACGTGGAGGAATCTACCAGCTCGACTGAGGAAAAGCCAATCACTCAAGCCGAAACTCTGATAGAAAGCGGGGAAGCTGACCGTCACAAAGAAGAGGCACGCATTCCTTCGCAAATCCCCATGGCTCAGAAAAACAAAAACTTGCGCACAGAAAGGCAGATGCTTCCCTCAATTCCGAAAAATAAACGGAATATGAACAAATGTACCAAGCGTACAGTAAACAGTCACAAACGTGATAAATGTTTACACCGCAATGAAAGCGGATTAGCTGGCTTGGCAACCCAGCAATCTCAGGAGCTTCCTAAGACTTCCCAAAGGAGAAAAATCCAGGAGGAGGAGGACCTGAGGAAAACTATTAAAGAGATCGAAGGCGAGACCTTACCCGATTCTCTTATTCCCTTCAGTTCAGATAAACTAGGAGTGGAAATGAATTCAGCTGAGACTGGAATGGATGTAAAACAGGATTCCAGTGTTTCTTTCTATGTGGCCACACAAGATGAAACAATTATCAGTATGAATTACTTATCTCAGGTGGGAGATGACATTGAAAATGACACCCCACAACATTCACTTCTATTGGATTTGGCACAAGAAAACCAGACCAGGGAGAGAATACCTCAATTGGACTTGGCACAAGAGAGCCCAGCCATGGAGGACAAACAAGACACGGAGGAGAATTCTTACGATGTCAGTATCTTGGAGTCTTTCGAAAAGGAAACTCAAGATACACAAAGCATTCATGTAGGTTATACCACGGACTCTGATTCAGGGACGATAAACATGTCTGCTAACAACAAAGAAGAAAATACTTCTTTGGACAGGATGAAGGTAATACCTATCATCAACACAGCTGAAGCTAACAGGGGATCACAAATGATGGACTCTGCAGCGGAACAAAACCGGGGCGGTTGGTATACTCAACACTCAGGACCTTGTTTACCTTTCACTTCAACCAATGTTGGATGGGGAGAACAGCTGTTTATGTATACTTCTACAAGGAGTGATACAAATTCACAGTTCTTGGGGAACAACATGATTTCTCAAAGCTGGACAACTTCTACTAGCCTTAGACTTTCAAACACAGATTCAAAATGGAACTCTGTTGAAGAGGAACGCACCTGGATAAATAATTATCGAGGGAAGAAAACTCTTAAATCAGGAGGGAGTAAACGGACGCCCTACCAAGAAAGAGGCAAGTATGAGTTGAATGCACATCATAAAATTATGATGTTTAGCAAATTTCCTGCCAAAAGGAGGAGATTAAAGGATTTTATTATGATCTTTGGCCGATGGAGGAAAAGAAAATGGAGCAACATTACTGCGACCAATTCTTTTAAGAAAACACTGATGGCACTTCCTCTGCTTATAGGACAAGGGCCAGAAATAAAGTGGATAATAACAGTCTCTCTGCGGCGCAGGAGAATCTTGTTATACATTTTGCAATTTCCCGGCTGGGAAAAAGTAAAACCTCCAGAGGACAGGACATTACCGAGCAATAGCCCGGAAATCCGACACAACACCAGAAGCAAAGATTTGCAAGATTTATCCTGGGAGGATGGACATGGGATATTTCTTTTGACTCATAGAACATCCCACTGCCACAAAGAATATTGGGAACCCAGACTTGGAGGCAGTTGGAGAACGGAGAGAACTTAGATACATTCTTGAATGCTGCCGAGGCTCTGTTATAGGCTTCATTAATGAACCTACTTAAATTGGAGAGCTATGTGACGGGACAGCCCCAGCAGCATCATAATTACCCAAGTTTTCAAGGAATTACAGAGCCCACAATATTTTTCTAAAATTCTCTAAAAGAATAAACGTTCCCCAGAAGAGGATAAAAACGTAAGAGAAAAATACAGAGTCACTTAGAGCCCGCACTATCATTTTTACTACATTGGTAGATCAAAGCAATGTCTGGTCTCTACATCTAAGAGATTTTCCCTTTGATGTTCTGATCAACCAGACATCGCGGAGCCAGTCAGTGTTAGTTTACAAGCCTGCGGTTGGAATAAGGACTAACACCTTACGTTCAACAGGACCTAACGTGTGAACCAGCCACGGCAGAATGGGAGATAAGAGGGTCAGCCAGACCCGTCTGAAATAATACATGGCAGTGCTACTCAGGGGAAAACCCCGTGTAATCCAAAGACGGCAATATAATGCAGGCCTAACATCTATCTAAAATTCCAGACTTTGTGGAGCCGGGACGTCTGTAATTGCCACCACAAAGGAGCAATTAGGACCAGATACTTAACACCTCACTGCAATACAGCGGCAAAGTAGGAACACATGGCTGACACATTCTTGCCAGCAACCAGGGAAGGCTGGTGTTAACAGCAGATTGGAATGTAATGACGCAACGTCTGTTGCAGGGGCCAATTCATTGTTTCAGGAATGTGGCGGGGCATCGGTCAATTTGATTGACAAATGAAACTACCGTCCACAGGAAAGGAGGAGGGGTGAAAAGAATTTGGCACTTAATCCATCTGGGTAAACCATCTTACATGGAAAAATAGGCGGAGTTAATGAAAATGGGACATATTAATTAACCAACCTGGAAACTAGCCAGGAATTGAATAGAATAAAACTACATGCATGGCCAGCAAGACTTCAGACGCAAATTCACAATAGCATTCTTAGGATACCTACTGGAGAAATATTAACATTTCGTTCTGTTGGACTTCTGTACGAAGTATTATGATGGAATTTCCTAGCTATAAACCAGGTAAACCATTATTCTGATTAGTTTGTCTGCTAGTCTGAAGGCTTGTGTAGTTTCCTGTTTTTACATATTCTCCCAACTTTACACTCGTGGATTTTCTTTGTACTTAATGTTCCAGTTCTAGCTTTACGATTTCACTGAGAACTATTTTCTTCTTGCATTCACTACTTGGTTGTCTGATTTGTTGTATGTGACAATTTGGAGAAATCCATTATCCAAGCTACATGAGCGTGTGGCTTATTCATGTACAGGAGATGCATTTAGATTCATCCTGTATGATGTTAAACATTGGGGAGACTGACTACTTAGGAGAAATTCCTGAGAGCTACCAGTCTCTTGATAGCGTCCAATTAACATTGATTATTTGGACCAACACTTTGAGTGCCTACCAAGATTGTGGTGAAACCACTTGGTTTGAGGAATGGCACCAGTTCACCTTGTCTGCATGATGTCTGCATGAGGACAGACATGACTTAGGACATTCAATATCCCAGACAGATTCAGGGAAGGCATTTAATGTTCGACAGGACTGTGCGACCAGTCCCTTCCGACAAGACAGTATGAATGAATCAGAAAGGGAAGAGTAAGTGAGGTGAACTTATATGGGAAACACTCCATTACATAAATGTATATGAATATGTATGTTTTGAGCTATAGATGTTCTAAATAGGTTTTATGAATATATACATATATATTTATTTATTTAGAACTGATATATGTTTATGTAACATGCCATCATCTATCATCATACCATCATATATTATGACTTGAATGTATGTTTATATGAATGTATAGACATATGTGTTTGAGATGTGTAGACGTAGATACTACCCATCTCCGTTCGTTTCATTCCAGATCTCTTAGGAGCAATGGACAGTCAACAATCCATATCCGGAAGTGACTTAGCCTTGTGAGGGACCAATTTGGACTCCTTCAATCTGACAGTGAACTGCGTCTCACTGGGGGAAGCATGACCTATGTGCTTCTGAGCTTTTCAGCCAGATGAGTTACGTATACCATAATATAATCATCATCATCATATGATCATCAATAGCAATAATAAACACAGTTGTTGTATTTTAAACTCAGTTGTCTGTATAATTCTAAATGTTTATAAATGTTTGTGTAGCGTAATCAAGTACACACATTATTGTATCATTTAGTGGGGGTTCGCACATATTGTCCAGAAGTGGGAATCTATGTCCGGGAGGTCTCTTGCCTATGCAGTCATAAGTAACCAGATTACGTTGCATGTCTTAACTCCTCCTTTCTCACTTCTGGTGATACCAAGTACAGCCAAATCTATATAGATATATTCTATCTTCAACGAGCCACTTCTTGGCTGTTTTCTTGAGTATCAGGGACAGTGTCTTAAATCAGCATAACAGACATTTGTTCCACGTTTTCTCTCTGGGATCTGGGTAGGTAATTAGTTCCTTCTGACAGAGTTAGGGGATCTTAAACTGCATCCAGAACTAAACACCAGCAGAAGAAAATGATTTTGGCTGAGTGGTTGCCCAACCGGGAGCTACCTCAAGCCAGTTGGTGACATATTGGTCTGCTCGTCCGCTATAGAATCCGGGAGTACACCCTAGAAAACTTTGGTTCGCTTCCAAGATATTGGTCTGCTCGTCCGCTATAGAATCCGGGAGTACACCCTAGAAAATTTTGGTTCGCTTCCGACTTATTGGTCTGCTCGCCCGCTATAGAATCCGGGAGTAAACCCTAGAACACTTTGGTTCGCTCGCAAGGAACGAACCTATTTCAAATCTGTTAGTCTGGTATTATTCTGGTCTTGCCCATGGATAGAACCTAGGTCATTCTCACTTACATTCTTAGCAGCATTAGTTAGTTATAATTTATTTCTAATGTAATAGCTTGCTTTATTGTAGGCAAGATTTTGACACATTAGGACTTCTCATCCATGATAGAATCAGAGAATAAATTCTAGACTATTGATTTTCATAAACCATTCTTTCATTCTTCACCCATTACATTTGCTAAGTATTAACTTAGGAATTTGTTTCTAGGGAAGTTTGTAGAATTTAAATAACTTGTTAAAAAGTTAATAACGGATAATATATGAGTTAATCTACATCATTCACCACTGTAGAATTAATAATCACATTAATTAGTGATATTAATTAGTTTATTGATGATTTACTTGATGATTTTTTGATTACATGCTTTATCATTTGATTTAATCATGAATAATTTGATAATGCTTAGTTAATTCAGTGTATGACGGACCGCTTTGCATCAACTTTCTCACTCTAATTCACTACTATCATTCTCATAGCAGTGTCTGTTCCTCTTGTCACTATCCTGCTCTAGCATAAATCTAACTAGCTCTCTGTAGGGTAATAATATAATTACTTGCCTGAGTTTAAGCTGAGAAGAGATCATGGATGCACGCACAGATTTCTTAGAGTCCGCTAGAGGATGGGGCATAAGGCTCAGCTTAATAGGAGAGAAGCTAGAACTATTTATCAGAGATGAAATGGATTGGTGGGACAAAGAAGATGAAGCAGATGATGAAAAGACTTGCAGAATTAGAAGCAGATATGCGTCACAAAGCTGAAGAAGATGAGATTAAGAAGAAGCAAATTGAAATACTGAACGTGGAGGAATCTACCAGCTCGACTGAGGAAAAGCCAATCACTCAAGCCGAAACTCTGATAGAAAGCGGGGAAGCTGACCGTCACAAAGAAGAGGCACGCATTCCTTCGCAAATCCCCATGGCTCAGAAAAACAAAAACTTGCGCACAGAAAGGCAGATGCTTCCCTCAATTCCGAAAAATAAACGGAATATGGAAAAATGTACCAAGCGTACAGTAAACAGTCACAAACGTGATAAAATGTTTACACCGCAATGAAAGCGGATTAGCTGGCTTGGCAACCCAGCAATCTCAGGAGCTTCCTAAGACTTCCCAAAGGAGAAAAATCCAGGAGGAGGAGGACCTGAGGAAAACTATTAAAGAGATCGAAGGCGAGACCTTACCCGATTCTCTTATTCCCTTCAGTTCAGATAAACTAGGAGTGGAAATGAATTCAGCTGAGACTGGAATGGATGTAAAACAGGATTCCAGTGTTTCTTTCTATGTGGCCACACAAGATGAAACAATTATCAGTATGAATTACTTATCTCAGGTGGGAGATGACATTGAAAATGACACCCCACAACATTCACTTCTATTGGATTTGGCACAAGAAAACCAGACCAGGGAGAGAATACCTCAATTGGACTTGGCACAAGAGAGCCCAGCCATGGAGGACAAACAAGACACGGAGGAGAATTCTTACGATGTCAGTATCTTGGAGTCTTTCGAAAAGGAAACTCAAGATACACAAAGCATTCATGTAGGTTATACCACGGACTCTGATTCAGGGACGATAAACATGTCTGCTAACAACAAAGAAGAAAATACTTCTTTGGACAGGATGAAGGTAATACCTATCATCAACACAGCTGAAGCTAACAGGGGATCACAAATGATGGACTCTGCAGCGGAACAAAACCGGAGCGGTTGGTATACTCAACACTCAGGACCTTGTTTACCTTTCACTTCAACCAATGTTGGATGGGGAGAACAGCTGTTTATGTATACTTCTACAAGGAGTGATACAAATTCACAGTTCTTGGGGAACAACATGATTTCTCAAAGCTGGACAACTTCTACTAGCCTTATACTTTCAAACACAGATTCAAAATGGAACTCTGTTGAAGAGGAACGCACCTGGATAAATAATTATCGAGGGAAGAAAACTCTTAAATCAGGAGGGAGTAAACGGACGCCCTACCAAGAAAGAGGCAAGTATGAGTTGAATGCACATCATAAAATTATGATGTTTAGCAAATTTCCTGCCAAAAGGAGGAGATTAAAGGATTTTATTATGATCTTTGGCCGACGGAGGAAAAGAAAATGGAGCAACATTACTGCGACCAATTCTTTTAAGAAAACACTGATGGCACTTCCTCTGCTTATAGGACAAGGGCCAGAAATAAAGTGGATAATAACAGTCTCTCTGCGGCGCAGGAGAATCTTGTTATACATTTTGCAATTTCCCGGCTGGGAAAAAGTAAAACCTCCAGAGGACAGGACATTACCGAGCAATAGCCCGGAAATCCGACACAACACCAGGAGCAAAGATTTGCAAGATTTATCCTGGGAGGATGGACATGGGATATTTCTTTTGACTCATAGAACATCCCACTGCCACAAAGAATATTGGGAACCCAGACTTGGAGGCAGTTCGAGAAGGGAGAGAACTTAGATACATTCTTGAATGCTGCCGAGGCTCTGTTATAGGCTTCATTAATGAACCTACTTAAATTGGAGAGCTATGTGACGGGACAGCCCCAGCAGCATCATAATTACCCAAGTTTTCAAGGAATTACAGAGCCCACAATATTTTTCTAAAATTCTCTAAAAGAATAAACGTTCCCCAGAAGAGGATAAAAACGTAAGAGAAAAATACAGAGTCACTTAGAGCCCGCACTATCATTTTTACTACATTGGTAGATCAAAGCAATGTCTGGTCTCTACATCTAAGAGATTTTCCCTTTGATGTTCTGATCAACCAGACATCGTGGAGCCAGTCAGTGTTAGTTTACAAGCCTGCGGTTGGAATAAGGACTAACACCTTATGTTCAACAGGACCTAACGTGTGAACCAGCCACGGCAGAATGGGAGATAAGAGGGTCAGCCAGACCCGTCTGAAATAATACATGGCAGTGCTACTCAGGGGAAAACCCCGTGTGATCCAAAGACGGCAATATAATGCAGGCCTAACACCTTATCTAAAAGTCCAGACTTTGTGGAGCCGGGACAACGTCTGTAATTGCCACCACAAAGGAGCAATTAGGACCAGATGCTTAACACCTCACTGCAATACGGGCGGCAAAGTAGGAACACATGGCTGACACATTTCTTGCCAGCAACCGGGAAGGCTTGTGTTAACAGCAGATTGGAATGTAATGACGCAACGTCTGTTGCAGGGGCCAATTCATTGTTTCAGGAATGTGGCGGGGCATCGGTCAATTTGATTGACAAATGAAACTACCGTCCACAGGAAAGGAGGAGGGGTGAAAAGAATTTGGCACTTAATCCATCTGGGTAAACCATCTTACATGGAAAAATAGGCGGAGTTAATGAAAATGGGACATATTAATTAACCAACCTGGAAACTAGCCAGGAATTGAATAGAATAAAACTACATGCATGGCCAGCAAGACTTCAGACGCAAATTCACAATAGCATTCTTAGGATACCTACTGGAGAAATATTAACATTTCGTTCTGTTGGACTTCTGTACGAAGTATTATGATGGAATTTCCTAGCTATAAACCAGGTAAACCATTATTCTGATTAGTTTGTCTGCTAGTCTGAAGGCTTGTGTAGTTTCCTGTTTTTACATATTCTCCCAAACTTTACACTCGTGGATTTTCTTTGTACTTAATGTTCCAGTTCTAGCTTTACGATTTCACTGAGAACTATTTTCTTCTTGCATTCACTACTTGGTTGTCTGATTTGTTGTATGTGACAATTTGGAGAAATCCATTATCCAAGCTACATGAGCGTGTGGCTTATTCATGTACAGGAGATACATTTAGATTCATCCTGTATGATGTTAAACATTGGGGAGACTGACTACTTAGGAGAAATTCCTGAGAGCTACCAGTCTCTTGATAGCGTCCAATTAACATTGATTATTTGGACCAACACTTTGAGTGCCTACCAAGATTGTGGTGAAACCACTTGGTTTGAGGAATGGCACCAGTTCACCTTGTCTGCATGATGTCTGCATGAGGACAGACATGACTTAGGACATTCAATATCCCAGACAGATTCAGGGAAGGCATTTAATGTTCGACAGGACTGTGCGACCAGTCCTTCCGACAAGACAGTATGAATGAATCAGAAAGGGAGAGTGTAAGTGAGGTGAACTTATATGGGAAACACTCCATTACACAAATGTATATGAATATGTATGTTTTGAGCTATAGATGTTCTAAATGGTTTTATGAATATATACATATATATTTATTTATTTAGAACTGATATATGTTTATGTAACATGCCATCATCTATCATCATACCATCATATATTATGACTTGAATGTATGTTTATATGAATGTATAGACATGTGTTTGAGATGTGTAGACGTAGATACTACCCATCTCCGTTCGTTTCATTCCAGATCTCTTAGGAGCAATGGACAGTCAACAACCCATATCAGGAAGTGACTTAGCCTTGTGAGGGACCAATTTGGACTCCTTCAATCTGACAGTGAACTGCGTCTCACTGGGGGAAGCATGACCTATGTGCTTCTGAGCTTTTCAGCCAGATGAGTTACGTATACCATAATATAATCATCATCATCATATGATCATCAATAGCAATAATAAACACAGTTGTTGTATTTTAAAACTCAATTTGTCCGTATAATTCTAAATGTTTATAAATGTTTGTGTAGCGTATCAAGTACACACATTATTGTATCATTTAGTGGGGGTTCGCACATATTGTCCAGAAGTGGGAATCTATGTCCGGGAGGTCTCTTGCCTATGCAGTCATAAGTAACCAGATTACGTTGCATGTCTTAACTCCTCCTTTCTCACTTCTGGTGATACCAAGTACAGCCAAATCTATATAGATATATTCTATCTTCAACGAGCCACTTCTTGGCTGTTTTCTTGAGTATCAGGGACAGTGTCTTAAATCAGCATAACAGACATTTGTTCCACGTTTTCTCTCTGTGATCTGGGGTAGCAATTAGTTCCTTCTGACAGAGTTAGGGGATCTTAAACTGCATCCAGAACTAAACACCAGCAGAAGAAAATGATTTTGGCTGAGTGGTTGCCCAACCGGGAGCTACCTCAAGCCAGTTGGTGACACTCACCATGATGTTATCTGCTCTACAGGTTCCATGTACAGTTCCCCTTGAGTGTTCCACGTGAGTGGGAGAGGATGTACTTCGAAGAAGCAGTTTCAAAGTTTGACAATGATGGCTCAGCATCTGAAGACAGAGGTTGCTGAGAGGTCGCTACATAGGGCTTATACCCAAGTTGGTTTGCGGGAACCTGGCTTCTTCTGAGCAGGACATGTTGACGAGAGGGAGGTTTAGCCAAGTGATAGATGTACCAATAAACAGTCAGAACATTGCATAATTTATACTGATACCCAGAACAGTTAGATTGTGGTGTTAATATGAGGAATCTTTAGAACCAGTGACTCTAGATCCATTAAGATTTCTCCACTAACAGTGACAATAGGATTAGAATATCCTGATTAACAATCCGTCAAATAACCGCGGAAGTTCATAGTGTGAATCAGACTCTAATTAGACAGTGTTTTTCAGGGGTGTCCAAGCATCCTAGTGGTTCCAGAGACAACGGAGGAAGTCTTCACGTGACCGGAGGAGCATCACCTGGGTGAGGCTACCTGTATGGGATACATGGTGCTGGTGTGTCTTCAGCACAGGGATGAGAATGAACTACTCTTGAACACTGATCTGAGTCTATAGACGATTTAGAATACACGTCACACATTCTACACCTTATACACACACACACTTCTCCTACATATACTCTTTGCTTTAATAAATTTCTTGTTTTTATTTGTTGAAGCGAGAGTTGTCAAGTATGTTATGTTGGGGAAGAAAGAGAGGGGGCATGATCCAGGGGTGAGTAAGAGTGAGAGGAAGGTGTCTACAGATTGAAGGAGTGTGTGGACGGAGTCTGCTGGATTTCTCCAGAATAGAGATATGGAATTTAAAAAATGTGGGTATCGATTCTCTTCACTCCAGGGACGACACTAAAGTGGTAAAGAAGAACAAGTAACGAATACGACATTCATTCTTTACACACACACGACAGTCACTTAAAACGTCATAAAAGTTTGAATAGAACAATAATGGAGGGGTATATGCCTGGGAAGAGGGGAAGAGAAAGGCCAAAGAGATGATGGGTGCAGGATTTGGTAGATGATCTCCAGATGGGAGTATAGGACGCAGGACATTTGCTTATGATCGAGAAGTTTTCCGGAAGATTGTTATGGGAGCGAGGTTCTGCAAAGGACATGCTACTGAATGAATGAATGTTTTTCATGTAGTTGTGTCGATGTGTGTTTGTTGATACCGTGCTGATGAAGGCTTTGGCAGCAATGTCCATTTTGTTACTTGTGATCGTGTTCTAGTCAAGCTTGGGGTCTCCTTCTGGTTTCTTGATGATTCACTCGTAATGGACTAGAGTTCGCATGGAGTCTCCTTATGGTGTCTTGATGATTCACTCGCAAGAGACTAGAGCTCGCATGGAGCCTCCTTCTGGTTTCTTGATGATTCACTCGTAAGAGACTAGAGCTCGCATGGAGCCTCCTTCTGGTTTCTTGATGATTCACTCGTAAGAGACTAGAGCTCGCATGGAGTCTCCTTCTGGTTTCTTGATGATTCACTCGTAAGAGACTAGAGCTCGCATGGAGTCTCATTCTGGTTTCTTGATGATTCACTCGTAAGAGACTAGAGCTCGCATGGAGTCTCCTTCTGGTTTCTTGATGATTCACTCGTAAGAGACTAGAGCTCGCATGGAGTCTCCTTCTGGTTTCTTGATGATTCACTCGTAAGAGACTAGAGCTCGCATAGAGTCTCCTTCTGGTTTCTTGATGATTCACTCGTAAGAGACTAGAGCTCGCATGGAGTCTCCTTCTGGTTTCTTGATGATTCACTCGTAAGGGACTAGAGCTCGCATGGAGTCTCCTTCTAGTTTCTTGATGATTCATCGTATTTGAATAGAGCTCGCATGGAGTCTCCTTCTAGTTTCTTGATGATTCATCGTATTTGAATAGAGCTCATATGGAGTCTCCTTCTAGTTTCTTGATGATTCACTCTTAAGGCACTAGACCTCGCATGGAGTCTCCTTCTGGTTTCTTGATGATTCACTCGTAAGGGACTAGAGCTCGCATGGAGTCTCCTTCTAGTTTCTTGATGATTCACTCGTAAGGCACTAGACCTCGCATGGAGTCTCCTTCTGGTTTCTTGATGATTCACTCGTATGGGACTAGAGCTCGCGTGGATCCCATGTCCGTCAGCGCTCATACCATCGTCGGTGTAACGTCCTGACCACTACACCGACGAACGAACAACGCTCCGATAGATATGCAACAATATATAATTTTACAACAACAACACATTCTAGAGGAAGAACAGAGAGGCAGTATGCATACCCACCACTATTATAAACAGAACCACTGTAATGACAATTTACAAAAGGTATATTGGAATTCAGCATGGCCCAATGGATAGGAATCTTAGCTCTTAAACTCCAGGTGTGCTGATGCTGAGGTAGCGGGTTCAATCCCTACTCCGATCAACTGGAGTAAAATGTTGACTTCTCGTCCTTGACTTGGGGACGTACATTACAAATACCTCAGAAGTCGGAGCACTCCGCTTGACGGCTACTGACACTGGAAATAGGGAAAGCTAATCCACACCAAACATCAGTACAGTGCACTAGAAGTAACAGCACATGCATCGACTACGCCTGAGGTCAAAGCCAGCGAATGCAACATGAGGTATGGATAAGACAAAGGAATATCATCAACAATATAACATACAAAAAGGTATAAATAAGCAAAAGGAATATCAACAACAACATAACATACATACATAAGCTGTTTGATCAAGGAAAGATTAGAGCTGCGTGTATTCAGCACAATAATCAATAATGAAACATTTATCATTGTAGTCGTGGCATGACAGCAGCAAAGATGTCCAGAACAATAATGAATACAAACAGTGGAGAACAACAATGGATACAAACAGTGCAGAACAACAATTGATACAAACAGCCCGGAGCAACAATGGATACAAACATCACGGAGCAACAATGGATACAAACATCACGGAGCAGCAATGGATACTAACAGCCTAGAACAACAATGCTTACAAACAGTCCAGAACAATAATGGATACATACAGTCTAGAACAACAATGGATACAAACAGCCCAGAAACACCATGAATACAAACAGCCCAGAACAACAATAGATACAAACAGCCCAGAAACACCATGAATACAAACAGCCCAGAACAACAATGGATACAAACAGCCCAGAACAACAATGGATACAAACAGTCCAGAACAACCATGGATACACACGTTCTTCCTCGGCTTGCGGCTTCTTTGACGGCTTCCGAAGCATGAGTACAATACAGAGCAGGAACAACAGGAAACACACAATGCCGGCGATGATATACAACCACGGTATCTGGTAGACTTCTGTGGTGGCTAGACAACATTATGATACTGCTGTAATAATTGTTACATAATTTACTGTCAAATTTACTGTCAAGCTGTCATTTAACTGCCTGTAGTACCTTGCATTGTGTGACGGGGGGGGGGGGGGGGGGGGGGTGTCCTGAGCCAGAGGAATTACGGCCGCGAGACTAGTGCAGTCTCCGCGAGCTGTGCAGGTTAGTGTTTCCTTTTTTGCTCCTAACAGATAAACATTCAATATCTTACCGAAGATTCAAACCGGGGTCTCCTGAAAGAGAAGCCTACCCTCTAGCCACACGGTCAGTTGTTACTCATATAAATTATTAATAGATAAAACTAGTTAACTGTAGAAATATTGTACGTGATACTGGAACCTGGTCCTCTTTATTATGGTGTGTCTAAAATCTACATGAATAGTCGTGTTTTATCAACTACGCTGTGTTTAAATTCAAGTAGATGTTTTGTTAGACACAGCACAAATGATAAAATACGACTATTCATGTAGATTTTAGACACAGCAGAACTGATAAAGTACGAATATTCATGAATATTTTAGACACAGTCCAACAGATAAAACACGACTTTCCATGTAGATTTTAAACCGAATTCAACGCCTCTTTGTGCAATTTAGATGAACGTCCTTTGTTCATTTTAGAGAAAACACGACTGTTCTTGTATAGTTTAGGTGTGTGTTCTTGTACTTTTGAGACTGACACTATTGTTTTGCATATCCTTTACATGACATCGCTGTCAACATCAGTATCTTTCAGCTGATTGTTGATTTCTTGGCAAGATTACACTCAGTAGTTTGCCATTGCTTTCTGAGCGACAGGTTACATACTCTCATAAGTCAGTGGCGCGACTCGAATCGCTTCTAATACTCGTGCGCTCACGTCAACCACGAGAGTATTCGGGGTTACGGAGAAAGCTGCTAACTCCTCGACCAGGGAGACCGGCAGACTGACACTACTTCTTCTTCTTTTCGTTCATCCGGAGTGTTTTTTCAGATGTGATTGCGGTGTGTCTGTTATGCGCTCTTGGGCCGAAACCCGTAGGCCAACACATCGACTTTAGCGTGCTTTTTTGACCAGGTAGCATTCCTGGGAGACTCTCACTTTTGTGGTGCCATCTGCAACCATGCTGGCCAAGGTTGAACGGTCGAAGACAACGGTCATACCTCAAAGGAAGGCAGGGACAGTCCATAGCATTTGCCGCCATCCAAGGTTGCTTCCATAGTTGCAGGGCCGACACATAACGCCCTGGATCTGGGCTCACCGAGGGAGATCGTCACGTCCTGCTCATGGCTGCTTTAAATCCTCACTTCAATATATTGGTTACTTCGTTTCCCCGGGTCATTCCCGCACAAACCAGACAGGTTTGCAGACGGCATCCACGCAGCGAGTTTTCGGACATGTGCTTGTCGTTGCGCCCATCAGAGCTTTTCCAGGCACAACAGACATTCGGAAAACCACCCAGTCAGAGCTGTTCCGAACAAGAGCGGCATTCGGAAACTAGGTAGTCAGAGCTGTTCCTAGCACGAGAGACATTCGGACGAGACATTTCACTCGGACGTAATTGCGTAGTGTCAATTTTTAGTTTGCCACCCGTAGGACGACACTTCCGACTTCAGCGGGCATTTTTTAATGAGGTTAACCTTCCTCTGATTTCGAGGCACGTTGGACTGTTGTGATGTCGCTAACATCTCAGCTGGTCAAGATAGAACGATGAACTACATCGTGGTCGGCCCTCAAGGGAAGGCAGGGGCAGACCATGAGCATTCCCTCGCTATCCAAGGAGGCTTCCATAATTGCAGAGCCGGCACATATTGCTCTGTGACTGGGCTCACCCGAGGAGTTGCCACGTCCCGCTCATGGCTGCTTTAGTTCCTCACTTTCATGTGCTGGGCAACCCGTTTGCCCCTGATCGCTCAGCACACACCAGGGACGGTCAGACTGCGAGCGACACCCACTCGGTAAGCTTTTGCTTTCGGACCACGCAATAGGTTCGCTCGCCGTGCGTTCCATTTTGCGTCATTGAGACGTTCTTCCACTTTTGTCTACACTCTCTATGAGTTAGATACAGTTTTCGCAGCCATTTTCTTCGGCTGGGGCACTTTTTTGACTTTTTGTACTCGCTCACGAGGTAGGCTACTTGTGCTGCCGGCTCAGCACCTTACCTTCGTGAAGCGGTGAACGAGAAACGGCCTAGCCCTCTCATCCGGGAATCTCTCATATCCCCCAGCTGAGAGCCTTCGAACTTGTATCAGACCTGAGCATGTAGCTTGCTCAGTATCACTCCTTTATTTTTCGAAAGGTGGGTATCGGCCTGGATCTCAGGTCCGAGGGTTTGTGGCTTAGAGGCGTTCAGCCACAGCCCTCGACAGGGAGCCTTTAGTGTTTTGTCCGGACCAAGATATGCTGCCTTCGTGCGCCTGATTTAAATATTTGACTGCTATCCGCAGTCTCACCTGCAGAGCAGCAGGTTGTGTCTCTCTTAGTCTGGTCCCTATCCCATGAGCCGTCCGATATGTAGTTTTCACCCATCGGCAAGCACATGGGGTCGATGGGACACGCAAGCTCCCCCACCACGGCAAGGTGGAGACACATCGGGGGAGCTGACACTACTACTATTTGTGTATATTTTACATGGCTTTTCTTGCACGGTTTAGGCGATTGTTTATGACTGTTTTAGAACAAACAACAATGTCCTTCAACAGTTTAGGCATAACACGACTGTTCTTCTACATTTTATACCAAATGCGGAAAATTGTTTCAATATTTATATGACTCTTCCTGTATCTTGTCTTGCTCCTTTTGAACCGAGCGATGTCGAGGTGAAGTATAAACAGCGGGAGAGTGCCCATTTATGTGCGTCATATATCGAGATTCCCATGCACTCTGCTATTCTCTCTGTCCATCATTTATGTGGCCGGTGCCTTCTTCTGCTTCCATTTGGTCTGTACATCATTGCTTATTGTGGTATACTGTTAGCTGGTAACCTAGTTACATGGCCAAACCATTTGACTTGCTGCCTTCTAATAAAATCAAGAGCTTCATTTCTGATTTTCTCTCTTCTTAATACATTGACTATTCTTCTCACGAATCTCATTTCTGTTGTCTTCCTGTTTACTTTCGAGAAAATACGAAGTGCCACAGAGCGGCAGGTAAGTGATCTAATCACTGCTTCATCAGTTCCAGTCACAGTGCAAAACAAGAAATGCCGGTGAACAACTGACTTGAGACAGGACATACCTTCACAGTTGTCGCCTTCAAACTGGGGCTTGCACGCAAAACACCTGCCTGTAACGTTGTTGCATAGCGCGTCTTTACAGCGGTCTGAACACAGCTGGGAGCAGTTCACGCCATAAAAACCTTGACGACATTCTGGAATATCTATGCAAATATTTAAAATAGGATGGTAGGTAGGAAGGAGGTTGGCATATTAGTGGGAAAGTAGGCAGGTAGGTAGTGAGGTAGTTAGGTAGGTATATAAGTAGGTAGGTAGGTAGGTAGATAGGTAAGTTAACAGGCAGATAGGTAGTTTGGTAAGTAGGTAGGTAGGTTGGTTGTTTTGTAGGCTGGTAGATAGGTATATTGATGGGTAGACTGGTATGTAGGCAGGTGAGTAGTTAGATAGGTAGGTAAGCGGAAATGTTGTAAGGTAGGTTTGTAAGGAGATAGGGAGGTAGGTATATGTGTAGGTGGGTACGTTGGTAGGTTTGTAGGTAGGTAAGTAAGTACGTTGGTAGGTATATTGTTTGACAGGTAGATAAGTTGGTTGGTTGGTAGGTAGGTTGGTAGGTATGTTTTAGGTAGGTAACTAGTTTGGTTGGTAGGTAGGTAGCTTGATATGTTAGAAAGTTGGTGGGTAGGAACCTAGTTAGGTAATTAGGTAAGTAGCTAGATAAGTAGGTATTTATTTAGGCTGTTAGGTAGTGTCACAAAATAAAACCGTGTGTTTAACCGGTTGATTATTATAGAGGATATTTTGATTGAAAGGACTATCTGCCAGCGACAACTATTTTTACTAACAGAGAAAACAAATGGGTTGTCAAAATCCCAGGACAATATTTGTAGCTGCACGTGTACATCTCTAACGGATTTGGAACATTCGGTGTTGATGGTGACAGGTCCCGGCATCGCCTTGACAAGTTTGTCAACATTTGAATGCAGATGGAAGCCGTGAGATCACAGGGGCAGATGTAAAGAGGAAGTGAGTGCGCTGAGTCATACATCGTTTTGACAAGTCGGATGGAAAACGGAAGTACTCAGCACGGAAGTAAACAGTCCATATGTCATATAGTTTCCGGACATCACTCAGAGGGGCAGATTGCTACTGACAGCTTGTTGAGAAAAACTCTTTGTTGGAACTCGACAGTAACTCGCTGGCTTGTTTTGGGAATCACAACCAGTGATGACAGATCTAACATGGAGGGAGCCAGAGGGGGGATGGATCCCTGACAGGGGATGATCTGCCAATGTGCCACCTGTGTGGGGGAATAAAGGATAACGTCACGTGGCCAACTTTGGTAGTTTGCCATATAAACCCGAGTTGGGACCAACTAGGGGGACTTGAAAATGCTCTAGTCGGAGTGCCAGGGCACTGCAGTGCCTAGTGGAAATAATATCTACCGTGTGTTAATTAGTGACTTAATTTTACACGTGCCTATAATGGCAGATGTAGATATGATTGATAGGACTGCAGTAGTGCCATTTAAGGTATAACCTATTATAATATTAGTTCTTAATTAATATAGACTGTGGCCTTGTTAAACTATAGTGTGATGATTAGCACTGTTAGTGGAAACTAACTAGAGTAGGGAAGTGATACTTGGCTCTGTTAGTTGAGAATAGATTAGTGAAGTGAGGATAAGCTTTACTAGTTGAGAATTGAGTAATGAGGGATAATTGGGATTTTCCCGTAGGTGTCCCTGGTGGTCGGGGTTCCGCATTCTGTTTGCTGATATTTTTTGTCTTGGCCTGATGATAACCTATGTAGTCAGTTCATATGTCCCTGATGGGTTCATTATATTTTCTGAGTGAGGCCGATGGCCCACGATCATCTAATAGAGATCAGTGACGGGGAAGCTATCACCAGTTGTATGATTTATTTTACAGGTTCCTCGGGTTGGAATGAAGAACCCGGACCCAATGTAACATCCGATCCCGGATAAATTATGATGTAGAGAGATGGGCCAGCAACTTTCGCAACGGAAGAAGTTAATACACATTGCTCGGTGGAGTCTAATGGTATATGTATCCTACATGAGCGAATACCAATCGTTAACACACCTGAAGTGATGGAGGTTCAGCCCATGTGGAACTAGATCAGTAGGGACTGATGTTCACAGTAGATGAAACCAAACATTGAAGTGTAGTTGTTCCACGTATCAAGGAAATCAGAACTTTCAGACTATATCTAGTGAATAAAGCAAGCCATTTTATTCTAGATACATTAACTGTTTAATAGTGAGAACTAGTGAACATTTATCAAGAGACAAAAAGACTTGTTAGTAGGACAGTGTTCCATGTTTGTTTTCACTGCGCCGGAATTATGAAGCCGGAGTTTCTATAAACTATTAGGAACAGTTGCGTTAGGAAATATACTAGTATTTTCCACGGATTATATTTACATGAGATTCAGATCTCATGGTCATCAGAGTTCCTGGAGGAGGACATGTCTGGAGAGAAGGATACGACTTCGGTGAGGTTTTTCGTACTGACTTGAATGATGTCGTGTGATCCTTGCCATGATGTGTACACTATGATCCTGAACTTTGAAGGCTGACATACACATTTATGTTATAATACACGACACACTTTTTCTTCGCATACACGTCTCATATACGTTACACTTTTCTTTTAATAAATTAGTCTTTATTAATTTTTAGAAGCAAGATTTGTTGAGTATGTTGCGTTGGGGAAGTATGAGCGGGGGCATAGTACGACAGTGAGAGAGTGATAGGAAAAGGTGTCCATAGGCTGATGGAGTGTGTTGGACGGAAGCTGGTGGATTCTCCAGAATATTGAGAGGGAAAAAATATTATAATGTGGGTGTCGGCTCTCTTCACTCCAGGGACGACACTGTAAAGGAGGACACGACATTATTGGGAGCTCGTAAACGTGATCTTTGGACAGCGGGATCTCTCGTAAACGTGATCTTTGGACTGCGGGATCTCTCGTAAACGTGATTTTTTGACAGCGGGATCTCTCGTAAACGGGATCTTTGGACAGCGGGATCTCCCGTAAACGGAATCCTTGGACAGCGAGATCTCCTGCAAGCAGGAACCTTTGACAGTGGGATCTTCTGACAACGGGGTCTTTTGACACGGGATCCCTAGTTATAAGAGGGAGATATCATTTTGGAGAATCCAGCTAGAGTGAATGTGGATAGGGGTTAGGACTAATATCTTACCTGTTCACACTTCACACGTCTGCATAGGTCTGTGGTCCTGATTCTACTCTTGTCACTGAGTGAATGTGCTGTGTGTGGTAATATCTAGATTTATAGTACTTATTCATATATCTGTATAGTAATTTGCAGTTATATTGTACTAGACCTGCTAGCTTACCTCTCTGTATAATGGCCACCCCTAAACTAACCACGTTAGAATTAAAGGCAAAGGGGGAAGAAATGGGATTGGGGGGTTCTGCTCTAACGGATTACATACAGGAAGTGGAGAGAGAGTATCGTCAAGCAGAAAGGGAAGATCGAAAGGCCGAGTTGGAATTGAGAAGGATGGAGTTGGAACAAGAAACTAGGAAATTGGAAGCTGAGCAAGCAGCTAGGAAATTTGAAGCTGAGCAAGCAGCTAGGAAATTAGAAACTGAACAGGAAGCACAGAAAAGGGAACACGAGTACCGGATGCGGGAACTCGAGCTCAAGAGTCAATCTAATGGGGAAACTGAGGGAGCAGTTGGAGGTTCCTCCATCTCAGGCTCAACACCAGTAGGTGGACATGGGTACCATGCTATGAAGTTTCCTTTAGCGGTCTACGAGGAGGACAAAGAGAAGATTGACCAGTACCTTCAACGCTTCGAGGCTATGTCAGTTGCTATGGGTCTGGAGCGTAACAAATGGAATCTTAAGCTATCCCAGGGATTACGCGGGACGGGATACGAGGTTTATACTCGCCTGCCACCAGGACATGAGAACAATTATGACGAGTTAAAGACGGCTCTGCTGAAACGATTCGAGGTTACGTCACATACCTACCGGAAAAAATTTCGAGCAGCGAAACGAGAACCAGGAGAGTTGTTTGCCGCCTACAGTTTGCGTCTTAAATCTTATCTCCATAAGTGGATGGATTTGGCTGGGTTCGCACATGACTATGAGAGTCTGGAAGAGCTCATGGTGGTCGACCAGCTGAAGAAGCAAATGTCTAAACCTCTCAGGACGTTCCTGGGAGAACAAGGAGCGGAACGTATTGACCTCGTGACGAAATTAGCAGAACGGTTCGTCGAGGTACATGGGGAGGCAGGGGAAAACCTTTCCACCAACTCCAAAAGTCAAGAGAAACATGACAAGAAGAAAGCCAAAAACTCAGGAACAAAAAAGTGGGAACCTTATGTGCAAAAATCAGAGGATAGTTCAGAGAAGAAGAAGGAGGGAAGCAAGAGCACTTCAAGCTCTACACCTAAACGACCATGGTCGGAGAAGTGGTGTTCAATTTGTAAGTCACCCTCTCACAATTCGAGGGACTGCAAATCGAAGGCTAAGAACCCTCACTTTGCAGCATGTCAAGTGACTTCCAAGGAGGTTGTCACGGAAAATGCCAAGGTCAACAAGGAAGCTCGCCACCAGGAGAGCTCACTCAAGTCCGACAATAGAAAATCTAGGACAGGGAAATGGTGCAACCAATGCAAGTCAAACACGCACAATGCTATTGACTGCAGGGAAAGTCAGGAGACACTCAATTCGTCGTGTGCTCAGGGAAACCTAAGGTGGAGCCCACCGAACAGGTCGAGACCGAGGAAGAGACTCCAGACCAGGAAAAACCACCTGTAGTGGAATTGGTAGAGGTTAACGGTCGTCAAGTGGAGTGTTTATACGACACAGGACTGGACGGGGAGGCCGTGATTTCTGCGGATCTGGTACATCCAGAACAATTCACAGGTGAAACATTGGATATACAGCCTGCACAGAAAAGTGCTGTAACCATGAAGTTGCCTATTGCTAATGTGGAGATTCGGTCAAGGTACGTCACCGGCACCATCAAGGCCGCTGTATTGACCGATCCCATTTTTCCAGTCATCCTAGGTTGCCGGTATGTCTTTCTGGGAATGCCCAGGGAGCCAATTCATATGGGAGCAATGCAGACTCGCTCTCAGACGAAAACGGAAAAGGCAGATGCAATTGTGACTAACCCAATGCCGGGGGAGCTACGAACTGCCCAGAGTGAGGATGATACTTTACGTCCTTGCTACAAAAAGCTGCAGAAAAGTGCTGATCCACCAGGACGGGAGCAGTACTACATGAAGAATAGGATACTCTACAGGAGAGCAGGAAGGGGAGACAACCTATACGATCAGTTGGTCGTCCTGAAAGCTCACCGGTCCCAGATTCTTCATATGGGGCATACCATCTCCTTTAGTGGACACATGGGTATTGCCGCCACCATGCAGCGGATTTCCTGCCACTACTATTGGCCGGGAATGACAGATGATGTGCGTCGGTATGTGAAGTCATGCCCTGAGTGCCAGAGGGTGGCACCGAAACACTGGACAGCACCGGTGGTGTTGGGTGAGATGCCCATCATGAACTCTCCTTTCGAGAGGGTAGCCATCGATATAGTGGGTCCACTTCCCAGAACTAGGAAGAGGAACATGTATATACTCACAATGGTGGATTGCTGTACAATGTGGGGTGAGGCGATACCGTTGACCACGATTGACTCGAAAAGAGTGGCGGACGCACTGATGGAGGCCTTTACCAGATTAGGCTTTCCGGATCAAATTCTGACGGACAATGGATCTCAGTTTTGTGGAAAACTCATGGAGGAGGTATTTAGGGTGTTTCACTCTAATCACATACATACCAGCCCTTACCACCCTCAAGCCAATGGACAAGTAGAGCGTTTAAACGGCACGTTGATGACAATGCTCAGGAAATTAGCGCAGGAAAAACCTGATAGGTGGGATGAATATATCCCAGCAGCACTCTTTGCCTATCGGGAAGTTCCTCGTGGCTCAACAGGACTACCACCCGCTACGTTGCTGTTTGGTCGTCCAATCAAAGGGCCGTTGGAAGCCATGTTGAGGAGTTGGACTGAAGAGGGGACGTCAGAAGAAGTGATCTCATCCTATCAATACGTGGAGGAACTGAAAGAAAAACTCCACAAGGGATGGACTCTGGCAAATCAAAACTTGAAAAAGGCCAGGAAAAGACATGCGGCTTACTACAACCGTAGGTCTAAAGAAAGATCTCTAGAGGTGGGAGATAAAGTCTTGTTGCTACTCCCAACGGGAAACAACAAACTGGAGATAGGTTGGCAAGGACCATTTCCCGTGGAAAGGGTAATATCCAGAACCAACTATCAGATCCGGATCCGGGGAAAGTCGAAGATTTTCCATATCAATCTCTTGCGGAAATACGAAGAGAGACCCGGAGACAAGACAGCTCACCTCATGGCCATGGCAGTTCCAGTGGAGACAGAAGTGGGAACCAGCGAGGGCAGGGAATATCCCTTGGAACACCAGGAAACATATAGGGATGTGCAAGTGAACCCTGATCTGACCTCCCAGGAGAGGGAAAGGATAACCCAGGTTCTCAAGTCTCATAAGGAGATACTGACTGATAAACCAGGACGAACGAGGTTGGTGGAGTTCGAGATGACTTTGACCACGCAGGAGCCTGTTCGCCAAAAGGTTTACCCAGTGCCATTCTCTAAAGAAAAGGCCCTGGAGGAGGAAATAAAAAAACTGCTGGAGGATGACGTGATTGCACCATCCACATCCCCATACAATGCGGGGGTAGTTTTGTTACGCAAACCAAGTGGAGAACACAGGTTGTGTATAGATTACCGACTTCTGAACAGTCATACACAGTTTCAGGTGGAACCTTTGCCGAATCCAACTCAGTTATTCGCTAGGCTCCATAAGGCTCGGTACTTTTCAAAGGTGGATCTGAGTCGGGGGTACTATCAGATACCAGTCAAACCGGAGATTCGACCACTGTTGGCTTTCAGTACACCCAGTGGACACTACGAATTCAAGGTCATGCCCTTTGGACTCAGCAATGCACCTAGTGTGTTTACACGCATGATGAGGACTTTACTAGATCCATTACAGGATCCGTCCATCATCTCATTCATGGATGATATTCTGATTTCCAGTGACAGCCTGGATGACCACTTACAATCCTTGGAGAGAGTGTTTAATAGGCTCAAGGAAGCAGGGCTTACTGCTCGTCCAACCAAGTGCATGATTGGTTACCAAACTCTGGAATTTCTAGGTCACACCATCACTCCAGGACACATTGTCCCAGAAGAGAAGAACCTGGAGAAAATCAGAAATGCACCTAGGCCAAAAACGAAGAAGGATGTGCGATCTTTTCTCTCGTTGTGTGGGTTCTACCACAAATTTATCCCACATTTCACTGACCTGGGAGCTCCGTTGACGGAAACCTTGAAAAAGGGATTCCCGGACCAAATCATTTGGACACCAGAATGTGAGAATGCCTATAGTCAGTTAAAGGAGGCCTTGGTCAGCAAACCTGTATTACAGCTCCCTGACCTTTCCAAACAATTTGTGTTGAGAACAGATGCGAGTGCGATTGGAATTGGAGCCGCTTTGTTACAGGAAGGAAAAGACGATGCTTCGGTTTTGAACCCTGTGGCATACGCAAGTAAGAAACTTCTACAGGCGGAGAGGAATTATTCAACTGTCGAGAGAGAGTGCTTGTCTCTTGTATGGGCAGTGCAAAAATTTCAGCCATATTTGTATGGAGTTAAGTTTCGGGTCCAGTCGGATCATCAGCCCCTGATGTTCCTGGCTACTTCTCAGAAGCTCAACGCACGTTTGATGCAGTGGTCGTTGTTACTTCAATCTTATAATTTCACCGTGGAGTACATTTATGGGAAGGAAAATGTTGGAGCGGATTTCTTGTCAAGACACCCAGCTCCTGAAGAAGAAGAATGAATCATATGGATTAAACTCACGGTGGAGAAGAGTGAGATGGACTACTCTCTTAGGAGGGGGCCTATGTCACAAAATAAAACCGTGTGTTTAACCGGTTGATTATTATAGAGGATTTTTTGATTGAAAGGACTATCTGCCAGCGACAACTATTTTTACTAACAGAGAAAACAAATGGGTTGTCAAAATCCCAGGACAATATTTGTAGCTGCACGTGTACATCTCTAACGGATTTGGAACATTCGGTGTTGATGGTGACAGGTCCCGGCATCGCCTTGACAAGTTTGTCAACATTTGAATGCAGATGGAAGCCGTGAGATCACAGGGGCAGATGTAAAGAGGAAGTGAGTGCGCTGAATCATACATCGTTTTGACAAGTCGGATGGAAAACGGAAGTACTCAGCACGGAAGTAAACAGTCCATATGTCATATAGTTTCCGGACATCACTCAGAGGGGCAGATTGCTACTGACAGCTTGTTGAGAAAAACTCTTTGTTGGAACTCGACAGTAACTCGCTGGCTTGTTTTGGGAATCACAACCAGTGATGACAGATCTAACATGGAGGGAGCCAGAGGGGGGATGGATCCCTGACAGGGGATGATCTGCCAATGTGCCACCTGTGTGGGGGCATAAAGGATAACGTCACGTGGCCAACTTTGGTAGTTTGCCATATAAACCCGAGTTGGGACCAACTAGGGGGACTTGAAAATGCTCTAGTCGGAGTGCCAGGGCACTGCAGTGCCTAGTGGAAATAATATCTACCGTGTGTTAATTAGTGACTTAATTTTACACGTGCCTATAATGGCAGATGTAGATATGATTGATAGGACTGCAGTAGTGCCATTTAAGGTATAACCTATTATAATATTAGTTCTAATTAATATAGACTGTGGCCTTGTTAAACTATAGTGTGATGATTAGCACTGTTAGTGGAAACTAACTAGAGTAGGGAAGTGATACTTGGCTCTGTTAGTTGAGAATAGATTAGTGAAGTGAGGATAAGCTTTACTAGTTGAGAATTGAGTAATGAGGGATAATTGGGATTTTCCCGTAGGTGTCCCTGGTGGTCGGGGTTCCGCATTCTGTTTGCTGATATTTTTTGTCTTGGCCTGATGATAACCTATGTGGTCAGTTCATATGTCCCTGATGGGTTCATTATATTTTCTGAGTGAGGCCGATGGCCCACGATCATCTAATAGAGATCAGTGACGGGGAAGCTATCACCAGTTGTATGATTTATTTTACAGGTTCCTCGGGTTGGAATGAAGAACCCGGACCCAATGTAACATCCGATCCCGGATAAATTATGATGTAGAGAGATGGGCCAGCAACTTTCGCAACGGAAGAAGTTAATACACATTGCTCGGTGGAGTCTAATGGTATATGTATCCTACATGAGCGAATACCAATCGTTAACACACCTGAAGTGATGGAGGTTCAGCCCATGTGGAACTAGATCAGTAGGGACTGATGTTCACAGTAGATGAAACCAAACATTGAAGTGTAGTTGTTCCACGTATCAAGGAAATCAGAACTTTCAGACTATATCTAGTGAATAAAGCAAGCCATTTTATTCTAGATACATTAACTGTTTAATAGTGAGAACTAGTGAACATTTATCAAGAGACAAAAAGACTTGTTAGTAGGACAGTGTTCCATGTTTGTTTTCACTGCGCCGGAATTATGAAGCCGGAGTTTCTATAAACTATTAGGAACAGTTGCGTTAGGAAATATACTAGTATTTTCCACGGATTATATTTACATGAGATTCAGATCTAATGGTCATCAGAGTTCCTGGAGGAGGACATGTCTGGAGAGAAGGATACGACTTCGGTGAGGTTTTTCGTACTGACTTGAATGATGTCGTGTGATCCTTGCCATGATGTGTACACTATGATCCTGAACTTTGAAGGCTGACATACACATTTATGTTATAATACACGAAACACTTTTTCTTCGCATACACGTCTCATATACGTTACACTTTTCTTTTAATAAATTAGTCTTTATTAATTTTTAGAAGCAAGATTTGTTGAGTATGTTGCGTTGGGGAAGTATGAGAGGGGGCATAGTACGACAGTGAGAGAGTGATAGGAAAAGGTGTCCATAGGCTGATGGAGTGTGTTGGACGGAAGCTGGTGGATTCTCCAGAATATTGAGAGGGAAAAAATATTATAATGTGGGTGTCGGCTCTCTTCACTCCAGGGACGACACTGTAAAGGAGGACACGACAGGTAGACAGGTACGTCTGTCTGTCTGTCTGTCTATCTATAAGTCTGTCAGTCTGTATATCTGTCTGTGTGTTTGTTTGTCTGTGTGTATGTGTTTGTGTGCATGTATGTGTGTATGTATATATGTATGTATGTATGTATGTGTGTGTGTGTATGTATGTATGTATGTATGTATGTATGTATGTATGTATGTATGTATGTATGTATGTATGTATGTGCATGTATGTGTGTATGTATGTATGTATGTGTGTGTGTATGTATGTATGTATGTATGTATGTATGTATGTATGTGTGTATGTATGTATGTATGTATGTATGTATGTATGTATGTATGTATGTATGTGTGTAGGTAGGTAGGTAGGTAGGCGGGCGGGCGGGCGGGCGGGCAGGCAGGCAGGCAGGCAGGTAGGTAGGTAGGTAGGTATGTATGTATGTATGTGTGTGTGTGTGTAGGTAGGTAGGTGGGCGGGCGGGCGGGCGGGCGGGCGGGCAGGCAGGCAGGCAGGCAGGCAGGCAGGCAGGTAGGTAGGTAGGTAGGTAGGTATGTATGTATGTATGTATGTATGTATGTATGTATGTATGTATGTATGTATGTATCAAACAATCAAACACTCTACTTAGCCTTTGTCGACCAATAAAAGGCATTTTACAGAGTAGATAGAAACAAGCTGTGGGAAATCATTAAACAATATGGAGTGACTACACATCTAACAATCCTATGTAGAAGCTTATACAACAACAGTGAATGCATAGTGAGATCAACTGGAGATCACTCAGAAACCCTTCACCATAAGATCTGGAGTACGACAAGGTTGTATACTGTCCCCTCTCTTGTTCGTAACATATATAGACCTTATATGTAAAGAAATCAGCCAAACAGAGAGCGCAAGAATACCGCATGACGAGAACACAAAAGAATACCCATCTGCAAATCTAACCATTAGAGAACTCCTGATTGCGGACGACGAAGCACTAATAGCGAAATCAGAAGCTGAATTAGAAGATCACATGAATAGTCTAAACGAAATGTGTAGGGAACATAACATGAAAATTAGCACAAGCAAAACAGAGGTAATGACTATAACTAAAGAAGAAAAAAAAACAATTCACCTAAACGAACATCCCTTGAAACAGTAAAGAGTTTCAAATACCTAGGAAATATAATATCATCAAATGGCAGATCAGAAGACGAGATCGAAAATAGATGCGATAAGACAAACCAACTCATTGGACAAATGGCACCAATACTAAAGAACAAACATGTATCAGTAATTTCTAAGAAAGCACTTTACAACACAATCTTCCTACCGGCTCTATGCTACCAATGCCAAACCTGGACAATGACAGAAAAAGAGAAAAGAAAAATCACAACAGAAATGAGATTCCTGAGAAGAATACTCAACGTATTAAGAAGAGATAAGATCAGAAATGAAGAAATCATTTCTAAAGTGGGGGTTACAGCAGCACTAGATTTTATTAGAAAGCAGCTAGTGAAATGGTTTGGCCATGCAAGTAGGTTACCATTCAACAGCATACCACAACAAGCAATGATATACAGACCAGATGGAAACAGAGGAAGAGGCCGACCACGTAAACGTTGGACGGAGGGAATAGCAGAGTCCATGGGAAAATCGATACATGAAGCCCATAATCGGGCACTCTCACGATGTTTATACTTCACCTCGACACCGCAAGGTACAAGAGGAACATGATGAGATGAGATGATGAGATATGTGTGTGTGTGTGTGTGTGGGAGGGGAGAGAGAGAGAGAGAGAGAGAAAGGGAGAGAGAGAGAGAGAGAGAGAGAGAGAGAGAGAGAGAGAGAGAGAGAGAGACGGGAAGTATGCTTAAATAAAAGGCATACGAAGACAGACGACATTCAACAAGGAAGCTGTTCCTGACGATGATACATGTGATGACAACGATGAAGATAATGATGATGCAACATTGAATTATGATGGAATATTCCTGCTACGTGACTTGAGTGCCATGCGACCATTACATCTTAATGGCATGAATGCATGTAGGAATCGGTGACCAAACTGTCCCAACTGTCCCTCAGTTATCTTGATGATGGCAAATCCAGCAATGCCTCTAATAAATATGTGGCCTTGGCTTGTGCAAAAGTCAGCCTTATGCGATACAGACAAATATAGGGTCAGGGGAAGCCACTAACCTTCACATTTAGGCGGTACAAATTTTTCTTTACATCTGAAGCAGTCACCGCTAACAGGGTCACACAGGTCGCCTTCACAGGTTGTCGGGCACAGCTTGGTACAGTTCGTCCCGTGTGTGCCATTTGGACATGCTGAAACATTGTACATAATGGTTGGTTGGTTGTTGGTTGGTTGGTTGGTTGGTTGGTTGATTGGTTAGTTGGTTGGTTGGTTGGTTGGTTGGTTGGTTGGTTGGCTGGCTGGTTGGTTGGTTGGCGGGATGATTGGTTGGTTGGTTGGTTGGTTGGTTAGTTGGTTGGCTAGTTGGTTGGTGGGTTAGTTAGTTGGTTGGTTAGTTGGTTGGTTGGCTGGTTGGTTGTTGAAGTTGATTTGATGGTTATTTCATTGGTTGGTTGGTTGCTTGCTTGGGTGGTTGGTTAGGTGTTTGGTTGGTTGTTTGTTTTATTGGCTGGTTGGTTGGTGAGAAGATTAGTTATCTGTGTTTTTTTTTATTGGTTCATTCGTTCAATGGTGGATGAGTTCGTTGGTTGGCTGGTCGGTCGGTCGGTCGGTCGGTCGGTCGGTCGGTCGTTGGTTGGTTGGTAGGTTGGTTGGTTGGTTGGATGTGCTCTTAATGTGCTCGTTAGTTGGTTGGTTAGAGCTGTTTAGTTGTTTGGTTGGTTGACGGAATGATTTGTATCTTGCTTGCTTGATTGGCTGATATGTTGGTTGGCGGATGAAGCTCATTGCTTGGTGGTTTGAGTGGTTGGTTCGTTGGTTGGCTGGTTGTTTGGTAGGATGTTTGAATGGGTGCTTGGTTGTTTCATTGGTTGGTTGGTTGTTTGGTAGGATGTTTGAATGGGTGCTTGGTTGCTTCATTGATTGATTGTTTTTCGGTTGATTACAGGCTTGTTTGGTTGTTCAGATGGTTGTTTGTTTTTGCATGGCCACTGGACATTCCTTCTTGGTGCTTTCCATGCAGAGGAAGAAGACTCCCACTTGGCTAAACGTTGTACAAATCCATTATATTCTCCATGTCTAAGGTTCCATTCCGAGTGTGTGCACCTTTCTGATTTCTTAGCTTCTCTTTTTTTCTTTTTTTTTTTCTTTTCTTTTTTTCTTTTTTTTTTTTTTTTTGTTTTGCCTTCGCGCGTTCATGTTTGGCATCGACGGATGAGTTCTCACAACGTAGTCAACATTTTACACAGCTCCCGTTCTGTTACAGAGTTTTCAATGCAGTGCATCTCATTCGGCCATTTTCCCTTCTAAGTCGGCTGTACTGGGGAAAATCCCGGAGAGTTGAGTTACGTTGAGCTAAGAACCGACATCAATGCACTCAGGACATTCCCATATACGCTTCGTTCCCCTGTGCAACAGCCAGCGTAGAGTCATATTACTAATCGTTCCCAACGCTATCTGATTACAGGTTATCCTGGTCTCCCCTTTCAGTTTTGATATTCTTCAAGAACCCCTGCGATCCCCTGCAATATCATTCTTTCCACATACGGGTTCTCAGTCTGGTCCCACAGGCACTCGACCACCTCTCCCTTGTATATAGGTAATCCACCACTACCCAGTCTACCACAGACAGGTGCATTCCCTGCCAGCCCATCAGCCTGTTCATTCCCCCCGCACTCCCGCATGGCCCAGGGCAAAAACTATTCATACAGTTCTCACAATCTGGAGCGAGGATAACCATTCCACGCGAAACATTCCTTTCTCCACCTTACTAATCATACTCGCCGAGTCCGTAATGAATACAATGTGTGTTGCAGTAGTCTCCTCTAACCAACGGCATGCCGCGTTTACTGTTTCCACCTCAATTATCATGCTGGAGGGTAGTCTCATATGCCAGACTCTCATTTTTTCAAGCATCTTCCATTAGACTTCGCGATGAAACCCAACCACTACGTCTTTTTCTCACCACTGACCCTTCAGTGAATTAAAACAATTCCTAGTAAATCGCAAACGGCCAATAAATGCTGGGATTAACGGCAAAGTTCTGTAAACTAAATACAACTAACTTATTAACTAGAAGCAACATCGCTCACGGATCAAACAGACATGTTCTTACATTTCTTACAGGTGTCCCCCAAGAATCCGTCGGCACACCTGCGACAGGTGCCAGACCGCGGATTGCATCTTCCCGTACGGCAGTTTCTGGGGCAGGGGCTGCTGCAATTGAAACCATAAAATCCATCACGACATCCCTTGGTACAGCCCCCCGTGATTGAATCACAGTACTCGTACGGGTTGCAAGTGCAGACCTCGCGGCAGGAGATCCCGTAGAATCCTTCGGGACAGACTTGGGCTGGAACAGATTATTAGCAACATGAATGTCTGTCTGCACGGCGGTTCGGCGTGGGTTGGGCATTAACGTGCTGAAACTGTCCTTTCTTACCGTGGAGTAGTGAGTTTGTTTCAAATCAAATCAAATCAAATCAAATCAACTTTATTAGGGTCACAAATTGGGCGCGCAGGCCCGTCTTACATTCGGCCCTCCCAATCACTCGTCTTTCGTTCATCAAGAGCATTATACATTTACATAGGAAGAAAAATAAACATTGTGAAATGAATGTTGTAAACATAAACAAGGCTAATTACAATGTTATGAAGCCCATCTCCCACCTATCCATACATCACCCCACCCACACAACACCCCCACCTACCCACACACACGCGCACCAAGGGACACATACACACCCCCACCTACCGACACACACGCACACCAAGGGACACATACATACCCCACCAACCGACCCATCCCCCTCCCGCACATCCCCCACCCACACACACTGCCCTCACCTGATCCCCCAACCAAAACACACTCCCACCCACAAACATTCCCCCACCAACACATCCCACGCCCATCCACATCCTCTCACCACCCACACCTCAAACCACCCATCCCCCATCCACATCTCCATCGATAACATATTCCCCACCCACACACACAATCCCCCACCAACCCACACATCGCACATCCACTCACACAACCCCAAACCATACACACACATCCCCACCAACTGACATGTCCCTACCCCCCCCCCCACACACACACACACATCTCCCTAACCACCCATACATCCCCAATCCACACACACACACACCCCACCACCCACACATACAACTTCCACCCACCCACACATGCCTTAACCTAATCCCCCACCACACAATCCCCCACCCGCACATCACATACACCCCCTACCACGCACTATTCCCAACCCACGCACCACACACACACATATCCCTCACTAACACATCCCCACTTACACACCACACACATATCCCCCACCCAGATACCACACAATATTCCCACCACACCCACACAGATACCCTTACCCATCCACCCCACATACGCCCACTCACACACCACAAAAATCCCCCACCCACACACACATACCTCACCCACACAATATCACCAACCAACACACCACACACCTCTCCCCACCCACACACGCATTCCCTACCCGTCCACCAACACACACTCACCCACGCATACATCCTCCACTACGCACCCACACACCCCCACCCAAACATCTCTCGATCACAATACCCCTACCCCCACACACATCCTCCACCCACTCACACATCCCACCCCGACACATACATTTCCCTCACCCACCTACACATCCCTAAGCCACTCACACACCCCCACCCACACATTCCCCACCCACACACACACATCTCCCACCCACACTCCCCACATACTTCCCCCAACCACCACAATCCCCTGCTCACCCACACATATACCCCACCCATACGCACATTCCCCGCACCCATCACACACATCCCCCACACCACACACTATCCTCCACCCATACCACCACAAACATACCCTCCACCCACACATCATTCACACATCCCCCACCAACACACCGCACACATATCTCAAACCCACACACCATACACTTCTCCCCACCCGCCCTTCCATCCCAAATCCACCCAACACAATCCCCTACCCACACAACCCCGCCTCCCACACATACTTCTTCAAACCATCCACACATCTCCACCCACATAAACACACATCCCCTGCATCCGTCCCATACACATATCCTCCACCCATACACACATCCCCCACACCCATTCCAACACCCCTACTTTCACCCCCACACATCCATCCACACATCCCACCAACACCCACAAATACCACTACCCACCAAAACCCACACACCCCAACCCATCCAAATGCATACCCCCACCCACACACCCCCACCCACACATATCCCCACACTCACACACATCCTCCACATACACTCACACTTCCTCACATCTAGACACATACAAAATGTCTCACGTTAGTATTGAAACTAGTATGAACAAACTCCCACACTTTACTCACACACATACACTGACACTTGTCATGAGCAGTCTCATAAAAATGTTAAACATGGAGAAAAATGTGTACATAAAATGTATGTGACGTAAAAATAGTGATGCTCTCTCTCTCTCTCTCTCTCTCTCTCTCTCTCTCTCTCTCTCTCTCTCTCTCTCTCTCTCTCTCTCTCTCTCACACACACACACACACACACACACACACACACACATACATTCACTCTCACGCTCACACATTCACTCTTCCGCTCATTCATTCACTCTCATGCATTCACTCTCCCGCTCATTCACTCTCACGCTCACTCATTCACTCTCCCGCTCACTCATTCACTTTCCCGTTCACTCATTCACTCTCCCGTTCACTCATTCACTCTCCCGCTCACTCATTCACTCTCACGCTCACTCGTTCTGTCTCTCATTCACACTCACTGACTCGCTCGCTCAAACTACAGTAATGAACATGAGTTTATATTATGCATGATAAAATCAAATGGTATTTAACTGATAATATGACAGATGAGAATACACAAACATATGGATTCGCGTGTTACATAACATGCTTGTTACATGACATGCATCTGCTCAGCTCTCTCTCTCTCTCTCTCTCTCTCTCTCTCTCTCTCTCTCTCTCTCTCTCTCTCTCTCTCTCTCTCTGTATTCTTTCATATACACACACTCACACGCATGCGCGCGCTCACACACACACACACACTAACACATCAACTCTCCCACTGTCTCACTCTCTAACACACAATCCTTCACACACACACACACACACACACACTCACTCTCTCAATCACACTCTCTCTCACATACACATACACATGAACGCATGCACATGAACTCATGCACTCACGCATACACTCCCTCACTTACTCTCACACATACACGTACGAATGCATGCACTGACACATTCCCCCACCATTTCTCGCTCAATCACTCTCTCCACACACACGCATGCACGTGCGCACACACGCATTCACTCTCTCCCTCTCACTGACACCCACTTTCTCTCTCTCTCTCTCTCTCTCTCTCTCTCTCTCTCTCTCTCTCTCTCTCTCTCTCTCTCTCTCTCTCTCTCTCTCTCTCTCGCTCCCACACGCACACACATATATAGTGAACAATTATAGTTAAACAATTATAATGAACAATTATACTGAACAATTATACCAGTAAATGAATTTCAGTGAATGATGTTTCTGTCTAGACAGACAGCTAGAAAGACAAACAGATGGCTAAACATACGTCCACACAGACAAACAGACAGCTAGACAGACGTCTAGATACATTTTCAATTCTCTCAACTGTTCCCGTAGAAGTGATCTCGATTCAGTAGAGATAGAATGTGTTTGGTTAGAGGTGAAGCCAGCCAGCCAGCAACCGTTTCTCATTGGATACCTATATCGGAATCCGTGTGCTGGGTACAGTTGGTATGACTGTTTCACTACAATGGTGGATAGAGTGATTACAGCAGGTAGAGAAGTCATGATATTAGGTGACTTTAACATAGATATTACTAAATCCAACCAGGCATGGGACAATATCATTCTATCTAGCGATTTCAAACAACTAATAAACCGTCCCACAAGGGTTACAGACACCTCCTCAACTATAATTGATCATATATATGTTTCTTGTCCAGTTAATATTATCGAATGTTCTGTTCCTATTAGTGCAGTTGGTGATCATTACCCAATATGTTGTACATGGTCGAAAACTAGGTTCAAAACTCCTTAAAATAAACATTTAATCATCAAATTTAGAAATCTAAAGCTATCAAACAAAGTTTATTTTTAGACGACTTAAAAAATGCAGCAATTGAACAATGTTTACCGTCTTCCTGATCCGGATGATGCATTAGCTTACTGGACAAAGACAGTCTACAGTGTGTTTGATAAACATGTGCCAGTTAAAGAAGTTCGAGTGAAGAATCAACATAAATCTCCATAGGTGACTAGTGAAGTTCTCGAAATCATGAGAGAACGAGATACAGCGCACAAACATGAAGATTTTATCAATTGCCGCAGACTAAGAAATAAAGTTAAATACGAAATTCGTAGGATAAAGAAAGATCATTTCACAAATTTGACTTTAGATAAATCAAATAACACAAATATATGGAAGGCTATTAACTCGCTAACCAACAAGAAACACTCTTCAGAGGCAGCAATACCGAGCACTAATACTTGCGAGGATTTCAGTTGCTTCTTTCAATCAGAAATAGAGAATCTAAAGTCCTCAATACCAGACTCAGCTTGTAATTTAAGCTTACTGTCATCATTCTGTGAAGAGAAATGCTCTAGAAATATTCCCCCTGAGATTCCCTTGATGTCTGTTGCAGAAGTATATAAATATCTCTCAAAACAACAAATTCAGAAGGCCCAGATGGTATCAGTAATAGAATTCTTTGCTGTGCTGCACCAATTATAAGTAAGGCCTTGACGTTCATATATAACAAGTGCCTGTCCAAAAACTACTTTCTATCTGCCTTTAAAATTGCTAAAAATTTATCCTCTGCTTAAAAATGGCTTAACTGATAATAGCGTCTTGGGTAATTATAGACCTATTTCCTTACTATCGTCCCTATTAAAGCCATTAGAAAAACACATACATAAAATAACATTACACCATTTAATTAACAACGATCTAATAATTGACAGTCAATCTGGTTTTCGACCTAAATATTCTTGCCATAGTAACCTAACAAAAATGACTGATAACTGACATCTGTGTATCAACAATGGCAAAATTTGTGGAGCAGTATTTGTTGACTTTAAAAAGGCCTTTGATATGGTAGATGGTGATATTTTAATTAGAAAATTAAAACAAATGAAGACTAGTACCAGTATGGTGAACCTAATTACGTCATTTTTATCCGACAGACAACAAGTAGTGTCCTTCAATAACTATCTATCAAGACCAACACAACTTAATATTGATGTGCCTCAGGGCTCAATACTAGGACCGCTGCTTTTTGCAGTTTATCTTAACGATCTTCCTTTATATCTCAATACTTCGTTTGATCTATTTGCAGACAACTACACTATTTACACAAGTCAAGAGAACTGTAGTGACTTAGAGATCTCTTTACAAAACGAAATGTATAACCTTAGTAGATGGAGCAATGAAAACCTCATGATACTCAACATCGACAAAACCAAATCCATGCTAATAACGACCAGACAAAAACTACAGACCCTAGCCATAACTGGGGCACCGCTCGATCTCCACGTGGACACGTTACCTATAGTTAATGTAAATGAACACAAAACATTAGGTCTTTTAATTGACAGACATCTATATCGACTATATGCCTCCATAAGTCACCTACTGGTATCATTTTGTCACTATCATTTTTCACTGTGTGAGTGAGAGAGTTGGTGAGAGAGTTAAATAGAAATAGTGTGCGCGAGAGAGTGAGTATGACTTAGAGAAAGTGAGAGAGTATGTATGCGCGTGTTCCTGCGAGTGTGAAAGAGTAAGTCAATGTCTGTGTGCACGTATGTGTAAGAGATTGAATGAGAGAATGAGTTAGTGTAAGAGAGAGATTGTGTTGTGTGTATGCCTATCTGTGTGAGAGAGCGAGAAAGTGAGTGAGTGAGTGACTGTGAGTTAGAGAGTCAGCGAGTGAGTGAATAAGAGAGAGTGAGTTAGTGAGGGGGAGAATTTGTGAGTATGTGTGATGTGCGTGTGTGAGTGAGTGTGAGAGCGAGTGAGTGTATAAGAGAGAGACA
The DNA here is from genome assembly GCA_014155875.1 of Cepaea nemoralis. NCBI lineage: Eukaryota > Metazoa > Mollusca > Gastropoda > Stylommatophora > Helicidae > Cepaea > Cepaea nemoralis. Next base: position 214,927 of record JACEFZ010014222.1, read on the forward strand.
GTGGGTGAGTGAGAGAGTGCATGAGAAGTTAATGAGAGAGAGAGAGAGAGAGAGAGAGAGAGGGTGAGTGTGTGTGTCTGTGTGCGAGTAAGAGAGCGAGTTAGTGTGGTTTAGAGAGTAAATGTGTGAGTGAAAGGGTGAGATTATTTGAGGCAGCATGTATGTGTAAGTAAGTGTGTAGGTGGGTTGATAGGTGGGTGTGTGTACGTGTGTCCATTATTTGTGTATCCGTATGTTTATATGTGTGTATGTGGGTGTGTGTGCATGTCTGAATGTGCGTATGGGTGTGTGTGTGTGTAAGTGTGTGTAGATGTGTGTGCTTGTGTGTGTAAGTATGTTTATGTGTGTGTTTATGTGTGTACATGTGTGTGTGTGTGTTTATATTATGTGCGTGTGTGTATGTGTGTACGTGAGTGTGTATATATGTGTATGTTTGTGTATGTATGTGCATATGTCTGTGTGTATCTGTGCATGCATGCATGCAGTGTATGCTAGGGAGTGTCTATTTGTGTGTATGTGTGTGTAAGTATGTGTGTATGGGTATTGACGTGTGTATGTGTGCGTGGGTATATGTGTGTATGGGTATTGACGTGTGTATGTGTGCGTGGGTATATGTGTGTATTAGCGTGTGTATATTGTGTGTAAGCTCGTATGTGTATATGCTTTCGTGTTTATGCGATAGAGTGTGTCTGTCTGTGTGTGGGTGAGAGTGAAAGAGAGTGTGATATAGAATGAATAAAAGATGGAGAGAGTGACTTAATGGGTGAAATAGTGATTGCGAGTGAGAGAGAGAGAGAGAGAGAGAGAGAGAGAGAGAGAGAGAATGAAAGATGGAGAGAGTGACTGAATGGGTGAAATAGTGATTGAGAGAGAGAGAGCGAACGAGAGAGAGAGAGAGACAATGGAAGAATATATTTATTAGTGTGTGATGTGTGTGCGCGCGCGCATTGTTGTGGGTGTTTATGTGTGTGTGGGTTGTTGCGAAGAGAGAGAGAGAGAGAAAGAGAGAGAGAGAGAGAGAGAGAAAGAGAGAGAGAGAGAAAGAGAGCGCACGCATATCATGTAACATGCTTTTCCATATTATGTGAGTATTCTCATGTTCATATTATCATTTTGAATGTCAATTGATGTTATACTTTATAATATGAACACATGTACATCACTGTAGAGTGAGTGAGAGAGTTATGGAGAGAGAGAGAGAGAGAGAGAGAGAGAGAGTGAGAGAGAGAGAGAGTTAATGGGTGTGAGAGTGTGTATGCCTGTGTAGGAAAGAGAGAGAGAGAGAGAGAGAGAGAGAGAGAGAGAGAGAGAGAGAGAGAGAGAGAGAGAGAGAGAGAGTTGAGCGCACGCATGTCTTGTAACATGCCATTCCATATTTTTTGTGTATTTTCATCTTTCATATTATCATTTGTATGCCACTTGATTTTATCATGTATAATATAACATCACTGTAATGTGAGTGAGAGCGTTAGTGAGTGGGAGAGAGAGAGAAAGAGACAAAGAGTGTGTATGTGAGAGAGAGAGAGAGAGAGAGAGAGAGAGAGAGAGAGAGGGAGAGGAGAGAGAGAGAGAGAGAGAGAGAGAGAGAGAGAGAGAGAGAGAGAGAGAGAGAGAGAGAGAGAGAGTTGAATTGCATCACCAATTTTTTATGCTACACAATGTATATGTACAATTTTTTCTCCATTTATTACCATTTTTGCGAGAAAGCTCACGACAATCGTAAGTGTCTCAACTGTGTGTAAAGTGTGGGAGTTTGTTCTTATTAGTTTCAATGATCATGTGAGGCATCATGTATGTGTCTAGATGTGAGGATGTGTGTGTAGGTGTGTATGTGAGAGGTGTGTGAGTGGGGTGTGGGAATGTATGTGTGGATGGGTTGTGTGTGGGGGTTGTGTGTGGGTTGATGCGTGATGTGTGGATGAGTGAAGGGATGTGTGGTCAGTGGGGGATGTATGTGTGTGTGAGAGATGTGTGTGTTGGTTGGGATATTTGGGAGGATGGTCGGAAGTATGTGGGTGTTGGTTGGTGGGGTGTGGGTAGAGAATGTGTATTTGAGTGGGTGAATGGGTGTGTGGGAGATGTGTGTGGGATGGGGAATGGGTGTGTAATGGGTGTGGAGAATGAGTGTGGGGCGTGTCTGTGAATGGGATATGTCTGTGTGGGTGGAAGTGTGTGAGTGTGGATGGGGTAAATGTGAGTGGGTGGAGGATGTATGTGTGAGGGTGAGGATGTTTGTAGGTGGGGATGAGTGGGTGGTGGGGAGATTTGTGTGTGTGTGTGTGTGTGGGCGAGGATGTGTATGAGGAATGCATGTGGGAGGATGTGTATGTGAAGGGAATGTGTTTATGGGTGGGGTGTTATGTGGGAGCGGGGATGTGTGAGGGATGGGGGAGGTGTGGGATGTGCAGGTGGATGAAGGATGTATGTGAGGATAGAGGATGTGTGTCTGGCTGGGTGGTTGGGGTGTGTGTGAGTGGTAGGGTAGATGAGAGATGCATGTGTTTATGGGTGGATGGGTGATGTGTGGGTGTGAGTCGTTGATGGATGAGTACGTGAGTGGGTGGATGTGTATGAGAGATGAGTGTATGGGTGGGTGTGTGTGTGTGTGTGTGGGAAGGCGGATGTGTGTGGGTGGGAAGGCGGATGTGTGGGTGGGAATATGTGGGTGGTAGGTGTGTGTGTGGGTGGTTGGTGTGTGTTTTTTTGGATGAGGATTGTGTTGGTGGGCGAGGATGTGTGTATGGGTGGTGAGATGTGTAGTTAAGGGATGTGTAATTGGGGATTGGAGAATCGGGGGGGGGGGGGGGGTTGTCGAGTGGGTGGGTGGAGGATGTGTGGGAGGGTGAGTGTGTGTAGGTTGGGGTGGGTGGATGGGGATGTGTGTGTGTGGGTGCGGATGTGTGGGTGGGGGAGATTGTGTGGGTGGGCGATGTGTGTAAGTGGGGGATGTTGGGTGGGTGCGGGTTTTGTGTGTGGGTAGGTGCGGGATATGTGAGTTGGCGGGATATGTGTTGTGGGTGTTGGATATGTGGTTGGGGGATGTGTGTTTGGCTGAGTGGTTGGGGTGTGTGGGTGGGTGGTGGAGGATATGTGGGTGGGTGAGTGTTGGTAGGTTATGGGATGGGTGGAGGATGTGTGCGTTGTGGATGGGGAGATGTGTGAAGGTGGGGGATGTGTGGGTGGTGATGGATGGTGGATGCATGCATGTGTGCCTGGGTTTGTGTGTGGGTGGGTGGGGGATGTGTGTGGAGGGATGTGTGTTGGGTGGGAGATGTGTGTGTGTGGGTGGGGAGATGGTGTATGTGGGGTGTGTGTGGGATGTGTGGGTTGGGGGATGGATGGATGGGGGAATGTATGTGCCTGTGGGTATGTGTGTGGTTTGATTGTGGATGTGTGTGTGGGGGACACGCGGATGGATAGGGGACGGATGGGTGGGTGGGGGATTTGTCTCATAACATGGTAACATGCATTGTTTATGTTTACAACATACATTTGACAATGTTTTTGTTTTCCTATGTGAAAGCACTATGCACTATGCGATGAATGAAAGATGAGTGATTGGAAGGGCCGAATGTAAGACGGGCCTGCGTGCCCAATTTGTTACCCTTCGAAAATAAAGTTCGTTCGTTCGTTCGTTCGTTCGTTCGTTCTAGACAGAGAGACATTCAAACAGAAAAACCTCTAGATCAGAGATTCCCAAACCACGGCCCGCGGGCCACTTGTGGCCCGCCAGATGTTAGTAAGTGGCACGCGAGGCCTCGTTATTTAAAATAATATATTTTAACAATTTCAAAAAATGCACTCGAAGGTTCCCATCCGCGTGCGATAATTTACTTTGCTCGTGGTTGTTATGCTCGGATATTATCGAATGCGCCTATTCAGTTCGCAACCTTCAACTGATCATACGATTTCATTCTGGCGACTATTGTCTGTCGAACAATTTGAACAATTATGTTAATTCGCTCAGAGATACATTTGTCGTTTTGGTTCGACTTACAAATGCGAGCAGTCATTTCCGCAATGGCTGTTATAAAAAAAACAAGCTACGTTCCTAACTCATCGACAGTAACCTAGCTGCGCTTATGACTTTGGGCACAACAGATTTGTACCCAGACATTGATAAACTGGCATCTCATCAGGACAGATCAGTCGACTCGACGCGCTATCGAGATCAAGTCGCCTTATCGATTAACGCAGAGGATGCCTCGCGTTAAAAATGCCGCGCAGAGACACGCGCTATACACAGCCGGGAAGAAGAAGGTAGAGGCGAAGAAGGCCGCTACGACTGCTGACTCTGTATCTACGAACAGCAGTCCGGCTCCTACACCAGCTGAAGCCGTCCCAGTTGATGAAGAAACCACATCTCAAGCCAGCAGTAGCCGGGAAGTTCCAACCAGCTCCAAGACGATGCAGCCCAATCTACCACTACTACCAGTGACCTCCACACAGGAGGAAACAACAGCAACATCTGAGGACTTCACCGGCAGGATACTGCTCAAACAGACAAGCGTGGGTGAAGCTAAACTGTCGGCGCTACCAACAGACAAGTTAATCAGTCTGTTGGAAAACGAGCTGGGAAGACACAGCATCAACCAGCTGCGCAAGACACACGAGGGAGTAGTGGTCTCCCTCAACAACAACCCAAAGACCACAGCACTTATGAAGAAGATAACACAAGATGAAAAAGCCGACATTAAGCTCCACCACGGCATCTTATTGGAAGCCAGCCGACACAACATGATGAAACGATGGGTCATCAAACGAGTCAAGACCCATCTCACCAACGACCAGATCAGGGAGTTGCTAACAAGGGAAAACCACAAACTCAAGATCACCAGTGCCGAGAGGATCATCGGAAAGAACAGCATCCCCTCTACCTGTCGTCGTCGTAACATCAGAGGACCGACTGATCCCTCAATACATCAGATGGGACAAGAGAGACCAAGTTCCAGAGCACTACATACCCAGAGTGCTGCAGTGCTCTAAGTGCCAGAAGTTTTGGCACACCCGTGCCACCTGCAAGAGTGAGGTTGAGGTTTGCAGATACTGCTCTGGACCTCATCCATACAGCCAGTGCCAGCACGCAAAGATCGACAAGGACTTCAGAAGGCCTAACAATAACAGAAAATGCGCCAACTGCCTCGGCAACCACGGCGCCAGGTACCTCGGCTGCCCCTGCCACCAAGACAGCAAGGAAGCTATGAAGATCGCCATCAAGACTAACCTGCCCTATAAAGAAGCTAGGAGGCAGTACGAGGCCACCAATCAACTCACCAAAAGGGACAAAGCACAACTGGAAGGCCAACTGAAGGACCTGCGATCAAAGTTCACCAGCATGGAGGAGGAAAAAACAAAACGCAAGAAACACAGATATAACAGATAACAGCCGCTCAGCGCATCCTGGACGAGGCGAGGCAAGTTCAGCAGAAGATTGAGCAGGATGTCGCCCGGATGGCTGTTATTCAGGCTGAGACAGAAGAAAGGCTATCAAGCAGGGAGAAAGAAAACGACAAGAAGCAAGAAACACAGAAAACGACAGCTCAGCGCATCCTCAACGAAATGACGCAAGTTCAGCAGATGATAGCTCAGGACTACGCGCGAATGGCTATTATAAAGGATGAGACGGATAAACAGCTACTTAAAATACAAGAAACTTTTAATGAGACGTTCGACCTGCTCCAGACCAAGATCCAGGCAGCCACACCCGAACCAGAGGACACAAAAGCACAATCAGACGAAGAAGCAACAGAGGAAGAACGATATCGCTCACCACCAAGACCCGACTGGCGAACGCCGAGAAGATTCGAAAGCAACTCACGACGGGGAAATAGAAGGAACACCAGGAGAGACGACAACTGGTAAAACTCCCTGAAGTAAGCAGCACCATATGACGGGGTGGGTACCCAATTACTCCGGGCCTCAACAAGTGCGCGACTCTGACCAGACATGTAAAACCTCATCAAGACAGCAACGAACGCAATCAACCCATCAGAAACCGGGAAGCTGACAACAAGCAGCCCAAAGTACGAAAGAAAAACGTCAAGCTACACCATAAACACCCTACATAGCCAAGTCGGAAAACGAAGGCTGAAAGGGGGTACTCGTATCGGAAAAAAGGCAAAGGCAAAACTGGCATCTTAACTTAAGTAACTGATTATGAAAAACAGTTATAATTGTAAATTAATTATATTAATAGCGATTTCCGAAACTGATTTGAAATTTATTGTTAAATTAACTTTTGATTTTAAACCAAAAAATGGCCGCATAGTAGTACTGACACTGACTATCTTTAACGTTTTAGAATTTTGTTAACGAAAGTTAACACGTTTGTTTACTCTGGAGTAGAACAGCAAGAAAGGGCAAGACACGGTGTGGGAATAGTCATTGAACCACGGCTAGCAAGAGGATTACTAGAAATAAAATATATATCACAAAGAATCATAACAGTGAGAATAAAAGAACAAACAATCACAACATATGTACAGATATACGCACCATGTAATGCAAACAATAATGAGCAAGAATGCGAGGACTTCTACGAAGACATACATGACGTGCTAAATAAAATAGATAAGCAGGACAACATCATAGTTATGGGAGACTTCAATGCAAGACTAGGACATAACAGAGTGGGCATAGAAAAACACCTGGGAGCATTTGGAGATCAGCAAAATGAAAGGAATGATAACGGAAGTAGACTGATAGAGCTTTGCAGCCAACACGACCTCTACATAACAAACACATTCTATAAACATAAAGATTCGCAAGTATACACCTGGTATAAATGGAACAATCTAGATACTAAAAGCCAAATTGATTTTATATTAACAAGAAATAACAGAAAAAGAAATATATTACATGAAGAGCAGTGCCCAATTTCAGTATAAACACAGATCATAAAGCAGTCGTTGCCACAATAAGAACAATCAGAAGAAGAAAACAAAGAGCAGGAAAATACATGCCATGCGAATCAGTAAACTTAAAAAACCTTAAAGACGAGGCAGTAAGGGAAAACTATGAGAAAGAACTAACTGAACTCTTTGAAAAATTACCTACGGAAAGAAAAACAGTGGAAGAAGAATGGGAGATGTTCAAATCAAGCATTTTAAATACCTCAAAAATAACATGCGGAACCACGAAAAAACGCAAAACACGGATAAAGAAAATAACAAGTTGGTGGAACGCAGAAGTAAAGATAGTTAGTTAGTTAGTTAGTCGACAGATCATCCTCGTTGCACATCGGACCATTCAGTCCATAAGTGCTCGGATCCCCTCCTCAGCAAATCCCGCAGCGTGTAGCGGCTAACGACGCCAGTTCTGTGTTGGTTTATCAATCTTCTTTGGCTTCCTGCGTAGTGTTCTTGTTTGGCCACCCCTCTTTTAATTTGCTGCTCTCGCAGTCTGGCCATTGTTGTAGATTCACAGTCATCACTTGGTTCTTGCAAAAGTCTCACTTCTCGTAGAGCATTCAGAATGTCAGCCTGGTCCATGGCGCGTCCGCCCTCCACAGTAGCCTCACCTGCGAGCTTGTCAGCCCGCTCATTTCCTTGTACTCCCGCATGACCTGGCACGAAGATGAAACTAATCTTTGCCAGCAGAGACCGCTCCAGAGGCAGCAACCATTCTCTTCGGATCGACCCCTCCTCTATCCTCTTGATCATGTTCATTGAGTCGCTAAGGAAACAAGCCCTAGTGAATGTCTGTGTCTCGAGCCATGTTATTGCTTTACTTACTGCCATGACTTCCATGGTCAGGCTACTTGTGGTTTCAGTGAAAGCACCAGAGTCCTCCTTCACAATTCTCCCTCCGGCCCAAGCTGTAAAGGCCCATGAGCTTCTCACATGTCGGACGACCGACCCATCTGTGTAGATGACCGCGTCACTGTCTAGCGAATTCTCGAAAATCAACGCTTGTACTTCAGCCTCCACAGCAGCCGGATTTTCTTGTCTGCATTTTCTATCTAGTTGGATGCAAACTGAAAAGGATGTGCAGAAGTCTGTTGGCACTTGCACCCACTCCTCGCCAGGTTCTAAGTCCTCAAGTGAACACACCTGTTGAAGAATGTCTTCGGCTTGACCCATCCACGACCGTCCTCTTTTTAACCTGCTGCCCTTCACCTTCCTAATTTCACTATGCAGTGGATGCTGTGTGTTTGCGTTAATTCTGAGGTAGGCGCGTGCCCTGCAAACTTGCATTCTCTCTTCAATGGTTGGAAAATCAAGAAGGTAGCGCATCGCCCTGCATGCTGTATCTCTTGTACATCCAAGAATAATGCGCATAGCTTCATTCTGTATCCTTTCCATCCTTTCTATCTGCTTATGGCTGAGAGTCAGGATTGCCATTGCATACTCCAAAACAGACATGACCAGCCCCTCGTACAGAAGACATAGATGGCGCTGCTCACAGTTTGCTGCCGCCATCACCCGCATCGCTGCCAAGCCCCGCTTGGCCTTTGTTATCACCTGGTCTATGTGCACATTATAAGCAAGGCTTCGATCAAACCGTATCCCCAGGTAATTCATTGCCTGCGTTCTTTCCACCGTCTCTGAACACAGCATTACAGTTGGTGTTGGATTGTTGACAATATGATTATTCAACGAGAACCAAGTCACTGTTGCCTTTGTTGGGTTGACCATTGCCCCAGCTTCATCACACCAGGTACTTATGCGATTGAGTTCGGTTTGTAGTTCCACAGCAACCTCCTCTCTATCCTTACCCTGACGATACACTAAAACATCATCGGCATATGACAATGTCCTGCCAGGTCCAGTGATCTGCTCACTGGTGATTCTCACTGTGTAGGCGTTGAACAGTACCGGAGATAATGGTGATCCCTGTGGTAGGCCAGGATATATTGTTGTTGGTTCCGAAGTCCAACTGCCACATCTAAAAACTACTTTCCGTTGGAAGAGGGCTGCAGCGATCCAACTAAGGAGGAATTGACTTACGTTTAGTTCAAGAAGCTGAAACATTAAAAAATCCAGTGGTACTCTGTTGTATGCGTCCTCAAGATCAATCGCTGCAGCAACAGTTTCAGTGCCTGAGTGGAAACCTTCATAGACATCATGGGCAAAGACTGCTGCATTGGTCCAGGTTTCTCTTTTTGGACGGTACCCACCCAGGGTAGGTGGGAAAACACCTTGCCTCTCTAGTTGGCTTGATATTTTCCTGGCAATTACCTTCTCCAGCAGCTTGCCTACTGTATTCTGCATGGTTATAATTCGATATCCCTGAATTTTTTTGTGGTCTTTGTCAGGCTTCGGCAAGGGAATCAGATAGCTATGTAACCATTCCTCCTTGATGCTAGCACTCCCTATACTGTTGTTGTACATGTCTGCTAGTTTCTCTAGCTCATTGTCGGTACACCTATTTATGTCGTCGTATCTTATGCCATCAGGACCTGGAGCACTGTTTTTTGATCGTCGAAGCACAGCCTTGATTTCTTTCACTGTCACTGTGTCTTCATCCGAAGTGTTCTGGGCCTTGCATCTGTCTGAGGTGACCTCCTTGGCCAGATTCCGGCCTCCCATGTCTGTCTGGTTGCTCTGCTCAAGGTAGCGTTCAAAGAGGGCTTTGCCCTTGTCCTCATCAGTCCTCTGCCAGATGAGGTCAGCACCTTGGAAGTCAGAAATGCTCTTATTCTTGACTACCCCACTCATGCTTTTATGTAGTCGCCAGAACAATTCAGAAGTAAAGAAAGCGGTAAAAGAAAAAAAAGGAAAAATATAAAAAGTGGTTGAAGAGCAAACAGGAATGTGATTATAGAGAATACAGAATAGCGAGAAGACATGTGAGTAGAATAGTAAAGAGGGAAAAACAAAATGACTGGGAAGAGTATGGAGAAACCCTAAATAAAAACTACAAGGAGGCAACTAGAAACGTCTACAAAAAGATAAGTGCAATGCGAACCAGAGGAGAACCCTTTGACCCAACTGAAATAATTAACAGCGAAAATGGAGAACCAATAAGTGAACAAAAACAGATCCTAATAAGATGGAAGCAGTACTTCGAACAACTTCTCAACATCGCCATCAGATGTCACAGGAATTCAAGAGACCTACACAGATGTCACCGAAGAACTAGAACCAGACATACTAAAAGAAGAAATTATAGAAGCCATCAGAATAGCCCCATTGAACAAATCAGCGGGACAGGATGAAATACCAAATGAACTAATTAAAGCAGCAAGAGAAGTAGGAACAGCTTGGCTACATAGACTATTCAACAATGTTTGGGTAGAACAACAGACACCACGAGACTGGGGAAACGCCATAAATGTCCCAATTTGGAAGGGGAAAAAAGGCAGCAAAAGAGATTGCACACAATACAGAGGCATTTCACTGTTGAGTCATACTGGGAAAATATTTTGCAAAATTCTTGAAAAAAGATTACGAACTACTTTAGAACCCCAGCTAAGCGAAACGCAGCTTGGATTTAGGAAAAACAAAGGATGCACAGACGCCATTTTTGCTCTTAGACAACTTATAGAAAAATCAATCGAATTCAATGAAACAATCTACTTAGCCTTTGTCGACCAAGAAAAGGCATTTGATAGGGTAGATAGAAACAAGCTGTGGGAAATCCTTAAACAATATGGAGTGAGTACACATCTAACAAACCTATGTAGAAGTTTATACAACAACAGTGAATGCATAGTGAGAGCAACTGGAGGACACTCAGAACCCTTCACCATGAGATGTGGAGTACGACAAGGTTGTGTCCTGGCCCCTCTCTTGTTCATAACATATATAGACAACATATGTAAAGAAACCAGCCAAGCAGAGACAGCAAGAATACCGCATGACGAGAACACAGAAGAAGAACCATCTGCAAATTAGAGAACTCCTGTTTGCGGACGACCAAGCACTAATAGCAAAATCAGAAGCTGAATTACAAGACCACATGAATAATCTAAACGAAATGTGTAGGGAACATAACATGAAAATTAGCACAAGCAAAACAGAGGTAATGACTATAACTAAAGAAGAACAAACAGCAACAATTCACCTAAACGAACATCTCTTGAAACAAGTAAAGAGCTTCAAGTACCTAGGACGTATAATATCATCAAATGGCAGATCAGAAGACGAGATCGAAAATAGGTGCAATAAGGCAAATCAACTCATTGGACAAATGGCACCAATACTAAAGAACAAACATGTATCAATAACTACTAAGAAAGCACTTTACAACACAATCTTCCTACCAACTCTGTGCTACCTAATGCCAAACCTGGACAATGACAGAAAAAGAGAAAAGAAAAATCACAACAACAGAAATGAGGTTCCTGAGAAGAATACTCGACGTATCAAGAAGAGATAAGATCAGAAATTAAGAAATCAGGACTAAAGTGGGGGTTAAAGCTGCTCTAGATTTTATTAGAAAGCAGCAAGTCAAATGGTTTGGCCATGCAAGTAGGCTACCAGTCAACAGCATGCCACAACAAGCAATGATGTACAGACCAGATGGAAACAGAGGAAGAGGCCGACCACGTAAACGTTGGACGGAGGGAATAACAGAATCCATGGGAATGTCGATATACGAAGCCCATAACCGGGCACTCTCACGAAGTTTATACTTCACCTCGACACCGCAAGGTACAAGAGGAACATGATGAGATGAGATGAGAGAGATGAGTTAACGAAAGTTAAGAAAGGTAAGAATGATATTGCACGAATTTTATAACTTTATAACGCAGTGGCCCGCTTAACTACCGAAAATCGTAGAATGGCCCTCTGCTTGAAAAGCTTGGGAACCACTGCTCTAGATGATAGGCAGCTAAATAGACAGACTGAAAAAAGCAACACAGACAGACATATAGGTAAACTGAAAGACAGATAGATAGAGAGACAGACAGATATATATAGCTAGACAGACAGATAGATAGATTGATTGATTGATTAAATTGATTGGTTGAGTGATTGATTGATTGATTAATTGATTGATTGACCGATTGATTGATTGATTGATCTTTATTTTAGAAGGGTTACATATTTGGCACGCAGACCCGTCATACATTCGGCCCTTCCAGTCACTCATCGTTCGTTCATCAATAGTGCATGATGCATTTTCATAGGGAAAAAAAAAACATTGTCGAAAAAATGTTGTTAACATAAACAATGCATATTACCATGTTATGAGAAATAACCTCCACCCATCCTCCATCCACCACACATCCACCGCATACACACATCCCCCCACCCACACACACCCCCAACCACGCACACACCCCAGGCATACATATAATCCCTCCCCCCCCCCCCCCCGACGCACCCATCCATCCCCACCCGCACATCCGCCACATACACACATCTCCCATACCACACACATATATCCCCCACCCCACACACACTCACCCCACCCCTCACACACATATGGCTAGACCGACAGATAGATAGCGACAGACAGACAGACAGACAGACAGACAGACAGACAGAGACAGACAGACAGACAGACAGACAGACGGACAGACAGACAGACAGACAGACAGACAGACAGACAGACAGACAGACAGACAGACAGTTTGAGACTAACCACCAAATGCTTGCACCTCACACAGGGTTAGTATGGCGCGCGTTGCAGCTCCTGACCTGACCTTCAAGATTTTGACGGGATGAAAAGAGAACATGTGGATGTCTAGTGTATGGTCACTGTAGTCTGTAGGAGATTGGTAGTTCTCTATGACATGCATGTCTTGGTTCAAAGTTGATAGAGTTAACCCAGCTAGTCCGGTTGAGTACTCTGCGTGATTGAGAAGGAATGTGACAACAAATAAGGAATTACATAAACGCAAATTATGATAATTATCAGGGGAAATGAAGCCAGCATGGCAGAATGGGTAAGAGCGATCGCTCTTAAACTTCCGGTTGTCGGGTTCCAGCTCTACACCGGTTAAACAAAGTTAGTTGCATATCCTTTACAGGACATCGCAGTCAACGCCAGCATTTTTTGCTGTTGTTGATGTCTTGGCAAGTTTACGTAAAGTAGTTTGCCACTGCATTCTGAAGGACCGGCACCTATACCATTTCGTTTTTAAAAAACCAGCGCAACGTCGTCTGCTGTCAAATCGCGGGAATACGGGGTCACGAACCGCGTCCTAAACCCTTCGCCACGGCGACCGGTTAGTTGGACTAAATAATTGACTTCTCGTCTTTGATTTGGGGACGTAAATTACAAGTACCTCAGAAGTCGCACTAGGTTCGACAGAAGGCGAGGGAAACTGGTAATATGGAAAACTAATCCACACGCAAAAATCAGCCCGGTGCACTAGAAGTAGCTAGTCGTGTATGGACAACGCTTGAGTTCAAGGCGAGCAAACTAATAAAACTACAATGGAAAAGAAAGGCCAGAAATTGACATCACAGTAAATGGGTAGATACTAGGACAAGTACTAAGCTTATCTTATCTTGAACATCACAGTAAATGGGTAGATACTAGGACAAGTACTAAGCTTATCTTATCTTGAACATCACAGTAAACGGGTAGATACTAGGACAAGTACTAAGCTTCTCTTATCTTGGACATCACAGTAAACGGGTAGATACTAGGACAAGTACTAAGCTTCTCCTATCTTGGACATCACAGTAAACGGGTAGATACTAGGACAAGTACTAAGCTTCTCTTATCTTGAATATCATAGTAAACGGGTAGATACTAGGACAAGTACTAAGCTTCTCTTATCTTGAACATCACAGTAAATGGGTAGATACTAGGACAAGTACTAAGCTTCTCTTATCTTAAACATCACAGTAAACGGGTAGATACTAGGACAAGTACTAAGCTTCTCTTATCTTGGATATCACAGTAAACGGTTAAATACAAGGACAAATATTAAGCTTCTAGTTAGTTAGTTAGTCGCAGTTCCAACTTCACAGCAACGGGTCGTCCCCATTATGCTCCGTTCCTGTGCCAGTGAATATGACACAAAACGCTCCCCACTGCCCAATGTGAAAAGTGGAAAAGACAGGAGTCTCGACAAACAACAGCCCGCACAGATACACTGTGCATAATGCTGCCGCCAGAATGTCAACACAAAAGTCCACCCACGAAACACCCAATTTCATCTCTGATGGAATCAGCAGTCATTTTCCCATCTGGATGTTTCCTAGATGTTCACCCACACAGTCCACGAAATACAGTTCATCGTCGATGGCAGTGGCAGTCAACCAGAAGCCCAGCAGCCACGCATTTCTGCATAAGGCAAAAACCGGTCAACTCTGGGACATAGCCACCTGCCATCACTCCGAACATGCAGTCACGTTCCAAAAAACCTCGGGCAGATTCAAAAGCATTTCACACGAAACTCACAGCTCACAGTGTCGCGCCACGCACTCACTCAGTAGCAGGGCGACGGAACCATTAAGCTTCTATTATCTTGGACATCACAGTAAACGGGTAGATACTAGGACAAATACTAAGCTTCTATTATCTTGGACATGTAATAAAAGATGATGGCAGAAGTGAAGCGGAAATCAAACAGAGAACAGGAATTACCAAATATGTTCACAACAAAGTGAATCAGTATTAACGCCAAGAGAGATTAACTGCGCGTTAAAATAAGAATTGCCAAATGTTACGTTGTTTCAAAACTACTATACGGCGCTCAAGTCTGAATAATGAATAAGCAATTAGAAAGTCAAATTAAGGTCTCTGGGGTGTTTTTGCTTCCTTCTCTGGTTTGCTTACGCAGTTTCCTCATGTTGGACTGGTAGTACATCGCTGCGTTGTCCAGCTACTGAGTTAAGTGTGTGGAGCGACACTCTGAGCTCTAGATTTTATGTGGAATGCTTTTACACCTGTCGCGGTTGCTTGTATTGTGAACTGCATGTTCATAAAAATAGCGGATGCCAGGTTGTTGACTTATCTGGTTATGTCAATGCAGTAGCGTGTGTGCAACTGCTGGTCTCTTAGCGACTGCTGATTCCATCGTCGAGGAACTGTAACTTTAGTGGCGGACTGCTGTGTTGGCAATCTGGCAGCGGCCTTATGCATGTATGCCTTTGCGTGCTGTTGGTTTTTCGGGACGGATGTCTGTTCCACTTTTCACATGGGATAGGGAAGAGAAATTCGTGTGATATTCACTGGCAAGGGAACGGAGTATTATGGGGTGACCTTTTGACGTGAAGTTACATCCGTGACTAGCGACAACTAGACGCATTGGGGATGTGGATATACAGAAGAATATGTCATATTTCACGGAAACAAAAACAATCAAATACATAGATTATTAATAAACTGGGAAATAAAAAGAGAGAGATGATGAAAGAAATACAAAAGAGGCAAGTTAAATATTTCGGCCATATTGGAAGACATAACACTCTTATAAAAACGACACTGGAAGGTAACACTGAATGCCAGAGCGACAACGATACAAGTGTGAAGGTATCAAGAGATGGAAGAACAACAGTCTGACAGAATGTTCAAATACCCACAGTGTTGGAGATCCAATTCAGCCAACCTTCGTCTACAGTCATTATACCATCTAGGGTCTAAAGTCAATATACCATATATGGTCTACAACCAATATGCGATCTATGGTCTACAGTCAATATACTCTATATGGCCTACAGTGAATATATCATATATTGTCTAAAGTCAATATAAGATCTATAGCACATGTGTCAAACTCAAGGGCCGATGGCCACATCCGGCACGCCATGCAATCATATCAGGCCCGGGAGGTCTCAACCGACGTACAAATATATTCTGCCGAAGAGAGAATTTTAGGCAAAAATATATTTTGTATGGTCACTATATAAAGTGCAAATTAAATTCCCTAATCAGCAGCCTTATGAATGATAGGCTACCAGAGAGCGTTCTCGATTCGATCAGAATAAGTGAAAATAAAAGTTGTGTAGTGAGTTAGTGTTCGTCGTTATAGTTGCCTAGCAACGTTCAGATGCTCGTTTTGGATTGGCGCATAACAAATGAAAGACATGTAATGCCCGGATATTACATTACCTTTTCCAGCTTACACTAATCTGATATCAATCAAGCGTCTGTCGGTTGTTGCACAATCTATTAAAATGAAAGCTAGCCTTTAAAATGGCAAAGAGAAAAGTTGATTCTGAAAACAGAGCCTTTCAAAGCCACTGGAAGGCTGAATATATGTTTACTGATATTGGCGGTAAACCTGTGTGTCTAATTTGTGGAGATAATGTTGCTGTGATCAAAAAATATAATCTGAGACGGCACTACAAAACTAAACATCAAGACAAGTTAAACAGCCTGAATGCAGAGCAGAAGCTACAGAATGTAGATGATTTGAAGAAGAATCTGACATCACAGTAGATGTTTTTCACCAAAGAAAAATCACAGAATGATGCTGCAGTCAAAGCAAATTGCATTGTGTTAGAGGAGATCGCAAAATCAAGCCGACCATTTACAGAAGAAGAGTTTCGGAAGCACTGCATGATGAAAGTGTGTGACATCTTGTGTTCAGACAACAAGCAGATGTTTGCAAAGGTAAGCCTTAGCAGAAATACGGTTGTTGATCGGGTTTGTGAGATGGCCATTGATGTGAAAACACAGCTGATCGAAAAAGACAACGACTTTGTTGCATTCTCCCTTACTGTCGATGAAAGTAATGACGCGACGGACAATGCACAGCTCGTCATCTTCATCCATGGAGTGGACTCCAGTTTGAATGTTACAGAAGAAATATTGGACATGAAATCCATGCATGGGACAACCAACATGAACCTGCCTTGGGACAAACTCGTTGGACCGACAACAGATGGAGCACTGGCGATGTGTGGCGAAAAAAGTGGACTAGTTTTAAGGATGCGGTCAAAGATGCAGGAGAACTGTACTGGTGAATTGATAGCATATCACTGCATCATACACCAAGGATCTCTGTGTGATAAAATCCTCAAGCTGGAAGACATAATGAGCATTGTAACACAAACCGTCAACTTTCTCAGATATCATATTAATGTTTAAAAAAGATTTAATTTTCGGCTTATTCAAGTTGTATCCTGTCCGGCCCGAAACCGTACGTGTGATTTGAGTTTTGGCCCGCTGAGCGATTGAGTTTAACACCTCTGATCTATAGTCTAAAGTCAACATACCATCTTTGGTCTACAGTCAATATACCATCATTGATCTACACCCAACACACCATCTATTGTATACAGTCAATATATCATCTATGGTTTACAGTCAATATACCATCTATGGTTTACAGTCAATATACCATCTATGGTTTACAGTCAATATACCATCTATGGTTACAGTCAATATACCATCTATGGTTTACAATCAATATACCATCTATGGTCTACTACCAAGACATTATGTGACGTGGAGTGTGCTTATGGTCGTTAGACTATTGTGCGAGAGAACTTCAGCATTAGATTGACTGACTGATTGATCGACTGACTGATTGATTTATTAATTGACTGACTGACTGATTGATTGACTGACTGACTGATTCATTGACTGAATGATTGATTAAAGTGACTGATTGATTGAAAAACTTACGGGGATTATTGTAGAGCCGCGCCTTGTACAGGATGTATGGATAAGGAAATGTGACCGACCACACAGATCCCCAGGGTTCGCGCCTGGTTTTTATGCACGAGGGAGGGCTGGTGTCTCCGTCTGCAGCCAGTTGAGCCAAATGTTTGTCCTCGGGCAAGTCCGTGGAGGACTGTGTGACAGGCTGCACTAGGACAGCGTTCATGCCTGCGGACAAAGAAGGTAGTAGTCGCTATAAAATAGTCTGTCCGGAAATTTATAGCCGTCATTCAAGATCAATTATTTTGAAAACTGTCTGTTGCATCGTTATGAAATTTTTCCAGCCGTCTTATATTTACCCCCACCCAAGGAATATGTCTTTGATAGGTCCAAAAACAACTTAAATCATTGAAAGCGGCATCATTCCTTTGATGTTTTGCTTAACAACTAGTGATTTCTTGCTAAAAAAGTTATGTTTACGGTAATGAGGACCTGCAAATTCAGATGACAAACAAAGGCGTATCTGGATTCGTATGGGAGTGGGTGCAATCAAAGAAGTAGCTTACAATCGACAGAATCGGCTGCATTGCACCGGGTTTTTATCCCATATGGCTCAGTTTCTTTCCACAGCGCGGAAAGCGTCGCACAAAGCACGAACTCCGTAGCTCCAGCGACGACCCTCGGGAGTCTCCGAATAAAATGAATGACGCGGCCCGGACAGACAGACAGAAAGGTAGGTAGGTAGGTAGGTAGGCAGAAAGATAGGTGGGTGGATGGATGGCTGGCTGGCTGGCTAAGTGGGTGGGTGGGTCGGTCGGTGGGTCGGTGGGTGGGTCGGTGGGTCGGCAGGCAGGCAGGCAGGCAGACAGATAGATAGATAGATAGATAGATAGATAGATAGATAGATAGATAGATAGATAGATAGATAGATAGATAGATAGATAGATAGATAGATAGATAGATAGATAGATAATATAGATAGATAGATAGATAGATAGATAGATAGATAGATAGATAGATAGATAGATAGATAGATAGATAGATAGATAGATAGATAGATAGATAGATAGATAGATAGATAGATAGATAGATAGATAGATAGATAGATAGATAGATATCGGTACGTCGGTCGGTCGGTCGGTCGGTGGGTGGGCCGGCCGGCCGACCGACCGACCGACAGACAGACAGACAGACCGACCGACCGACCGACCGACCGACCGACAGACAGACAGACAGACAGACAGACAGACAGACAGACAGACAGATAGATAGATATCTGTCGGTCGGTCGGTTGGTGGGTGGGTGGGCCGGCAGGCAGACAGACAGACAGACAGACAGATAGATTAGATAGATAGATAGATAGATAGATAGATAGATAGATAGATAGATAGATAGATAGATAGATAGATAGATAGATAGATAGATAGATAGATAGATAGATAGATAGATAGATAGATAGATAGATAGATAGATAGATAGATAGAGATATCGGTAGGTCGGTCGGTTGGTGGGTGGGTGGGTCGGCAGGCAGGCAGGCAGGCAGACAGACAGACAGACAGACAGACAGATAGATTAGATAGATAGATAGATAGATAGATAGATAGATAGATAGATAGATAGATAGATAGATATCGGTAGGTCGGTCGGTGGGTCGGTGGGTCGGTCGGTCGGTCGGTGGATGGGTCAGCCGACCGGCAGACATTCAGACAGACAGACAGATAGATTAGATAGATAGATAGATAGATAGATAGATAGATATAGATAGATAGATAGATAGATAGATAGATTGATTGATTGATTGATTGATTGATTGATTGATTCCCGCCAGAAACCGGGCCTTGTCAGCTAGTTTATTTATATAATCACGTTTCATGAAAGAACCCACATTTGGAGACGCCTCTGAATCTTCGCGCTGTTTGTTTCAAAACGAAAATCACGTGAAAATTTTGAATAATGTGGGTCGAGTCTTGGTGAAGCTGTAAAACTGTTAAAATCATGGACGTAATCTTTAAGTCATAATTAATATACCGTATATAAACTAACTTTGAAATCTGCTGTAAAATCTCCAGAACAAAAATTTTTTGTTGGGTGGACATAATGATAAGGTTATATACTAAATCTCATCATTTTACCTCAGTTCGTTACTGAGATATTGAATTTTATATTGAGGCAACCAAAAAAACAACACACTATAGTATTACTGTTGACTGCATGTTGAGAGATAACTTGATACGTGGCTTCATAAGCCTCTAAATTATTTTAATAACCGCCGTTGTGGATTAGGGGGTGGCGGAAATGCCATTTATTTGACTTAAATAGTAGTGAGTATGGGGGTCACCGCTGCCAAATGGTTACGGAGCTTGCCTCTCGATCTGTAAGTTCCATTCCAGACTACGTCACTCGGTTCACGAATGCGGTTTTCTTGAAGACTTCTGCGGGTCGTCGCTGGAGCTACGGAGCTCGTGCTTTGTGCTTTTAACAGGCCACCTTAGGGTAAGAAACCGAGCCTTATGGTGTGATGATGTGTTTATATAATCAGTTACTCCCCTTGATGATATAGTCAGTTATTCCCCGTGATAATATAGTCCGTTATTCCCGTGATGATATAGTCATTTATTCCCCGTGATGAAGCGAAGAATTGTGGCCTGTTATGTCCGGTATTTGAACGATGATATAAGATAGATGGTCTGTCCCTGGCCATCAAGTTCGGAATGTCGAATGGCTAGTTCTTAGGCGATGATGGGTGAAGTGTCCTTGATGGTCAAGTCTGGAATGGCCCGTACTTAGTCCACGATAGATGACCAGTCCCTGGCGGTGTTCCGTACTTAGTCCATGATAGATTACCAGGCTTGTCCATGGGAATGGGATGAGACGGGACAGCAACCATTTGTATTTCCCATGGGATACATGGGACAGTAGCCATGTTATAGCAACTTTTTTAAAAACCTTTTTAAAGCCTTTTATCCTTCCTTTTTCTTTATATGCTTGTATCAATTCTTTATCTCGTGGTGGGACACCGGATAAATTAATAAATGCGCGCATGCGATCATATTACCAACGTTTCAATGCCCATTTAAATAATTACTCGCATTACTTTAATGAAGATGATGAAGAATTCTTAAACCACATTCCGAATATTGTTCAGATTAAAGGAATGCTGTACATACATGAGAAATTCAAAACTTTTTATTTTTTTTTTCACAATCTAGAAGTTGATGGTGCTACATCTCATTTAATTTTGCTGTTATACTTCCTCCTAGACTATCAGTTGTACAAAGTTATTTTTGATATTGACGAAGAAACTTCCAGCAACATGGTGAGGAAATATTTTCAGAACTTTCAGAAAATTATTGGAGAAAACCTTTGGCCATGTTGTGTCAGTTCTTTGGCAGTTACTGCAGCATTCCTTAATGGAGTTGACATTAAAGCCAAAATGGAATACATGGTCAGCACTGTTAACAGCAGGTGCGAAAATTGTCTTGGCCATACCAGTGTCCTCAGCGGCAGTAGAGCACTTATTTAGTGCAGCTCGATTGTTGTTGAGTAAGTTACGAAAACGGATGTTACCAGCTCTCGTTATAAACTCTGTGTATATCAGATTTGCATGTAAGATGAAAATTGTGGAAATGGTTCAGGGATTACCTGGATTAACTGAAATATTAGAAACAGCCGATCAGCAGGAAATTGATAATGTGCTGAATGAGCAGAGTCACTCAGAAACAGAATGAGAGTGTCAGAATGACACTGAATTGTCATATTTAGATTAAACTTTGTTTTAATAAAATACTCTTGAATATTAAAATTAATAAATTCTGTTGTTTTACATGTCTCTTTGTACATGTAGTCCTATTTAGTAGACACTAAACCTAAACTTTCATAAATTTCATAATTTTATTTGAACTGTATTCCATATTAGTATTATCATGGGAATCCCATGGGATGAGACAGGCAAAATTACCGTGGGATGGGATGGGAATAGGACTGAAAAATGTGTCCCATGGACAAGCCTGTAGATTACCTTTCCCTGGAGGTGTTCCGTACTTAGTCCACCATAGATAACCTGTCCCAGGCGGTGTTCCCGTACTTAGGCAATGATATATGACCTATTTCTGGCGGCATTCCGGTACTTAGGCAATGATAGATGACCTGTCTCTGGCTGTGGTCCCGTACTTAGTCCACGATAGATCACTTGTAACTAGCGGTGTTCCCATACTTGGTCGACGCTAGATGACCTATCCCTGGCAGTGTTCTGGTACTTAGGCAGTGATAGATGACCTATCTGTGGCTGTGTTCCCGTACTAAGGCAATGACATATGACCTATTTCTGGCGGTGTTCCGTACTTAGGCAATGACAGATGACCTGTCTCTGGCTGTGGTCCCGTAATTAGTCCACGATAGATCACTTGTCCCTAGCGGTGTTCCCATACTTGGTCGAAGTTAGATGACCTATCCCTGGCGGTGTTCCCGTACTTAGGCAGTGATAGATGACCTATCTGTGGCTGTGTTCCCGTACTTAGGCAGTGATAGAAGACCTGTCCCTGACGGTGTTCTCGTACTTAGTCGACCATATATGACCTAGGCAATGCTAGATGACCTGTACCCCACGGTGGTCTGTTATGCCTCGTACGTAAGCGGTGATAGCTGTCCTGTTCCTGAAGGTCAATCCTGGTATGTCTAGTCCTGTTGTAAATGCCTTCCAAGACTGTCCTGTCGTAGCCACTATGGCGTGTAACACGGCTATTGTATTTCAGACACCGAAACATGACACTGTTGCTGGGTCTGTTTTCTTCCATGATTTGATCTTGTAGACTGCCAGTATTCCATTCTTCTTGCTCCACTATTCACAGACATAAAGTAGTGTGGTCTGAATGTAGTCCCACAATCTGTCTTTGTTTGCCCACAGCGGTACTGTATCATTTTTGAAGCATGGGGGAAACCCTGAAGATAGACTTAATGATTGCGGCAGAGTCATCTTGCAAAATAAAGTAATCTCACAGGTCAGAGCAATACGAATGGTAGAAGAGGAAGAGAAAGAAAGATAGAGAAAGGGAGAGGGACAACATAGAAAATGAGAGAAAATATAGGGAACAATTAGATTTAGGTAAAGAGAGAGAGAGAGAGAGAGAGAGAGAGAGAGAGAGAGAGAGAGAGAGAGAGAGAGCGATGTGAAAATAGAAACAAGGACATAGAAAAAGAGGAACAGAGATGTAAAGAGAAAGAAAGAAAGAAAGAAAGAAAGAAAGAAAGAAAGAAAGAAAGAAAGAAGAAAGAAAGAAAGAAAGAAAGAAAGAAAGAAAGAAAGAAACAAAGAAACAAAGAAACAAAGAAACAAAGAAAGAAAGAAAGAGTGACAAAAATAGAATGAGTGATAAAGAAAGAACACATGAAAGAGGGAAAGGGAAAGACAGACAAAAAGAAAGAGTGCGAGAGAAAGGGCGAGAGAAGGACCGAGGAGCGAATTTGGTGATGATGATGATGATGATGATGATCCATCCAGCCCGCAGGTCTGGGACGTTACCTGCTCCAATTTCCAGGGAGCAGATACTTGGCACGAGGGATCCTTTGATGGTCAGGTTCCTGACCATGGTGTTAGTATCACACATGACGTCGCGCATGCTAGGTATATGGTCCATGACCTTCTGGTTGTCGCAGCTGTTCAGCTGGCCATTCAGTAGCAGCTCAATATCCTTTGAGGTCTCTGTGAAAACAGAATACATTACCCTCAACAATCACCTTCAAATTAATATCATATAATACATCACCCTAACCAACCATCATCAAATTAATATCATAGAAAACATTACCCTCGACAATCAACTTAAGATTAATATCATAGAAAACATTACCTCAACAATCACCTTCAAGGTTACTATCATAGAAAATCACTACCCTCAACAATCACCTTCAAATTAATATCACAGAAATACATTACCCTCAACAATCACCTTCAAATTAATATCATAGAAAACATTACCGTCAACAATCACCTTCAAATTAATATCATAGAAAACATTACTCTCAACAATCACCTTCAAGTTAATATCATAGAAAACATTACCTCTAAACAATCACCTTTGAAAGTTAATATCATATAGAACATTACCTCTAAACAATCACCTTGAAATTAATATCATAGAAAACGTTACCCTCAACAATCACCTCCAAGTTAATATCCCAGTTGTGGCTGACTCTGTCACAGGATTATTAAATGATTGATCTTCTTCTTCTTCTTCTTCTTCTTCTTCTTCTTCTTCTTCTTCTTCTTCTTCTTCTTCTTCTTCTTCTTCTTCTTCTTCTTCTTCTTCATCTTCTTCTTCTTCTTCTTCTTCACCTTCTTCAGCGTTCCGAGCCATTGAGGTTCTTTGCTGCAGATACAGTCCGTCTCCATTCGTCTCTCTGGTGGACCTTCTCTTGCCAGTCGTTGATTCCAAGTGCTTGTAGGTCTGTATATATATTATCTCTCCACCGTCTTCTTGGTCTACCTCGGGGTCTACGATCATTTAATTCCTGAGTGTAAGCGAGTTTTGTTTCCCTATTATCTTCCATTCTTTCTATATGCCCCAGCTATTGTGGTCTATTAGCCTTCATGATACCAGTGATTAGCGGGGACTCTCCACTTTGCGTAACCCTAATGGGTCCAAAGATGCGTCTTAAAACTTTGTTCTCAAAGGTTTGTAACAAGGCTTCGTCTCCTTTCGTTGTACTCCGGGTTTCAGAGCCATACAGCCCAACTGGTCTGATCAGTGTTTTGTATATTGTGATTTTGGTGTTACGAGATAGCGCATTTGATTTTTTCTTCCCTTATGATGTTGGAGCAGTTGAAGATTGTACCCAGGTATTTGTATGTTTCCGTTCTTTTAATGGTCATATTATCTATGTGTATGTGGCCAGAGTTTTTAGCATTGATCGTCATTGGATTATTAATCGTGTTAAGCGACATCCCGTATCTGCGATTTGTTTAACAGATGCTTTGCCAAACAAACAGTAGGTTAGAACCAAGCAAATATGAATGGGGAAATGGAAAGAAGGGGGTCTGTCAGAATTGTGACTTAAAAGTTGTTAATATGGTAGCAGAAAAATTGTATATACAGTACAACTTCGATTAACCGTCACAGTCGGAACCAGGTCTGTGACGGATAACATCTCAATACATATATACCGTAACGTGATTTCACTGCTGGCGTGGGACCAAAATGAAAATACAATCTTTTAAAAGTGAATACTACATACATATTGCATTTAATTTCACAAAACGATCAATATAAAGTTCAATATAAAAGTAGCATTGGGCAGAAATGTATTATAATACTATAAACCCATGTTTTGTTTTAAAAGTAACCTGCCATCTCCTTCTGTGTCCTTGAGGCTTGAGCTTTCTGAACGGCTATGCTCTGTATCTTACGCATAAGTAGGATCTGTGTTTCATTGCCCTCCTCTTGCATATTCTAAGCCAGTCGATGCATTTCTAGTTGTAGGTTTTTGGTTAAGAACTGATCCTTCATCGCCATCTGTTTGTTCTTCAATGGTAGTCACATTAGAAGCAATTTCACCATCCATTTTGTCACATTCCAACCAATCTGCTAATTCTTCTGGCGTAATGTTTCCACTATTTAGTCC
>JACEFZ010014222.1:245000-345000 GCA_014155875.1 Cepaea nemoralis
ATAAATACTGTGTCATCTGCATAGCTAATATTGTTTATATTATAACCTCTGATAAGTATTCCTGGCTTCTCTTTGACCTCTCTCATTGTTACTTCGCTATAGTAAAATGCAGGTGGTGGATGAAATTTCAAGGGCAGTCGACAGGAAGTTGTTGGTTATCGGTCTCAAGTTTCGCGACGGTAGGCAGACGATCTCTAGAACAAGACAATGGCTACGGTCACCCGGTCAGTATGGCCATTACCAAGAAGAAAAGCAACGACAAACTACCTTCTTTAAAGTTGCCTAGTTTATCACGATTCGCCTAATTACAAATCATCACAAGAAAAGGACAGGGACACTGAAATTAGCAACATGGAATTTTCAAACGTTAAGCGACGACGGAAAATTAGATAACATCTAACAAGAAATGGAAAGAGAGATGACGATTACTATAATGAGGAATGTGAGAGACGAGATCGAAAGGAGCAGTAGATTATGACAGGGGAAGATTGTAAGATTATTTGTCCTGGGGGAGAAAAACGATGTGATATATTTTTTTCGCAAGCCGGCAACAGCGCTTTGAATATTCTCCGCAATATCCATTCAACAGTACCTCGCAACAGTGTTGGTTTGTTCCCTACTTCTACAATCCAAAATTTACAAGGACAGACTCATGGTCCATGGGAAAGCCAAAACTTGGAACGGAAAAGGCTGAGATAAAAACAGCACCAACCGGTTTCATGGCCTCATTGTACAAACCAGTGGTTGGAGGTGTGGGTGGGGAGAGGATGTGTGGGTTAGGATGTGTATGTGGGTGGGCGCGGGATGTGTGGGTTGGTGGGGGATGTTTGTGGGTGACGAGTGTGTTTTGGTTGGGGGAACAGGTGAGGGCAGTGTGTGTGGGTGGGAGATGTGCGGGAGGTGGATGGGTCTGTTGGTGGAGTATGTATGTGTCCCTGGGTGTGTGTGTGTGAGTGTGGGTAGGTGGGTGTGTGTGTGGGTTGATGTGTGGGTAGACGGGAGATGGGCCTAATAACATGGTAATTTGCCTTGTTTATGTTTACAACATTCATTTCACAATGTTTATTTTTCTTCCTATGTGAATGTATAATGCTCTTGATGAATGAAAGATGAGTGATTGGAAGTGCCGAATGTAAGACGGGCCTGCGTGCCCAATTTGTGACCCTTTTAAAATAAAGTTGATTTGATTTGATTTGATTTGAACCACAACTCGTTGCCACCAGAAGAAAGGCCGACTGTGCCTGCGGAAAATCGTAGCATCTCAACTCGCTAAGAGCACGTTAGAAAATTAAAGTCTAGAGAGTATAGAAGGACCAGAAAACCAGCAGCCAGTGTATTTGGAAAGCAAACCAAATCTCGGACCTGACATCATGGTGTTTACATGAAGTGTTTGGAAGCCATTCGAAAATAATAAGGTAAAACAATAATGTTTTAGATTAGTAGTCTGTGAGCCTAATTCCCGAGAAATGTTGATAAGCCAATGTGTTGTAAACCACGTGATTAGTCCTGAATAAATTAATTTAGTATAAACTAAAAAAAAAAATATATTAGTTATCATAGTCATAGATAAACTGTACATTAGGACAACCCAGTGAGTTTCCTTTTCTTCTAGTAAACACCTTATTTAATGTGAAGCATTAGATCTAGTTGTACATTTATTCTTAAGTAGTAAAACTCAATCAGTAGTGATTTAGAATTTGGTGAGTAACTTAAGATTTAGGAAGCTAAGAATACTTAGTTCACTAAGAAGAAACTATTTTACATGTGCCAACACTGGTAAGAGAAATTAGTGTAATGTGTAACAAAAAAGTAAAGTACATGAGCACATGAGAGGTAGATTTCTATAGGTATCATAATTTTGTATGGTGGGTTAAAGCACACATGTGGTGAGGCAAATGTATTTTCATTTTTTCATTATTGTTAAACATGTGGATGTATCATTTGCGAGGAACATAATAATGCCAAATCATAACCCCTGCAAGTGTGGTTATGATGCATGAAGAATGAATGTGAATTGGGTGTATCACATATTTCTATGTATTTGATGAGAGCATGTAGAGCATGTAGATGAGAGCATCTATGTGTATTTTCATTATTGCTAAACTTGAGGAATCAGCCTTCGTGAATCTCATAAGTATGCCTAATAATCACATAAGTCTATGTCATTGAAGAGAGCATGCCTGTGGTGAGTTATGTGATTTCATTATTGATAAACAGATGTGAATGTATCGTTTGTAAAAACACATCAGTATGCTTAATTATCATCCAGGAAATATTATAATTTCTGATGAAAGATGAGAATGACTAGGATTCCATTGTACGGTCATGGTTGTTGAATCCGTGAAATTATTATGGGTAAAGCACATACATATGCTTAATTGTCATCTATACAGGTATGAATATCATGTCTGATGAATGAGTGAAATTATTATCCATACACATATGAATGTTATGATAATGGGTGAGTGAAATGATCATCCATGCACATATGTACATTATGTATGATGAATGAGGAGTATGAGTGAAGAGACGTTACACGCAAAGAGAGAGTATAAGCTAACTATCAATCTCATGATAGAAGGCAACTTTGATGTATAATGTTATGTCTATCACAAGAGAACATGTTCGGCATAACTCATACACTAATTAATAATTTAGTGCACTCCGACGCATGACACCACTTTGAATTGAATATCATTCATGGTGCCTTCGTCTGGTTTTGTGCCCTAAGCACGACACAACCCATATTACACATCATGCATGCTAAAAGCATTTGGTTTTGTGTCTTAAACAAAACCCCATTTTGTATTATAGATCACATATGTTCACAACCTATGGGCTAGTGTCCTGATGATTTTAATAACAATAATGAAGAGGATGATTGTAATGATAATGATATAATAATGATGAGAATGATGATGATGATGATTGCAATAACAATATGATGATGATAAATAAGGTAAAAGTACAGTACAGACACGGTGAAGAGGGGGAGGGAAATACTCGCCTTAAAACTTTTGATTAGAAAAGAATTCACCTGAATACCATAGAAGAATTGATACCATGATGCGCTTATATTGTTTTTAAGCAACTACTCATTGCAATAAGGAATGATTTAAAAAAACCTTAATGTATGAGACCTTTTTTCTTTTAATGGAAACATTTGTAGAGAGCATAACTAGGTACAGAAGAGGATGGTAAACATATTTGTCAATTCCAAATCAATCAAGGTATTACTTAACCTGTAGGCCTGA
Organism: Cepaea nemoralis; assembly: GCA_014155875.1. Lineage (NCBI taxonomy): Eukaryota > Metazoa > Mollusca > Gastropoda > Stylommatophora > Helicidae > Cepaea > Cepaea nemoralis. The sequence goes on from JACEFZ010014222.1 coordinate 248,255, forward strand.
AGGACAAGCATAGGTGAAGGTGAAACTTCAAATATGCTATTCAAAACCTTGAACATCTTATAATGGAAGAGGGAATGGAGAACCAGTTATGTTGTGGATAACTATTTGAGAGCACAAAGACTTTTTACCCTCAACTGTTTCTTATCTTAAGATCAAAATTCTTTTATGTATATTCTTTATTGATTTCACTTGTTGTTTTCTTAGGAGTTTACAGCATTTCATTTCTAATGTCATATTAAGGACATGATTAGATGTATGTTGATTGCTGAAATTTCAGGGATTGTCTAAATCCAGCTAGATCCAGACCTGACTAGGCTGAATGCAGCATTTTGTGAATGCAGCACTTTGTGAATGCAGCACTTTGTGAATGTAGCACCTTGTTGAGTGAGCACCTGATTGAGTGATGCCTTTGCCTGGATAGAGTAGTGCAGTAAGCTATTCACCTTCAAGATTTTCCTCGATCCATGAAGGACAGGTTACATAAATGTTAGATTCTAGAACCTGAAAGGGGAGAAATAGAGCCAGTATTCTGCTGAAACCTGGAAAAAACAATACACTGAAACTTAATATTTCATAGTGACTGCTTGGAGCAGGAATCCCTATCTCACAATCACTACAAGGAATGACAGACCAATTCTTCTGTTTCAGATTTACTACCACAGAGTATTTGCAGGAAATGTACTTGACAAATTACCTTAGTATTAATGCCATGTGGGGAGGGGAGTCACTGATGAAAATGTAAGTGGAAATATCTTGATGTAAATGAACTCTGATTTTTCATGTACGTATGTGATGTAAATTAATTGTTTCAAAAACATTACTGTTCATTAATAACTGTATAGTTAATAAATGATGGAAAAAAGGAGGTCATTTCCTCTGGTGAGTGTAAGTTTTTACTTGTCGTAGTCAATTAGTTTAATAAAGAAAACCCTAGATTAAATTAGGTTAACTGAGAGAGGAGAGGCAAGGAACCACCAAAAGGATATTTCGGGGTAATAAGGGGGGGGGGGAACTTTTACATATTTTCCCAGAGGTATTCCTTGGATTTCTGAGGCTCTATTTATAGACTCAAGCAAATGAGCCATTAAAGGTTAACATAATTAAACGGGTAGGATCACACTGGAAAAGAGGAACTTAGTATCCTTTCTCTCTTTTGGGTTGAGCCATCAATCCATACACCCGACAAACGGCAAAGAGGTGTAGCAATTATTTTTGGATCGAGAAACATCAAAATCTGTTCAAGGCTGTGTCTGATAGGGTTCTATTGGCAAAATTAATCAGCAGATCTTTTAACATAAACATCATTCAAATATATTCTCCAACAGGAGAATGCAGTGAAGATAGTATAGTGGAATTTTATAATGATATGGATTCTGCTTTGAAGACATGTGAAAATTCAGAAATAAATATCACAATATATGACTTCAATGCAAAAGTGGGAAATCATGGCGATGGATGCACAGTGGTGCCACATAGCGGTCACGCACACCACCAAATGTGAATGGGGATATTCCCAAGAATAAGAATTCATGACTAGTTGACCGTGGAAACTAGGGCGGACGTGGACATAGCATAGACAGCAACGGGAGACGCTGGGACTTCGTGATACGGATAAGATGTGTTTCTGAAGGCTCGCTGTGAAGGTGACACCTGGAGGCCGTGATTTCAGGATGAAACAGCTGGGACTCCGGAGAGGAATTTATTGAGGCGACAACGGTGAATGGATCGGGAATGGAAATCCACCTAGACTGAATTTTAGTATCCAAGAAATTGAGCTGAGGAATGGATAGGAAGGCTTCAATGGCGACGAGCTGGTTTGGGAGCTCAGGGGTGGATGTATATGAGTAGGTGCCGATCCTGTGGTTAGGGATCAGCCTGCTTTTCTGCCAGAGTTTTAATCCTGTTACCGGTGGCGGAAATAAAACGTCTGGAAAATCGTTCGCTTCACTTGAGTATGCTGTTCTGAATCGTTCTGTTATCAAGTTCCGATTTTTCGATGATGCTTTTTGTGTTTGCTCCAGTTGCGTTTAGCGGACAGGCGCATTGAGACAGTGGGCAACCATGGTTTGGGAGAGCGAAACGAAAGAGGATACATATTTGTAGAATGGGCAAAAGAGCAGGAAATTATCATAGGAAACACCTGGTTTAAACAATATCCTAGACGATTATGGACATGGAGGGGTCCTGACAGCAGAATTAGAATCCCTTCTGATTACATCCTGATTAGCAGAAGGTTTATAAATGTGTTAAGAATCGCAAAAACAGTTCCCAGTGCTGACTGTTACAGTGATCACAGATTGATTACAAGAACACTGAGGGTAAAGTTAAAGAAAATCAAGTATTCACCAAGAAACACTAAATATGATATGTGTACAACGAAAAATGACAAGGTAATGCCAGACAATTTTAACAAAGAAGTAAAGAACAGATTAGATATACTGTCTGATCTACAGATCATATTACAAGATGTTGATGATCAATGGGAAATGTTCAAGAATTCATTCAGTTTGACTGCAGAAACAATTATTCCAAAATTAAAGAAAGTGAGTCGTAAGAAATGGATAACTGAAAGATTTTACAACTAATGGAAACAAGAAGACACAGCAAAAATAATTCTGCCAAATATGAAGAAATTCACAGAGAAGTCAGAACATTATTTAAGGAGCCAAAAGAAGCATGGCTTGAGAAAATTTCATAGAAATTGTAAAACAACACAACATTCATTCATTCAGTAGCATGTCCTTTGCAGAACCTCGCTCCCATAACAACCTTCCGGAAAGCCTCTCGATCATAAGCAAGATGTCTTGCGTCCGATACACCCATCTGGAGATCATCCGCCACATCCTGCACCCATCTTCTCTTTGGCCTTCCTCTTCTTCTCTTCCCAGTCATATACCCCACCATTATTGTTCTCTCCAAACTTTCGTGACGTTTGAAGTGACCAAAATATTTCAATTTTCTTTGTTTTATCATCTTTAATAGCCAACCTTCTTTAATATTCAGCTCTTGAAGTATAGATGCATTTGTTCTTTTCTTTACCCAAGATATTCTTAGAACTCGTCAATAACATTTACATTCAAAGGCATTTATGCACTGTTCAGCTTGTTTAGTTGGTGTCCAGGGCTCACAGGCGTATGTTGCAATGGGAAAGATGCATGCTCTTACAAATCTAATTTTTGTAGTTCTGTCTGTCCTATTCCATAACGTATTCAGTTGTTTTAGACTTTGAAGAGCAATTGATAATCGTCGTTTAATATTTTTCATTGTGTCACCGTTGTTGGTAATCAATGACCCAAGATATTCAAAATTTTCCACCACCTCCAATTTTTCCTCATTAACATATATTTCTTTCTTCTCCACTAGTAGTTTTATCTGTATGCATTATCTGTGTTTTTGCTATGTTAAGATATACGTTGTGATGTTCACTATTCAATTGTGTTTAGGCTATTAGGTTTTCTATAGCAGTCTGTGTTGTGGATAGCAATACTATATCATCAGCATACCGAATCTCTGGTATGTCATGACCACCAATATTTAGGGCATCATATAGCTCCCTGTTTATATCATCTCTTACATTTCTCATTATCTTTTCGACGTACAGGTTAAACAAATAGGAGCACAGCACACACCCCTGACGGACTCCTTGCTTGATGTCAAACCAATCTGATGTCTCGCCATCTATTCTAACCGATGCTTGTTGGTCTAGATAGAGCATTCTCATGAGTTGTATTACATGTGGTGGAAAGCCCACATTCCTCATGATTTTCCAAAGTTTCTGATGTTGTACATGTCAAATGCCTTTGAATAATCCACAAAACATGAGAATAGGTTTACATTAAATTCTCTGCACTTCTCTATTATTAAACGCGTATGGGAGAATGTGATCTCTTGTTCCTCTTCCTTGTCTAAATCCAGCTTGAACCACGTTAATTTCTTCTTCTATTTCCTTACGAAGTCTTCCCATTATGATTGTTAGTAGAATTGTACTTGCATGACTGATCAGGGCACAGTTCTATAGTTGGTGCATAATTTGAGGTTGCCCTTTTTTGGTATTGGAATGAATATAGTTCTCTTCCAATCTTTTGGCCATATACCAAATTTCCATATCTTATATCTTAATGCGTGATAGATTTGTATGCTTTCGTCTCCTCCCACTTTAATTAGTTCAGCTGGTATCTTATCGCATCCAGTGATAACAGAGTGTTAAGGTGCTACACAGAGCCTTTACTTTTGTATGTATGTGAAGCGTGGACAATGAGCAGTCAAGCTGATAAACATCTAATGGCTATGGAAATGTGGTTTCTGAGGAGAATGCAAAGAATACCATGGATAGACAAAAAATCAACGACCAAGTCATACAAGAAACAAATGAAAATCGTAAACTGATAAGAGAAATTAAATGCAGACTGTCAAAATATTTTGGGCATGGTATGAGAAGAAATACATTAGAAAACTTGGTGACAACTGGCAAGATCGAAGGGAGGAGAACAAGGGGAAGACGGAGAAGTAAATACCTGGATAACTTGACCACGTGGCATGGTCGAGACAAGAACACAGAACTGATCCACGACTCTGGTGATCGAGTGAGATGGCGAATCATGACCGCCCACGCTTACCAGCATGGCATATGATGGATGGATGGATGGATGGATGGATGGATGGATATCAGCATATCGCTCGGTAAATATCCATTGCTGTAAATATCATTCAACATGTTGGTTGATATATACACTCTAAATTATCGCAGTACTTCTAATTTTTCTATTGTGATTCCATCCGGCAAATAATGGCAAATCAGAATACGAGATCGAAAATAGATGCAATAAGGCAAACCATCTCATTGTACGAATGGCTCCAATCAATCAAACAATCATGTGCCATGCCGGAAAGAGTGGGCGGTCATGACTCGCCATTTCACTCGATCACCAGCGTCGTGGATCAGCTCAGTGTTCCTGTCTCGTCTATGCCATGTGGCCAAGCCATCGAGGTATTTTCCTCTCGGTCTTCCTCTTGGTCTGTTCCCTTCGATCTTGCCAGTTGTCACCAAGTTCTCCAATCCATTTCTTCTCATAACATGTCCAAAAAAAGTTTGACTGTCTACGTCTAATTTCTCTAATCAATTTACGATTTTCATTTGTCTCCTGTAGTACTTGGTCATTGGTTTTTCTGTCTGTCCATGGTATTCTTTGCATTTTCCTCAGAAACCACATTTCTGCAGCCATCAGATGTTTTTCAGCTATGACTGCACATTGTCCAAGTTTCACATCCATACAAAAAAAAAGAGGCTTTATGTATCCCCTCAACACTCTTTTTCTAGTTTCAATTGACATCTTTTTATTGGTCAGAATGTTTTTCATTTTCCTAAAGGCTACTTTCGCCATGGCGGATCTTGTTCTAATCTCTTCAAGGCATCTCCCATCAGATGTTATGACTGTTCCGAGATAATTGTACCGATTCACTTGTTGAAGAATACTCCCATTTACTTGTATATTACATTGTGGTACTTCGTTCTTCCTAGTGACGACCATAACCTGTGTCTTCTTACAGTTTAATTCCAACCACAGCTGCTCATTGTGTACCACAACTGCGTCTACTAATTGTTGTAGATATTGTGCGTTGTCTGCAATCAATACTGTATCATCTGCATATCTAATGTTATTGATGTTTCGTCCTCCAATGCTGATTCCATTTATATCTTCTACATTCCTGAAAATATTTTTACTGCATAGGGAAATAAAATCTGGAGACATTACACATCCCTGCCTCACACCTCTCTTAATAGGTTGATATTGTCCCACTTCACTATCAATCCTTATGGCAGCTTGTTGTTTCCAATATATGTTTTTTATAAGTCTAATGTCTTTCCCATCAATTTGTAGATCTTCAAGCATATCTACCATGTTGACATGTCTAACTCTATCGAAAGCCTTTGTGTAGTCAATAAAGCAAAGGTGTATATCCTTGTTTACTTCTATAGCACGTTCAATAAATGTTCGCAGCATATACACAGCATTTAGTGCACCCTTTCCTTCTACAAACCCACATTGTTCTTCCCCTATTTCAGGCTGTATTTTCTTCCTCACTCTTTGCATTATAATTCGTAGCAAACTCTCTGTGATGTGACTCATTATACTAATTGTTCTATGTTGATCACATTCCAAGGTTCCTGATTTCTTTAGGATTGCAATAAATACAGAGTTAAAGAATTCAGAAGGTATATCTCCAGTATCATATAATGTGTTCAGTAGTCTGGTGACTTGCTCTAGTCCAAATTCATCTAAAGCTTTAATCATTTCTGTTGTGATGTTATCTGCACCGGGGGTCTTGCCAGCTTTCATATGCTTAAGAGCATTCCGAACTTCCATCTTCAAAATTTGCGGCCCGTCATTATTAAAACTAATATCATACTGTTCCTCTCTGTCTCCCCCGATGTGTCTCCACCTTGCCGTGGTGGGGGAGCTTGCGTGTCCCATTGACCCCATCTGCTTGCCGATGGATGAAAACGACATATCGGACAGCTTATGGGTTAGGGGCCAGACTAAGAGAGACACAACCTGCTGCTCTGCAGGTAGGCTGAGGATAGCAGTCAATAGACTAAATCAGGTACACGAAGGCAGAAGACCTTGGTCCTGACAAAACTCTAAGGCTCCCTGTCGAGGGCTGTGGCTGAACGCCTCTAAGCCACAAACCCTCGGATCTGAGAGCCGGGCCGATACCCACCAACCGAAAAATAGAGGCGAGATACTGAGCAAGCTACATGCTCAGGTATGATACATGCTCGAAGGCTCTCAGCTGGGGGATATGAGGGATTCCCGGATGAGAGGGCCTGGCCATTTCTCGTTCACTGCTGCACAAAGGTAAGGTGCTGAGCCGGCAGCACATGTAGCCTACCTCGTGAGCGAGTACAAAAAGTCAGAAAAGTGCCCCTGTCGAAGGAAATGGTTACGACAATTGTCTGTATCTAACTCATAGAGTGTAGACAAAAGTGGAAGAACGTCTCAATGACGCGAAATGGAACGCACGGCGAGCTAACCTATTGCGTGGTCCGAAGTCAAAAGAAAAAGCTTACGGAGTGGATGTCGCCCGCAGTCTGACCGCTCCTGGGGCACTGCTTGAGCGACCAGTGCAAGCGAGATGCCCAACACATGGAAGTGAGGAACTAAAGGAGCCATGAGCAGGACGTGGCAACTCCTCGGGTGAGCCCAGTCTCAGAGCAATATGTGCCGGCTCTGCAATTATGGAAGCCTCCTTGGACAGCGAGGGAATGCCCATGGTCTGCCCCTGCCTTCCCTTGAGGGCAGACGGCGATGTCGTTGATCGTTCTATCTTGACCAGCTGAGATGTGGGCGACATCACAACAGTCTAACGTGCCTCGAAACCAGAGGAAGGCTACCCTCATTAAAAAATGCCCGCCGGAAGTCGGAAGTGTCGTCCTACGGGTGGCAAACTAAAAATTGACACTACGCAATTACGTCCGAGTGAAATGTCTCGTCCGAATGTCTCTCGTGCTAGGAACAGCTCTGACTACCTAGTTTCCGAATGCCGCTCTTGTTCGGAACAGCTCTGACTAGGTAGTTTTCCGAATGTCTGTCGTGCCTGGAACAGCTCTGACGGGCGCAACGACAAGCACATGTCCGAAAACTCGCTGAGTGGATACGGTCTGCAAACCTGTCTGGTTTGTGCGGGAATGGTCCCGGGGCAAACGAAATGACCAATATATTGAAGTGAGGATTTAAAGCAGCCATGAGCAGGACGTGAGCCCTCGGTGAGCCCAGAACCAGGGCGCTATGTGTCGGCCCGCCTTGGATGGCGGAAAATGCTATGGACTGTCCCTGCCTTCCTTTGAGGGATGACCGTTGTCTTCGACCGTTCCAACTTGGCCAGTTGGGTTGTAGATGGCACCACAAAAGTGAGAGTCTCCCAGGAATGCTACCTGGTCAAAGAAGCACGCTATAGTCGGATGTGTTGGCCTACGGGTTTCGGCCCAAGGGCGCATAACAGACACACCGCAATCACATCTGAAAAAACACTCCGGATGAATGCAAAGAAGAAGAAGTTCCTCTCTGTTATCATTATAAAGGTTTTTCACATAATCTGTCCATGCATGTAGCATCTGATCTTTTTCTATAGTGATTTTGCCTTACGACCCACTTTCTTTAATTTTGGAATAGTTGTTTCTGCAGCCACATTGATTGAATTCTTCAACATTACCCATTGATCATCCACATCCTGGAATAATATCTCTAGATCAGACAATATACCAAATCTGTTCTGTACTTCTATGTTGAATTAGTTTTGTGTTTCCTTGTCATTACTCAATGTACACAATTCATATTTAGTGTTTCCTGTTATATACTTGACTTTCTGCAAGTACTGTGTTATATCTGCACTAGATTTTATTATTTATGGTTTGGCCATGCAAGTAGGTTACCAACCAACAGTATACCACAAAAAGCAATGATGTACAGACCAGAGGGAAGCAGAGGAAGAGGCCGACCACGTAAACGATGGACGCATGGAATAACAGAGTGCATGGGAATATCAATACATGGAACCCATAAGTGGGCACTCTGCCGCTGTTTATACTTCACCTCGACACCGCAAGGTACAAGAGGAACCTGATGAGATGAGATTCCATCTGGCCCAGCTGTTTTTCCTTTTTTCATATGTTTGATAGCGCCAGGGACTTCTTCTTTTAGAAAACTTTGACTTCTACTTATTTTTCTTCTATTAATTCTTCCCTTTTTCCATCACATAATTCACGTATATAACCATTCTTTCCTTCATTATAGCCTTTCCTCCAATTATATCTTTCCTGTTTTTGATTGCAAACAACCTGTATGTAGTCTTATTTTTCTTCCCATGAGCTCACTGATTTGTCTGTGCATTTTTGTATCTTTAATAGAATTTAATTAAATTTTCTTGCACTGCTCGTTTAACCAACTTTCTCTAGCCTTCACAACATGTACCTCTTATTTCTTTATTTATCTTAGCATATTCTTGGGCAAACATACAGTAGCAATTAAAATAAGTATAGCTCAGGGTGATGATGATGATAATGTTGATGGTGATGATGATTTTGATGATGATGTTAATGATGATGATGATGATGATGATGATGATGATGATGATGATGATGATGATAAATATATTGATAACGACATTGATGATGATGAGGAGGAGGAGGAGGAGGAGATGATGATGATGATGATGATGATGATGATGATGATGATGATGATGATGATGATGATGATGATGATGATGATGATGATGAAAACATCACGCTGAATCTAACGCTTAACAAGTTAACACAACCTTTTATGTCGTGAGCTGACGGACGAAGTGTCGACACCCGAGCTCTTCGTCCGCTAATTGATGAACGACTGGCCGCCTATTGCCCCGTGAATCCAGGCCTACAATGTCACGGCCCTATCCCCTCACAAACCGATAGCATGAAACTGCTCGGGGACCTTTGCTTCTGCTATAGAGCCACGTCATGTGTCGTGGTGTCTGTACCCCGTCGAACCAGTGGCAGACCTTGCTGCCAGGCGTTGTGGGGAGCTGCCGTGTATGTGCCAGGTGTGCTCTGCTAACAAACGTGACCCTATGTCAGTGTGAGATGACAGTGTGTAGACAGGTGTGAGTACAAAGGTGTGATGCAATAGCGCCACTTACGATATTGACAGGACGGGCCGAAGTACGAGGATTGGCACAAATTATCCAGAGTACACAAGCCGCCAGAAATGCTACATAAGGATTGGTTACAATGACACTGGAACTGGCAATCGTCTCCGAACCATTCCCTCTTGCAAGCTGCAGACAGAAAAATAACAGATCCTGTTGTCCAAGATATCACATGCACAAATATCCAAGCAATGGAAGCCTGTGTGTGGTATATTTGTGTGTTTTTTTTTAATCTATGAATACAACAATGGGCAATGTTGGATAATTGGCGGTTTGGACAATGGGTTATGTTGGACTATGGGCGATGTTGGACAATCGGCGATGTTTGACAATGGGTTATGTTGGACTATGGGCGATGTTGGACAATCGGCGATGTTGGACAATGGGTAATGTTGGACAATAAGCGGTGCTGGACAATTGGCGATGGTTAACAATGGGTGACTCTGGACAATGTATACTACTTGACAATAGGCCATGTTGGACAATGGGCAATGTTGGACTATGGGCAATGTTGGACAATCGGCGATGTTGGACAATGGCTAATTGGACTATGCGCGATGTTGTACAATTGGCAATGTTTAACAATGGGTGACGTTGGACAATGTGCAATATTTGACAATGGGCCATGTTGGACAATGCGCAATGTTGGACTATGCGTACATTTGAAAGAACAATAGGTAATGATGGACAATGGGCGATGTTGAACAATGGGTAATAATGGAAAATGGGGAATGTTGGACAATGGGCAATGTTCGACAATGCACAATGTTGAACTATGGGAAATACTGTAATAGAGAAATTAGCTTTGTGTGGAACAGATCAAAAGAAAAGATGTAAGAGAGAAGTTAGCGTTGTGAGAGACAGGTCAAAGGAACAGATTTAGTAGACAAGTTAGTCTTGTGTGTGAAAACAATAGACACGAGTGCCATGACCTGATTTAAACAGTGTCATAGGTCATGGGATTGTTCAGAAAGAAAGTCTAGTGTGTACAGTAGATTGTGAAAAGTGACTCGCCTGTGAGCACTTTCACAGATCGTGACAAAACGCCTGGAGTCGCTTAGCCAGAGTAGGCAAGGAAACCGCCTCTTGGAGTGGCATCATTGGAAAGTAGACTTGGAAATTGTAACAGCAATGGATTCCTCCTCCTTCAGACCTGTGCCGAACACGATCTCCAGATCACCAACACAATTTTCCATCTTCCCACGAGAAATAGGACATCGTGGATGCACCCTCGCTCGAAACACTGGCACCTCATTGACTATGTCATTCGTCATTAGGAGTGACAGACAAGACGTCCGAGTGACAAAATCCATGTGTGGTGCCGAATGTTGGACTAGACCATCGTCTCATTATCTCGAAAATAAACATACACATCAAACCACAAAAGCAAAAAAAAAAAAAAAAAACACTAAATGTCACCCGCCTAAACAGCAAAAAAATGCAGCTGTCGTTTGAAAATAAGCTAGAAGACCGACTGAAGCCCAATGCTGCAACTAAACAGGATGCGGAAACAGAGTGGAGAGCCCTAAAAGACTTAATTTACAACTCTGCTATGGAAATCTTGGGTCCAACTTCCCGAAAGCATAAATACTGGTTTCATAAAAATTCCGAAGACATTTTACCTTCAAGGCATATTTGAATGGCCCGAAGTCAACATTTAAAAAAAAAAAAAAAGCAAATATGGCTTCAATAACATTCGGAGAGTAGTGCAGCAGAAACTTCGGCACATGAGGGACTCCTGGCTGAGCAACACTGCTGATGAAATTCAAGGCTTTGCTGACAGACATGATATGAAACACTTCTACGACTCACTGAAAGTGGTCTACAGTCCTCTATCACCAGGCATAGTTCCCCTCCTCAGTGCAGATGGGAAAACATTGGTCACCGATAAGAAAGACTTTCAATGCTGGGCAGAGCATTTCAGCAACATCTTAAATGCAACTTCCTTCTTCGATGATGAAACCATCAACTGCCTTCCTCAAGTTCCCACTAATGATACATTTGATGACCTGCCAACCATAGTGGAAGTAAACAAAGCCATCCAGCAACTTTCCAGCGAAAAGGCACCTGGTCCTGACTCCATCCCAGCAGAGATATACAAGGCAGGTGGGCCGGTCCTAATAGAGCAGCGTCACCAAGTCTTTACAAACATATGGGTGAAGGAGACTATGTCACAAGATTTCAAGGTCCACCTTTACAAACGTAAAGGAAACCGCCAATCCTGTGACAACCACCGAGGCATCACCTTGGTCTCAAATGCAGGGAAGATAGTCGCCAGAATTCTTCTAAATCGCCTCACGGCTCATCTCGATTAAGGTCTTCTTGCTGAGAGTCAATGTGACTTCAGAAAAGAACGATAAACTGTTGACATGATTTTCGCTGCAAGGTAGCTGCAAGAAAAATGTCAGGAACAGAACTCCGAAATGTTTTCCACTTTCATTGACCTCACCAAGGCTTTTGGTACAATCAGCAGAGAAGAATTGAGGAAGATTATGGCGAAATATGACTGTCCACGAAAATTTGTCCAAATAGTGCGGTTATTTCATGATGGCAGGCAGGAGTACAGGAAAATGGTGAACTGTCTGGACCCTTTCCTGTCACCAATGGAGTGAAGCAAGGATGTGTCCTGGCACCAACACTGTTCAGCCTCATGTTTTCAGCTATGCTGATGAATGCCTTCGAGAACAACGACATTGGAATTGACATAAACTACCCTTTGGATGGAAAGTTGTTCAATCTCAGAATGCTGAAGGCTAAGACCAAAACTAACAGCGACACCGTCAGATAGCTGCTGTTTGCTGATGATTGCGCTCAATATGCCAACTCAGAGGCGGACATGCAAAACAATGTTTCATCTGTCTCATATGCCTGTGCCAACTACGGGCTCAATATCAACTTGGAGAAGACTGTAGTTATGTACCAGCCAGCTACAGGGAAAAATCACACCGTGCCGATAATCAAGGTGAACGGTCATAGACTAAGTGTTGTGGACAAATTTACCTATCTTAGCAGCACTGTGTCACAAGCTGTCACAATTGATGACGAAGTGAATGCAAGAATCTCTAATGCCAGCGCGGCCTTTGGCAGACTGTACAAGAATGGATGGGACAGAACTGGAATAAGCCTGCAAACAAAGATAAAAGTCTACAAAGCAGTTGCATTATCCACACTGCTATATGCCTGTGAAACCTGGATTGTTCAGCGACACGCTAAGAAATTAAACTACTTCCGCACAGTCTGCTTGATTAAGCTATTGAAGATTAAAAGGCAAGACAAGATTCCAGACAATGAAGTTCTAGAAAGAGCGCCCATGCCCTGTATCCACACTCTAGTAATGAATCAGATTCGCTGGGCTGGTCACTTAACTCGCATGCCAGAGTACACGCTTCAAAGATTCTCTGAAAATCTCACTGAAAGCTTTTGGAATTCATCTTGACACCTGGGAGACTTGCTGCCAAAGACCGAAATTCGTGGCGTACATCAATTACGCAAGGGTGCAGTCACTTGTGAAGCAACCAGGACTGCAAGAGCTGTGAATGAAAAGGCTGGACAGAAAAACCACTGCAAGAGATCCTTCTCCTGGAACGTCAAGTATTCTTTGCCCACATTGTCAAATTTCATTTCGAGCCAAAATAGGCCTTATCAGCCATCTTAGAACTCACCGTTGCAAGCTTTCAACCCCACTGGATGAAATGAATGATCATCATCATTCTTGATGGACAAACAACACTGCATGTGTTATACACTTTGCTGTTTTGACAGACTGGAGTGTAGAAGATGAGCTCTGCAATAATTTCCCCTGGTGACGTGACTACAAATTTATCGTTTGACAGACACTGAATGAACGAACATAAGAACTTTTTCAAAAAGGTTAATAATTGGACAAACAGATATGAAGTCCATAAGCTGGCACTCGCCCGCTGTTTTTACTTCACATTTACACCGCAAGGTACAAGTGGAACATGATGAGATGAGATGAGAGATCCTTGTGACATTTTGCCCTTTGTGTCTCTATCCTTTCATATATTGTTTCATTCATACATTACTTGTTAGCTTAATTTTAAACAAAAACAATAATATATGAAGTGCGAAAGTAAGCAGACAGACAGGCAGGTAGGTAGGTAAATAGTTAGGTAGGTACTTGGGTTGATATGTAGGTAGGTAGATAGTTGGTAGGCAGGCAGGTATGCAGTTAAATAAATAGGTAGGTAGTTAGTTGGCAAGCAGACAGGTAGGTAGATAGGCAGGTAGATAAGTTGGTAGGTAGGTAGTTGGCAAGCAGACAGGTTGGTAGGTAGGTAGTTGGCAGGCAAGCAGGTTGTTAGGTAGGTAGGTAACTGGCAGGAATGTAGGTAGGTAGGTAGGTAGATAGGTAGTAAGTAGGTAGGTAGGTAGGCAGGCAGGCCAGCGGGTAAGTAGGCAGGCAGATAGTAAGGTAGTCAATTAGCCAGGTAGGCAGACAAGCGGGCAGGCATTTAGGTAGGTAGGTAGGTAGGTAGGTAGTTATGTATGCAGGCAGACAGGCATGCAGGCAGATAGGTGGGTAGTTAATGTTGTAGGCAGGCAGGTAGGTAGGTAGTTATTTATGTAGGCAGGCAAGCAGATAGTTACGTGTGTAGGCAGGCAGGCAGATAGGTGGTAGTTATGTTTGCAGGTAGGCAGCCAGATAGTTATGTGTGCAGGCAGGCAGGGAGGTAGTTACGTATGTAGGCAGTCAGGCAGACAGATAGGTAGGTAGTCATGCTTGTAGGCTGGCAGGCAGGCAGTAGTCAAGTAGGTAGGTAGTTATGTATGTAGGCAAGCAGGCAGGTAGCTATGTAGGTAACTATGTATGTAGGCAAGTAGGTAGGTATTTACGTATGTAGGCAGGCAGGCAGGTACGTAGTTATGTATGTATGTAGGTAGTTATGTATGTAGGTTGGTTATGTATTTAGGTAGCTAGCCAGGTAGGTGGGTAGGTAGCTACAGAATTTCCAGAAATGAATGCCTTCATTCACGACCAATTATTTTGAAAACTGTCTGTTGCATCGTTATGAAATTTTTCCTACCGTCTTATATTTACCCCCACCCAAGGAATATGTCTTTGATAGGTCCAAAAGCAACTTAAACCATGAAAAGCGGCGACATTTCTTTGATGTTTTGATGAAAAACTAGTGATTTCTAGCTAACAAACTTGTTTTACAGTAATTCCAATGCCCCGGCCAGTTCGGATGACAAACTCAAGGCGTATCCAGATTCATATGGGAGTGGGTGCATTGTCTGCTCTGCTGAGACGGAACATGATTACATGCTTTGCACGACGAATATAGCTGTGAATGTCTCTGTAGTTGGGTTCATTCTTAACGGTCAAGATGTTTGTCCTCTTTTTATTGAAGTTTATAGAATGATTCGTATGTTCGTGTGTTGTCCCCTCATTTGACGTGTTTCTTCTCACGTTTCTTGTTATGCCACAATATGTCAGTTCTCACCGCAATATTACTCTTCGGTTGGTATTCGATGCGTCTAGAGCTTTTTGTTTTTTCAATGTCAGTTGTTTTCACCGTTGAGGGCTCACGGAATTGAAAATTCATCACTGTGGAATACAAACTGTTGCCATTAACAAGTTGTATTGTTTATGCCGATGCTGTAATGTTAAGGGCCTGCAATTCTTCTGAATATTTGTAGCAAAATATCCCAGTTGGTGTGCACGTGGATTAAGGTCTGCGATCTGCTCAGACCTTAATCTGTGTCGGACGATTATTCCAGTAGGTTGATGACTGCTCTCGGTTGCATAAAATTCAATCCATCCTTTCTCCAATAGTCCTCTTTCTCTTTCAACACATGGTCCTCACATTTTCCCAGTAACTTTTGTCAATATTTAATAGAGCGGACTGGATTAGTATCTTGACGTCAGACAATTTTAATATAGTATATGTCAGCTGCCACCTGTCCTTTAATTTTAGCCCACACAAGTTCTATAGGGTTAAAATTAGAATGGTACGGCGAAAGTCTCAAGCACCCATGACGATGCTGTTCTATCATCTTGTCGATTTGATATTTCTTTGCTTTTTGGCGTCTGTTTTACAACGGACAACAATTCTAGCTAGAAATACGTTTCTGGAAATGATATGTTTTCCATTCGGAGCCATATCTTTACTGCTCCCTTTGTGCTCGATGCTGTAGGTATTTTGTGATCTTGGGCAACAACATTGATATCATGCATTGTCCATAATTGGACACGGCGGTCTATCTAGGGTTGGAAGCACAGTATTCTCGAGCCAATCTCTAAATACATTACTTATTATGATAATCCCTATTGTCTGTATGCTTTGATACGAACGCGAGCCCAGCATTCTGTTGTAAGCCATTATGCATATTACCAGCATGGGCCATGACCAAAAGCTGTCCTATACTACTGGGCACATATCGCTTTATCTGTCTATCCACTGATTGCCATTCCTTATCACATGTGTGTTGCGCATTGATCCACATTTCATCCAAACATACTATGCCATAATTTTCTTTTCGCATTTCCCTTATTTCACGTAGGTATCTGCTTCTCATGGCTCCTAATGCGGTTGCTCGCAAAGAATATTTCTACCGCCCTTGTACTTTCTACAAGTGAAGATAATGTCCTTATAATTTTCCACAAAGTTGTTTTGGATAGCTCTATGTTATTGTTCTTTCTCAACCAAACCCTAAGTTTTCTTACAGTCACTGTTTCTTTGGCATCCAGCATTTTTATAATGCTGGATAATCCTGAATATAAAATCCAAAATTGTTATAATTTTAATAGTCACCGTGGCGAAGTGGTCAAACCTTTTGACTCGGGCTCCAAAGGTTGTGGGTTCGATTCCGGGCCGCATCCTTTGGTTCACGAGTTAAATTTTTCGGAGACTTCTGTGGGTCGTCGCTAGAGCTGCGGAGTTCGTGCTTTGTGCGATGCTTTCCGCGCTGTGGAAAGAGACCGAGCCATATGGGATAGAACCCGGTGCAATGAAGTCGACCCTGTCGACTTTTAAGCGACTTTTTAAAGCATTTTTATAATAGCTCGCCTTATGACATCTTTTTAAATGCTGTCTACAGTAACCTTTCTACCTACCGTTTGGTTATTGCGTGGTGGTTTAATTCCAGATTCTAGCACCCATCGACGAAATGACCGTTTACTCAAACCCAATGCATGCACTGTTCTTTTTTCGGAATGTCTAATACAGTGGTTCTCAACCGGTGGGGAATTCCCCCCCCCCAGGGGGGAATTTTAGGGTTTCCAGGGGGGGGGGGGGGAATGAAGACCATTTCAAGATCACGTTAATACAAAAACCGATTACTTGATATTGTTTTTCCGTTCATACTTTACAGTTAAGTACGTCTCATCCTTCGAAAATTCATTGTATAAAGTCAGTAGACCCACAAATCATGATTTATGTGGATGTCTAGACTTTTAGTATGTGCTATTAAATTTACCTTACATTTTTACGTAAATTGTATAGGGGTGGGGGGATTTTTAGATAGGATATATGAAAGGGGGGGGGGGGGGGAATGACGTTCTGAAAATACGATGAAGGGGGGAACGGGCCAAATTTTTGATAGGAAGGGGGGGGGGGAATGACGTTCTGAAAATATGGTGAAGGGGGGAATGGGCCAAAAAAGGTTGAGAACCACTGGTCTAATAGTATAAAACAGTTTCCTGCGATCAGCTTCTTTACAAAAATATATGTACAACTTCATAGCGATGCTTTGAAGTGTATACACAATTTCGAATTCAATCCCATTGAAAACTATTCACACATTTCAATGTTAGCGATAACTGGTAAGATTTTTTTTTTTTTAAAACATATTAATCAGGTTTCATGAAATAACCCACATTTTGAGACACCTCTGAACAGTTTCAGTTTAAACAACGCAGAGTGCTTGGCATGAGTCCAATCCCGTGAAACACGTAGAATATTCAACATTTAACGCTGATTGTCTGGTGTAATACATTCAAAAGTATGAACTTCATCTCTGACCCGTAAATTATATACCGCATATAAACAGACTTTTAGCTCTGGCAGTGTCAGGTCTTAGTCAGATATGACTGAGCTACCGTATAACAGTAGACTATACTACCTGCTTTCTGTTAGCGCCGAACGTTGGGCGGCGCTTACCAAACCCGACACCCCACATTGCGCCAACGGCTTCGGACGGAAGAGCGCAAGTGGGAGGGTACAAGCCTTACCCTGGTGCGAGGAAATGCAATCTAAAGACAAAATGCCATGGCAGGGCAGACCAGGCCCTAAGCCTCGGTTGGCGGCTGGTCTAGGATCGAAGCTCCGACAGGAGGACAGTTAGAGCATTACTTTGCTGATCCGGCAGCTTCTGCAGCTTGTCTTGTTCCAGATGTAGGGGTATTACCTTTCCTCTGGATTGAACTAGGCAGGCCGAGAGAGGGATCATGCTGCATGGCATGGGCAACACATGATCTCTATATTTTAGCCCAGGCTTTGTGCTATGGAGAGGCAATAACTCCATCCCTGGTCTTAACTGGTCTCGGAATCAAAGCGAGAGGCAACTGTTACGGGTTATAAGTCCCTGTCAATTGGCGTAGACATGGGGCGCCACGCGTTGCCTCTGACGGTGGGAGACACCTACAGGTGTCACTGATCAGCTACCGCCCGCCTCAAGCTGGGCAGCCCCCGGCCAATTGGGTGCTGATTCCGCCACAGCCTGCCTGCTTCAATGGGTGCTTGGGGCTAGGACAAAATCTGAATCGCAGGCTGTAAAACCAATGCACCAGGTACAAACAAAAATAAAATAGAAACCTCAAGCTACGGCTTGCAACCTGGAACGTGAGAACCATGTGTCCAGGATTTTCCACTGACTTGACCAATATTGACGATGTGAGAAAAACGGCTGTGATTGATGCCGAACTCAATCGTCTTAACATTGATATTGCTGGCCTGCAGGAGGACTCGCCTCGCTGAGGAAGGGTCACTCAGGGAAAACAATTACACCTTTTTTTGGAAGGGTAGAGGGCAGGCAGAAAAAAGGCAACACGGTGTGGGCTTTGCAGTGAAGAATTCGCTACTGGGAATGATTGAAATTCCAGCAGGAAGGAAATGAAAGACTATTATCCCTGCGCTTGGCAACCTCTTGTGGGTTTGCCACCATTATTACTGCATATGCACCGACACTCAATTCCTCTGATGATGTGAAGAATTCGTTCTATGAGGAGTTAGACTCCGTGATCAAGTCAGTTCCAAAATCTGACTACATTTATATGCTCGGTGATTTAAATGCTCGTGTGGGCAAGGACTCGAGTTCATGGCCAGTGTGCCTTGGAAAATACAACTATCGGTCGCATGAATGAAAATGGGCAAAGGCTGCTGGAGCATTGCACCAGTAATGACCTATGTATTACAAACTCCTTTTTTTAAAACAAAAGAGATGCATAAGGTCACATGGAAACATCCAAGATTCCGGCCATTGGCACCAGCTGGACTTCATCATCACACGGAGACAACATCTGAACCATATATCATTGACTCGAAGTTACCACAGTGCTGACTGTGATACGGATCATGCTTTGGTTGTTGCAAGGGTTAGACTGAGACCAAAGAGAATCTACACAGCTAAACACAAATCTAGCCCCAGGATTAATATTATTAACACTCACTGATCCTGAAAAGTGCTTTCAGTTTCAACAGCAACTTGAAGACGCTTTCACTGATACACCAGAAAATTGTACAGTAAATGAAAAGTGGGGTCAACTTAAGGAAACTCTTTATAAAACTGCCGTAGGGGTTTACGGCACTGTGGATCATAAGAGGCAGGACTGGTTTGCGGCAAACAGCGAGACTCTGCAGCCCTTGACTTGATAAGAAGAAGAAAGCTCTCTTAAGAAACAAGGAAAGACCAACGCGTAACACTCTGAGTGAGCTAAGGCAAGCTAGGAAGGATGTGCAAAAGGCTGCCAGGCAGTGTGCAAATGATTATTGGATCAAGTTATGTGAGTCCATTCAAATCGCAAGTGATAAGGGAAACATAAGAAGCATGTATGAAGGAATAAAGAAAGCCTGTGGTCCAATGATCAAAAGAAGTGCACCATTGAAAACCTTGACTGGAGAAATCATCACTGATAAGAAACAGCAGATGGACAGATGGGTAGAGCACTATTTGGAGCTTTACTCAAGTGAGACCAAACTAGCGGATGATGCCCTCAACGCCATAGAGGCTCTACCAACTCTTGACCACCTGGACACACTTCCCACCATAACAGAAGTTAAGTGTGCTATAAATGAACTTGCATCTGGCAAGGCTCCAGGTAAGGATGGGATTCCAATAGAGGTTATCAGGAGTGGGCAAGACACACTCACTCTACAGATCCACCAGCTAATAGAGCTATGCTGGCGAGAAGGACTAGTCCCACAGGATTTCGAAGATTCAAACATCATAACATTGTACAAGAACAAGGGCGATCGGAGCGACTGCAACAACTATAGGGGTATCTCACTTCTGTGTATTGTTGGAAAGTATTTGCCAGAATTATTCTGCGCAGACTTCAAGTCCTAGGAGATCAAGTCTACCCCGAATCACAGTGTGGCTTTCGACAGAACCGGTCTACCATTGATATGATATTCTCATTGCGACAAATGCAAGAAAAATGCAGTGAACAGAATCAACCACTGTTTATTGCCTTCATCGACCTCACAAAGGCATTTGATTTGGTCAGTCGTGAGGGTCTGTTCAAGGCACTAAAGAATATTGGCTGCCCACCAACTCTTCTGTCCATTGTGGAATCGTTCCACACAGGCATGAAGGGTATAATCAAGTTTGATGGTGCAACTTCTGAAGAATTTGAAATCAAGAGTGGAGTTAAGCAAGGTTGTGTACTAGCTCCCACCCTCTTTGGAATATACTTTTCACTTCTACTGAAATATGCCTTTCGTGATCAGGATGGTGGTATATACATTCACTCACGCTCAGATGGCGGCCTCTACAATGCTCAGAGATTGAAGGCCAAGACCAAAATTAGGAGGGTACTGATCAGAGAGTTGCTTTTTGCAGATGATGCTGCAGTTACGACCCACTCTGAGGAAGAATTGCAATGTCTACTATCTGCATTCTCCAATGCTTGTTCTGAATTTGGTTTAACAATTAGCAAAAAGAAGACACAGATTATGTCACAAGGTGCCCATGGGTAACCATCAATCTTTATTGACGACGCCGAACTAGAGATGGTAGACCATTTTACATATCTAGGATCAGTGGTAAATAGCAAATTATCCCTAGATCAGGAAATCAACATCCGGATTGGTAAGGCAGCAACAACAATGAACAGGTTAAGAAAAAGAGTCTGGGAGAACAGGAAGCTTACTAGCCAAAAACAAAAGTCCTTGTCTATCAAGCCTGTGTCCTTAGTACTCTTCTTTATGGCAGTGAAACCTGGACAACTTACTCACACCAAGAGAAACGTTTAAACAGCTTTCATATGCGGTGTCTGCGAAGAATTCTTGGTATTAAGTGGCAAGACAAAATCACAAATACTGAAGTATTGGAAAGATCAGGTAGGTTGTGTGACAGTTTATTCCATGCTCTGTCTTCGTAGACTTAGATGGATAGGACATCTTAGGAGGATGGATGATGGTAGAATACCAAAGGACATCGTTTTTTGGTGAATTACAGATGGGTAAGAGATCTCAGGGTCGGCCTCTACTACAATACAAAGATGTGTGTAAGCGGGACATGATTGATACAGGCATTGATTATGCACATTGGGAGCAAGTCGCCGCTGAACGTGTTGCGTGGAGGACAAACATCAGAAATGGAATAAAGACAAAGGATAAAATTATTTCAGATAAGTCACACACCGAGCGTTTGAGACGTAAGATGGTGCATGATGGTGGAAATGACCACGTGTTCACATGCACCCACTGTGAATGGACATTTACAGCGCAAATTGGCCTTATCAGTCACATTCGCTACCGCCATAGGTAAAAGTTATTATGTCTTTTTAAAGCACAAACTATCGTCTGTCAAGACGGCAAGGTGCCAATGATAAACAAACTTTGAAATCTGCTGTAAAATCTCCAGAACAAAAAAATTTTTGTTGGGTGGACATCATGATAAGGTTATATGCTAAATCTCATCATTTTCCTTCAGTTTGTAACTGAGATATGGAATTTTATATTGGGGCAGACAAAAGTAAACACAAAATAGTTATATATGTAGAAATGCAGGTAGGTAGGTAGTTATGTATGTAGGTAGGTAGTTATGTATGTAGGTAGGTAGTTATGTATGTAGGTAGGTAGTTATGTATGTAGGTAGGTAGTTATGTATGTAGGTAGGTAGTTATGTATGTAGGTAGGTAGTTATGTATGTAGGTAGGTAGTTATGTATGTAGCTAGGTAGTTATGTATGTAGGTAGGTAGTTATGTATGTAGGTAGGCACGCAGGCAGGAGCATTAACAAAACAAGTTAGTTACCACGTTGGCCTCTAACTCCAATGCTCACCAAAACGAGCATTTGACACAGGCAACACAACACCAGCTTGATCATTGGTTTGCTATACAGTTCCAGGTATCAGTGGTCGGCCTACGACATCCGTGCGTGTGCTCCCTGTTTGCCAGGCAATAGCTGAAAAATAAATAAACGTGTCGTATGTATCTATTATGTGCTGTGTACACACTTCACGATACCAGGAAACTCTGAATAGGTGTAAATACAATCAGAACGAACGATGAAACCAACATGGTAGAGAGAACGAACGAACAATCTGTATTTTCAACGGGTTAAGAATTGGGCACTCAGGCCCGTCTGATATTCTGCCCTTCTTCTCTAATTCCTCTCATACATTATTTCATTCAACACCACTTATGAAGCTAATCTTAGACAACAAAAGAACAATAAGCATTAATTAATTGCCGGTCTCTGTGGCTAAGGGCTTGCGAACGAGCATTAATACACATGAAAAATAATCAGTAATACATGACTCACTGAGGCAAAGTTTACCATGGGCATGATAAAATCCTAAGGAAGTTGTAACGTGCCATTCATATGGGAAAGTTTATTAACTAGTTACCATTTGAGATAATTTACCATTATTATTTTTAGGGGGGCATGTAGTCTGTACTGAGGTAGTGTTCAAACAGTTTGCGAATGTATGTATAATGATTGGTGTGTCTTTGATTACTTGTGGAAGATTGTTTCCACAACTGAGTGGCAGAGTATGCTAAGCTTGTTTTATATACGTCTATCCTAGGTTTAGGAACATGAAGTATATTTAGTAGTTCGCTATGTCTTGCGTTATATTTATACAATTGCCAGAGGTAGCTTGGAGCAATTTGAAATTATGATTTTGTGAATTAGTTTAGCCTTATTATAAAGGAGGCGTTTGTGGAGTGGCAGTAACTGAAGACGTTCATGTAGGTTAGAATTGTCTGTAAGCTTATCACCATTGATTAAACGCATTGCCCTTTTCTGGGGTGAATAAAGGCGTCTTGTTATTGATTTGGAGCATCCATCCCAGATTATGGAGCAATAATCAATATGTGTTTGTATGTGGGAAGTATAGAATATCTTTCTTGTGTTTTCGTTTCATCATTGAGATCATTGAGTGAAGGTGGACGTACACAAGGAAGGTTAAATTCTTCGGAAGTTTATAACAGAAGAAGGAATATACGAAACAAACATTTAATCTTAGGATAATGATGATTGCGATGATGATATTGATCGATGTGATAATGATGATGATGCTATTGATTACGATGATTATGCAAATGATGCTAATGCTGATGATGATAATGACACACATGATGATGATGATGATACTAGGTGCGGCTGGCGCAGTTTTTATCGCTAGACAATTCTATTGCCAATAGGTCCTCACAAATTACACAATATAAAATAACACAAAGTAATCTGGAAGCAAGGCCTACAGTTCTGTTCACGCAATGGATCTGAGCTTGTGAAATATCGTCAACAGACCGTAGCAAGCTAATGCAAGCAAAATAAAATAAATGGAAGGAAGCGAATCATGGATAATTATCAGACAACTGAGGAATTATGTGGAAGTTGCGGAGGTGTGGTTTTATAGAGGAATTATGAGAACACCTTAATATGTAGAAAGGACAATGAAGATTTCTTGAACAAAAGTTAACCCACGAAGAGAACTTGTTCTCCGCTTCAGAAGTGAAAGTCCACATTTTTGGGGCATGTCATGACAAGGGGAATGCTGGTGTATGTTGTCACAATGGGAAAGTTTTAGGGTGGGAGAGACAGAGGAGGCCACAAAAAAGGATGCTTGACAGTTTGGCACACATGAAAGAATACAAGTATCAAAAATGATTGGAAGCACATGAGACAGAAGGCTGTGGACAAACATGATCACCAACACCACATGGCATGGACTATAAGAAGTTTGGCAGTACACGAGACAGAAGGCTGTTGACAGACATGATCACCAACGTCATACAGTCTGGGCTATTAAAAGATTGGCAGTACACAAAACAGAAGCCTGTGGACATACATGGCCACCAATGCCACACAATATGGGCTATAAGATTGACATTAGACAAGACAGAAGACTGTGGACAGACATAATCATCAACGTCATAGTCATACCGCATGGCCTATAAGAAGAGGATTGAATGCTGCATTTCTCATACTTTACCTGTTTGTGACGGCAGACTCTGAGAAAATAACATAACAAATTCGTGATAAAGTTTGTCAACAAACACATAACATATCAAAACCGGAACTTCTTGTTTCAACAGCAATGTTACACTCATAATGCCCAAGTAATGGCCTTGTAAATTTTAATTTCTTTCCTATAACGCGTTTCCTTGAACAGGCAGCAAAAATTGATGACGTCATTTACCCCATTAACAGTCATAACATCTAAAGGGTGGTGACCTGAAGAGATTAGAACAAGAATCGCCATGGCGAAGGTGGTCTTTTGATGGAAAATATACAGACCATTAAAATGATGTCAATCTGGCAACGAGAAAAAGAGTGTTTAAGTGCTACACAGAGCCTATACTTGTGTATGAATGTGAAACGTGGACAATGAATAGGCAAGCTGAAAAACATCTAATGGCTGTAGAAATGTGGTTTCAGAGGAAAATGAAAATAAAATACAATAGACAGACTGAAAGATCTATGAGCAAGTTGTACAACAAACACATGAAAAGCGTAAAATAATTAGAGACATTAGTCCTAGACAGCCACAATTTTATGGGCACGTTATGAGAAGAAATAAACTAGAGAACTAGGTGACAACTGGAAAGATTGAGGGTGAAAGAGACAAGAACACAGAGCTAATCCACGACTCTTGTGATCGTGTGAGACGACGAAACATGATCAGTCACGCTTATCGGCATGGCGCATTATGATGATGATTCATGATCATTATTACGTAGCTGCTCCATTGAATCAATCTCGTGTGCCTGTCTTCATGCTGTACGAACCCATGGCTCATCTTTCACGAACTGCCTACTCATGCTGGTATGGTGGGAAACGAGCAGGCCGACATATTAGCTGTGTCTGTACCACTCGGTGGGGTATTGGTGAATGGTCAGCCAGAAGTGATCGAGGATATCTAGAATCGTGTGTATAGTGCAGAAGAACACATAAATCATCACAGCTGGGGAAGAATGGTGCTGCAGTGAGTGACCGGGGGACATCGAGGAAAGGCCAGACAGAGACATAATCAGTCTGTTATTGGTACAATTAATATTGCGGCTCTTCGCTGTTGAAGGTGAGGACGGAGAATGTATGGGAATACCGCGAGTCCTATGATATCCGTTCTTGACTCAGCTCAACTCAACTCAGCTTAACTCAGATCAACTCAACTCAGCTCAACTCAACTCAGCTCAACTCAACTCTGCTAAACTCAAATCATTCCAACTCAGCGGAGCCTAAATCACCTCAGCTCAACTCAACTCATGTCAACTCAGCTCAACAGAATTCAACCCAACTTAACTTAACTCAGTTTAACTTAACACAACTTAACTTACCTCAACTCATCTTAACTCAACTCTCTGTATTCTGTCACTAACTCCATGGACAATAGCGATACTGTGAAACATGTTTTATCTGTATGCTTAACTAACTCCATAGACAATAGAGATTGTGTGAATTTTCTCAGTATGCTGGCACTAACTCCTTGGACAATAGAGATTGTGTGACACATGTTTTCTCTGTATGCTGTCATTAACTTCATAGACAATAGAAATTGTGCGATACATGTTTTCTCTGTATGCTGTCACTAACGTTATGGACAATAGAAATTGTGCGATACATGTTCTCGGTATGCTGTCACTAACTCCTTGTACAATAAAGATTGTGTGAATCATGTTTTCTCTGTATGCTGTCACTAACTTTATTGACAATAGAGATTGTGTGAAACATGTTTTCTCCATGTGCTGTCACTAACTCCATTGACAATATAGTTTGATACATGTTCTCTGTATGCTGTCACTAACTCCATGGACAATATAGATTGTGTGACACATGTTTTCTATGTAGGCTGTCACTAACTTTATGGACAATAGAGATTGTTTAATACATGTTCTCTTCATGCTGTCACTAACTCCATGGACAATAGAGACTGTGAAACATATTCTCTGTATGCTGTCACTATCTTTATGGACAATATAGATTGTGTGGAACATGTTCTCTGTATGCTGTCACTGACTCCATGGACACTGCAGATGATTTGAAATATGTTTCTTCATTACGCCATCACAAAAATATCATTAACAAAGCAGACGTGTCTCCAATGTTGCCGTGATGTTGCTATCTGCCGGGTTTTTTTTTAAACACGAATCACAATGGGGAACGTAATAATAATAATAATAATAATAATAATAATAATAATAATAATAATAATAATAATAATAATAAATATAGCTAACTAGATTACAAACTAACAACAACAAGCAATAGTGTACAGACCACATGGAAGCAAAAAAAAAAAGAGGCTAACCATGGAAACAATGGACAGAGGGAATAACAGAGTTCATCGTTTCAATCTCAAGTCTTATTGATGGACAACACAAAACAAGTTACAGTTAGCTGTATATCCTTTACACGACGTAGCAGTCAACTCCAGCATTGTTGGGCTGTTGTTGTTTATTCCTGGGCAAGTTTACGTTCAGTAGTTAGCCATTGCTTTCTAAGACAAAAAGAACTAAACGAAATAAAATAAGATAATAAAGATAAAACTAAAAAATACGCCCCCGATGTGTCTCCACCTTGCCGTGGTGGGGGAGCTTGCGTGTCCCATCGACCCCATCTGCTTGCCGATGGATGAAAACTACATATCGGACAGCTTACGGGATAGGGGCCAGACTAAGACAGGACACAACCTGCTGCTCTGCAGGTAGACTGAGGATAGCAGTCAAAAGTTTAAATCAGGCGCACTAAGGCAGAAGACCGTGGTCCGGGCAATACTCTAAGGCTCTCTGTCGAGGGCTGTGGGTGAACGCCTCTAAGCCACAAACCCTCGGAACTGAGAGCCGGGCCGATACCCATCTACCGAAAAATAGAGGCGAGATACTGAGCAAGCTACATGCTCAGGTCTGACACATGTTCGAAGGCTCTCAGCTGGGGGATTTGAGGGATTCCCGGATGAGAGGGCCTGGCCGTTTCTCGTTCACTGTTGCACGAAGGTAAGGTGCTGAGCCGGCAGCACATGTAGCCTACCTCGTGAGAGAGTACAAAAAGTCAGAAAAGTGCCACAGTCGAATGAAATGGTTACGAAAACTGTCTGTATGTAACTCATAGAGAGTGTAGACAAAAGTGGAAAAACGTCTCAATAACACGAAATGGAACGCACGGCTAGCGAACCTATTGCGTGGTCCGAAGTCAAAAGCAAAAGCTCACCGAGTGGGTGTCGCCCGCAGTCTGACCGTTCCTGGTGTGTGCTTGAGCGACCAGTGGCAAGTGAGATGCCCAATACATGGAAGTGAAGAACTGAAGCAGCCATGAGCAGGACGTGGCAACTCCTCGGGTGAGCCCAGTCTCAGAGCAATATGTGCCGGCTCTGCAATTATGGAAGCCTACTTGGATAGCGAGGGAATGCCTATGGTCTGCCCCTGCTTTCCCTTGAGGGTTGACCATGATGTCGTTGACCGTTCTATCTTGACCAGCTGAGATGTGGGCGTCATCATAACAATAAGTCTAACGTGCCTCGAAACCCGAGGAAGGCTCACCTCATTAAAAATTGCCCGCAGAAGCCGGAAGTGCCGTCCTACGGGTGACAAAATAAAAATTGGCACTACGCATTTTACGTCCGAGTGAAACATATCGCCCGAATGTCTCTCGTGCTAGGAACAACTCTGACTACCTAGTTTCCGAATGCCGCTCTTGTTTCGGAACAGCTCTGACTAGGTAGTTTTCCGAATGTCCGTCGTGCCTGGAACAGCTTCTGATAGGCACAAAGACAAGCACATGTCCGAACCGAAAACTCGCTGAGTGGATACCATCTGCAGACTGGTCTGGTTTGTGCGGGAACGGCCCGTAGTGAAGGAAAGCCCAATATATTGAAGTGAGGATTTAAAGCAGCCATGAGCAAGACGTGACGATTCCCTCGGTGAGCCCAGCACCAGTGCGCTATGTGTCGGCCCTGCAACTATGGAAGCAACCTTGGATGGCGGAAAATGCTATGGACTGTCCCTTCCTTCCTATGAGGGATGACCGTTGTCTTCGACCGTTCCAACTTGGCCAGCTGGGTTGTAGATGGCACCGCAAAAGTGAGAGTCTCCCAGGAATGCTACCTTGTCAAAAAAGCACGCTATAGCCGGATGTGTTGGCCTACGGCTTTCGGCCCAAGGGCGCCTAACAGACACATCGCAATCACATCTGAAAAAACACTCCGGATGAATGCAAAGAAGAAGAAGAAACTAAAGATACAAACGAAATTGTGTCTAATCCATACATACCTGTTTCCATCTCACATATTTGTAGCTGGCAGCCAAGAGCCTTCAGTACTTACTTCATCTACTAACCGTGGGCATGGCCAGGTACTTATTAGAGACTGCGAGCATAAATTGTCCCTTACTGTCTTAATTTCTGAGATAGCATGCATAACGACTGGCACCTTGCTCCTTGACAGATAATAGTTCGTAAAATCAAGCAAGTTGCACCCCTCCATTGCACAAAGCGAAGGCTGAATGTAGAGACCATGTGTTGCCCATACAGCATGATCTCTCTCTCTCTCTCTCTCTCTCTCTCTCTCTCTCTCTCTCTCTCTCTCTCTCTCTCTCTCTCTCTCTCTTTCTCTCTCTCAGCCTGCCTAGTTTACCCCAGAGGAAAGGTAACACAAATACGCCTGGAACAAGACAAGCATAGCTCTAACTGTCCAACAGTCGGAGCTTCGATCCTAGACAAGTTGTCAGTCTGCTCTGCCATGGCATTTAGTCTTTAGGTTACATTTCCACCCAGTTCTGCTCCTCCACCCAAAGCCGTTACACAATGTGGGGTGTCGGGTTTGGTAAGCGCCGCCCGACATTGGGCGTTAACAGAAAGCAGGTTGTACCGTCTGAGTTTAGTTGAGTTGATTTGAGTTAAGAACCAACATTACTGCACTCAGGACATTCCCATAAGTGCTCCGTCCCCTCGTTCAACACCCAGCGAAAAGACATACTACTAATCGATCGGTCCCACCGCTATCCGATTTAAAGTTCTCCTAGTCTTCCCTCTCAGTTTTGAGATTCTCCCAGAACCCCTGACAATACGGGTTCTCAATCTGTTCTCCCGCCTTCTCCCCTGGTCCCTCAAGCACACGACCACCTCCCCATTGTCCATAGGTAATCTACCATCAAAGGGTGCATTCCCTGTCATCCTATCAGCCCGTTCATTCCCCCGCACCCCCGAATGGCCAGGGCAAAATATCCATACAATTATCACAATCTGAGACCTCTGAAGATAGGATAGCCATTCCACACGAAACATTCCTTTTTCCACCTTACTAAGCATACTCTTTGAATCCGTAATGAATACAATGTGTGTTGCAGTAGTCTCCTCTAACCTCCGGTATGCCGTTGTTACTGCTTCCACCTCCATTCTCATGATGGAGGTCGTAGTCTCATATGCGAGACTCTCCTTTTTTCAAGACTCGACCATTAGCTTTTGCAATGAAGTTTCTCACCACTGACCCATCGGTG
This sequence comes from Cepaea nemoralis, assembly GCA_014155875.1. Classification (NCBI taxonomy): domain Eukaryota; kingdom Metazoa; phylum Mollusca; class Gastropoda; order Stylommatophora; family Helicidae; genus Cepaea; species Cepaea nemoralis. The sequence continues at coordinate 278,065 of JACEFZ010014222.1, forward strand.
TAGATGACTATGTCACCTTGATGTGTGCTACTCTGGATCAGTTGTTGCATTTCAAACTCAGCTGCCCATTCTCTGCACACACAACCCAGTATTAGTATTACATTGACCAGTCCGTCATGTCTTCCGGAACTTCAACCTACTCTTTTTCACGATTGATGGTATCTAGATCACACACCTGACGTACAGAAAGTTCTGCCTGTGCCATCCAGGACCTGCCTCGTCTTAGTCTATGACCCTTGACTATATCCATGGCTGCATACAGCGGGTGATCCCTATCTGTAGCAACTCTCAGGACTATTTGGCCCGAAAGACCCTACGTCTATCGGTCACTGTTGGTAGCGCTAGGATATGCCTCATGCATATAATTGGTGTGTCCTTTGTGCACCCCAGGATTACCCGCAACGCAGCATTCTGTATGCGCTCCAACCTTTCAAGCTGGCTCTTTGATACTGTCAGCAGCCCCAAACCATACTCAGTGACAGAAATTATTAACTGCTGAAAGAGCCTGTACAGCATCCTCTGCTCTACCCCGGTTACTGCCATCGCCCTCAGTGCATTAAATCCCTTACCAGCCTTCATCACCAAAGCCTCCACGTGATCCTTATAAGACAAACACCTGTCAAAGGTGAAACCCAAGTGCTTCAATTTGCTCTCTCTACTAAGAGGACATCCTTTCAATATAATACCTTGGACATCTGCCTTGACGATCCGGTTATAAAGGGAGTACTACACAACTGATGCTTTATCTGGGTTTATAACGGCCCCTCACTCCGCCACCCTGTTTACTGCCACCTATAAGTCTTCAGTCAAACTGGTCCTGTCGCCCTGTCTGCACACCAGCACATCATCTGCAAATGTCAAGATTCTACCCACACCTAGTGTCTCAATAGCTGCATGTTTGCTGGTGTAGATATTAAAGAGCACTGCAGACATGACAGATCCCTGTTGCAACCCAGGTGTAATAGTGCAGGGATCAGAAGTCCATGAACCCATGCGCAGTACAACCTTACGCTCATAGAGGAGTGCCGCAACCCATCTAACAAGGCAAGGGCAGACTTCCATATCCGACAGTGTGTATATCAACCGATCATACCTGACCCTCTTATACGCATCTTCCAGGTCAAGAGCTACTGAAACTTCTCTTGTTTATCCTGGAAGCCCTCGTAGACATCAAATGTACATGTATCACACGTACCGTCTACTGTCGTAGGGTTAGTTTACAAAGTTAGTTGCATATCCTTTACATGAAGTTTGCAGTCAACACAAGCATTTATTGCTGTTGGATGTCTTGGCAAGTTTATGTTCAGTAGTTTGTCATTGATTTCTGAAAGACCGGCACCCATACCATTTAGTAAAATAATGGCGCAACGCGGTCTGATGCCAAATCGTGTGCAGCTGTGTTATGAACGTGGGTATGTGGGATCACGAACAGCGTCCGTAACGCCTTCGCTACGGAGACCGGCAATATCACACGGTAGCTCAGTCATATCTGACTAACATGTGACTTTAGCATAGATGGTATATAATTGATGTGAGGAAGATACGGTGTTGGAAGGGCCGAATATAAGACAGGCCTGCAAGCCCAATTTGTAATCCATTAAAAATAAAGTTCGGCTTTCTTTGCCCTCGAATGACTACTTTATGTAGAGTGTGCATAACTTAGGAGCCTGCGTCTGTGGGTTTGGAACAGCGCGCTCAGTGTCGCAACCACGATACACAGTTTTTAAAGCTATGCAGCAATTTTCCAGCGGTAAGGCGCCTGATCATGACTCCATCCCAGCAGTGATATACAAGGCAGGCGGACCAGTCCTAATAGAGCAGCTTCACTAAGTCTTTATAGCCAAGGGTGAACGAGACCATGCCACAAGATTTCAAGGACGCGTCAATAGTCCACCTTTACAAATGTAAAGGAAACCGTCAATCCTGTGACAACCACCGAGGCATCTCCTTGCTCTCAGTTGCAGGGAAGATACTCGCCAGAATTCTTCTCAATCACCTCACAGCCGATATCGATCAAGGTCGTCTTCCTGAGTGTCAATGTTGCTTCAGAAAAGAACGATGAACTGTTGGCATGATTTTCGCTGGCTGCAAGAGAAATGTCAGGAACAGAACTCGAAATGTTCTCCACTTTCATTGACCTTACCAAGGCTTTTGATACAATCGGCAGAGAAGGACTGTGGAAGATTGTGGCGAAATATGGCTGTCCACAAACGTTTGTCCAAATAGTGCGGCTATTTCATGGTGGTAAGCAGGCAAGAGTACAGGAAAATGGTGAATTGTCTGAGCCCTTTCCTGTCACCAATGGAGTGAAGCAAGGAGGTGTCCTGGCACCAACACTGTTCAGCCTCATGTTTTCAGCTACGCTGACGAATGCCTTCGAGAACAACGACATTGGAATAGACATCAACTACCGCATGGATGGAAAGTTGTTCAATTTCAGAAGGCTGAAAGCCAAGACCAAAACTAGCAGCGACACCGTCAGAGAGCTCCTGTTTACTGATAATTGCGCTCTATACGCCAACTCAGAGGTGGACATGCAACATAATGTTTCAGCTTTCTCATATGCCTTGCCAACTTTGAGCTCAATATCAACTTGGAAAAGACTGTAGTTATGTACCAGCCAGCTCCGGGGAATAATCACACCGTGCCGAACATCAAAGTGAATGGCATGGACTAAGTGTTGTGAACAAATTCACCTGTCTTGGCAGCACTGTGTCACAAGCTGCCACAATTGATGACGAAGTGAATGCAAGAATCTCCAAGGCCAGTGTGGCCTTTGGTATACTGTACAAGAATGTATGGGACAAAAATGGGATAAGCCTGCAAACAAAGCTGAAAGTCTATAAAGCAGTGGTATTATCCACACTGATATATGCTTGTGAAACCTGGACTGTCTATCAGCGACACGCTAGGAAATTAAACCACTTCCACACAGTCTGCATTAGGAAGCTATTGAAGATTAAAAGGCAAGACAAGAATCCAGAAGCTATGCGGGTCATTATGGGATGCACCAAAGACACCCCAGTAGTGATATGCGTTACATGCTTGGTCCTGCCGACTGTTGCTGGTAGGCACAAGGTGATGCAGGCAAAGGCATACCTCAGAGTAGCTGCAGACACAGATCACTCGTTGCATGAGGCGCTGGGCGAAGTTAAGGGTCAGAGACTGATAAGAGGGAAATCATAGATGGCTCAAGCGGAGGATACGATCGGACAGGTATGCCCCTTGGAGAACATCAGGCGAGGAGAGGAGTAGGTCAGAGTGCCAGCGGAGCAGGCAGACTTGTGCAAAGTTATAATCACATTGAGTCGGGAGTGCAGGGAGTGGCCAGAAGGGGCCACGGAAGTGGAAATCCAACAACTATTCAGGATATTGCTCTCCCGGGTGATGTGATTATCTACATGGATGGTTCGGTGTTGAGAGGTAGGAGAAGTGCCTGGGGATACTTAGCAAAAGCTAATGGTCGACGTTTGGTGCAGGAGAGCCTGGCGTATAATGAAACAGCATCTAGCTTAAGAATGGAGGTGGAGCGGTCAGTGCAGTTTTCCGCTAGATGGAGAACACGATATATACACACATTGTGATTGTAATTGACTCAGAAAGCACGCTGAGGAGGGTGAGGACAGGCAGGCTTCGTGCAGTGTGTCTTGCTTCGCTTCGGATATCACGGGTCGCAAAGATCACCTGGATCTTTTCTCCGGGGCATACCGGTGTGCTGGGGAATGAACAGGTGGACAGATTGGCTGGCTCAGCAAACCTTGGTGGAGTATTGATACATGACAAGGCAGACGTGGTTGCGGCCTTGTAGGAGCACGTGTACACCTCATAAGAGCAAATGGATCACCATAGTCTGGTAAGAATGAGGCAACGAGGTGTGACGAGGGGATCTGGCCGACGCTCGACGCTCAGAGGAAAGGCCCGACGGACATATAATCAGATTGCTACTGGAACTATTAGTGTTGGAACTCTTCGCTGGCTGCTGATGATGGAGTCGGAGCGCTTATGGGAATGCCCCGAATGCTGTGATGTCGGTTCCTAAATCAATCAATCAATAAATCAATCAATCACAAGTATCCAGACACTGAAGTTCTAGAAAGAGCGTCCATGCCTAGTATTCACACTCTACTAATGAAGAATCAGATTAGCTGGGCTGGTTACTTAACTCGTATGCCAGATCACAGGCTCCCTAAACGATTCTTTTACAGCGAGCTGCGTTGTGGTAAACGCTGCCAAGGCGGCCAGAGGAAACGCTTTAAAGACACTGAAAATTTCGCTGAAAGCTTTTTAGAATCCATATTGAAACCTGGAAGACTGCTGCCAAAGACCGAATTTCGTGGCGTACATCATTACACAAGGGTGCAGTCGCTTGTGAAGCAAATAGGACTGCAAGAGCTGTAAAAAAAAAGGCTGGACAGAGAAACCACTGCAGGAGATCCTCCTCCTTGATCGTCAAAGCATTCTTTGCCCACATTTTCAAAGAATAGTTCGAGCCAAAATAGGACTTATCAGCCATCTTAGAACTCACGGCTCCATACTTTCAACCCCACTGAATGAAATAAATGGTCATCATCATTCTTGATAGACAAACAACAACAGCACACAGTTTTTAAAATCAGCCGTAGGCGATTTTAAAGTAAGCCGTCTAGAGTCTATTTTCACAATGAAATAAGCGTCGGTCGTTTAAGAAGCAACGCCAAATTGCTGAAAGTAAAATTGCCTGTAAAAATACCAACAACCAAAAATGCTGTGGTTGATTGCGGTGTATTGTAAAGGACATGCCACAAACATGTGTATACCTTAACAAGTTATATTTATAATATAATAAATATACAAACATAACAAAAATATGACAATAGTGTTATTGCTAATTGCTTTTATGTCCATGCTGCAATGCATATAATTACAAGTTGTAATAAACATAAAATTCGTATTGGTCCGTCGTCACAGAAGTTCGCATATACACAACACGATATACAATATATATAAAATCAAAGAACAACAACTGCGAGATTACATCAGGAATGAAGGCGATTTCTACGGTCGATCAGTAGTGGGCAATCACTACTGTCTAGAGTACCTTGGGGTGTAGGCAGAAGAGAGAGGAGGAGAGGCGGAGGTCTTTAGCCTGAGGAATTAAGGCACCTGGCTCTTGAGATCTCAGGAAACTGTGATGGGTGTTCTGCTAGGGTGTTCTTCCCCCCCCCCCCCCCCCCCCCCAGACAATATCACCTCGAACCCTCGCCTTCCGAATGGAGCTCGGAGTTCTAGCCAGCCAGGCAGACGCTTCTCGTAGTCAACAAACATTCTACATCAAACAGGGTTGAACAGGAGAGAGGATCTACTTCAATGCACTAGGTGTTATACAATATAGCAGTCATTGTTGGAGATCCACTGCGACCAACCTTCATAACAGGTCAAATGTTAGGATCAGACGAAGAGAGACACAAACCTGCAGTCTTGTAGGTAGACTGGGGACAGTCAAAGACTAGGGACCAGGCGAAGAGAGACACAAACCTGCTGTCTTGTAGAGGTAGACTGGTGACAGTCAAAGGCTAGGGACCAGGCGAAGAGAGAGACAAACCTGCTGTCTTGTAGGTACACTGGGGACTGTCAAAGGCTAGAGACCATGTGAAGAGAGACACACACCTTCTGTCTTGTAGAGGTAGACTGGGGACAGTCAAAGACTAGGGACCAGGCGAAGAGAGACGAAAACCTGCTGTCTTGTAGGTAGACTGGGGACAGTCAAAGACTAGGGACCAGGCGAAGAGAGACACAAACCTGCTGTCTTGTAGGTAGACTGGGGACTGTCAAAGGCTAGAGACCAGGTGAAGAGAGACACACACCTGCTGTCTTGTAGAGGTAGACTGGGGACAGTCAAAGACTAGGGACCAGGCGAAGAGAGACATAAACCTGCTGTCTTGTAGGTAGACTGGGGACTGCCAAAGGCTAGGGACCAGGCGAAGAGAGACACAGACCTGCTGTCTTGTAGGTAGACTGGGGACAGTCAAAGACTAGGGACCAGGCGAAGAGAGACACAGACCTGCTGTCTTGTAGGTAGACTGGGGACAGTCAAAGGCTAGGGACCAGGAGAAGAGAGAAACAAACCTGCTGTCTTGTAGGTAGACTGGGGACAGTCAAAGACTAGGGACCAGGCGAAGAGAGACACAAACCTGCTGTCTTGTAGGTAGACTGGGGACAGTCAAAGACTAGGGACCAGGCGAAGAGAGACACAAACCTGCTGTTTTGTAGGTAGACTGGGGACAGTCAAAGAATAGGGACCAGGTTAAGAGAGACACAAACCTGCTGTCTTGTAGGTAGACTGGGGACAGTCAAAGACTAGGGACCAGACAAAGAGAGACACAAACCTGCTGTCTTGTAGGTAGACTGGGGACAGTCAAAGACTAGGGACCAGACAAAGAGAGACACAAACCTGCTGTCTTGTAGGTAGACTGGGGACAGTCAAAGGCTAGGGACCAGACAAAGAGAGACACAAACCTGCTGTCTTGTAGGTAGACTGGGGACAGTCAAAGACTAGGGACCAGGCGAAGAGAGACACAAACCTGCTGTCTTGTAGGTAGACTGGGGACTGCCAAAGGCTAGAGACCAGGCGAAGAGAGACACACACCTGCTGTCTTGTAGAGGTAGACTGGGGACAGTCAAAGGACTAGGGACCAGGCGAAGAGATACACAAACCTGCTGTCTTGTAGAGGTAGACTGGAGGACTGCCAAAGGCTGGTTAAAACAAACCCGAAACAATGCTTTAAGAAGGCTGGATGTACTTAGCTAAAGACTTGACGAAGCAGTGCAGCGCAACTCTTATCATGAGGATGTTCAGATGATATTGATGATGATGTGTGTCATCATCATCATCGTCTCATCCCATAACCCAGGATGTGGGTCGTAGTGGGTTATGAAAGAAGCATCAGCAGGCAGTGACCCACTTTCCTCTGTCCTCACCAACAGGCACTACATCCTGTCCATGTTTTAATTTTACCAGTCCCTCTCTGCCTTTGCTCTGCCTTCCCCTTCTTCGTTCACCCTCAACTGATCTCTGGAGGATGACCTTGAGGAGGGTCTCATGACTGTGACCAGCCTAAACTAGACACGCTTTCAACATTGATCACTGACCAAAGTGGTGTTGTATGGTCTGCGTATGTACAGGGTGTATTTTTAAAGAGTGTGCAGTGTTTGAAATTATTCCCGGTCCAAGTTTTGTATTCACCCTCTGTAAAGAACATGCAACATAATAGGTAAATACAAAACTTGGACCGGCAATATTTTCAACACTACAGTCATTAAACATACACCATACTCTCAAGCAATTACATATTGAATATCATATACCTAACCGTCTCGGATAAGGGCGAATAACTGCAGATCCCACGTGAACGCTATGCGTGTTAAAAATTAAAATAAAAAAACAACACGTAAGCTAAATATCGCAAACTGTAGGCTATATGGCTGCTGCAATGACACAATCATTAGGAAAGACAACCAACCACGGGTAGATAGAACACGTGACCTGGGACGGAATCTGTCTAGAGGCAGCACACCAGACACAAATACGTGCCGAAGTGGGACACACTGTCCTGTGAGGTGCATAGCTCGGTGCCACACACTGACCTGTGAGGTGTATAGCTCGGGGCCACACACTGTCCTGTGAGGTGCATAGCTCGCTGCTACACACTGTCCTGTGAGGTGCATAGCTCGGTGCCACACACTGTCATGTGGGGTGCATAGCTCGGTGCCACACACTGTCCTGTGAGATCCATAGCTCGGTGCCACACACTGTCCTGTGAGGTGCATAACTCGGTGCCACACACACCCCTCGGAAGAGGAGAGAAGAATAAGGAGACTCCATCCCGTACGCACATCATTTTCCTAAAGCATCTGCATTCACATTAGTGAATCGAGTTGGTGTAGTGGATAGAGGTACGCCTGCCGGCTGTGGTCGTGGGTTGGAACACGTATCGATCCATTTAATTGATCCAGGTAAGTATTGGTACAATGAGATGTACTGGGAATTGAAGTAGGGCAGTGTGATATTGTCCCCAACTCCTCAAGTGCCAAATGGTCTATACAGATATGGGACTAGTTAGTTAGTTGCATATTCTTTACAGGGCGTCGCAGTTAATAAAATCATTGTTTAGCTCTTTGTGATTTCTTGGCAAGTTAACGTTCAGTAGTTTGCCATTGCTTTCTGAACGGCCGGCACTCATGCCATTGTATGAAAACCAATGCAAGGCGGTCTGCTTCAAAATCGCTCGCAGCTGTGTTTTGAACGTCTGTCACAGGATATGCAGTCTGTCACAGGAGTCACTCCGTTTTGAAACTTCCTACTCCACTCATACACTGATTGGACTGACAGGCATGCATCTCCATACTGGACCTTCATTCACCGATTACTTTCTATAGGTTTCACCTCTTCAATGATAAAAAAAAACAATGGATAACATAACGCTGCTCCTCTTTGCTGCTTGTCAATAATGGGGTGGCCATCTTTAAATGTTCCTTATGTCATCACCGTGTTGGTCTGCACTGTGATTTCACGTGCTTAACACTCTTGACGTCACTAACAACAATATTGACAGGTTACAAGGCAATGGTATGGTTATTGTCATGTTTAGCACACTTGTAAGGTTTTACATCTGAAACCAGCTCGTATACAACAAATGGGAGCCGTTCTATTGTGGTGACTGACCGCTCGCCTACCGGCCTGGTGGTGAAGGATTCAATCCGTATCTGGGTGGATTCCAATTGTTAAAACGTACCTTGGCTCCAAGGTCGCCCCAGCCTACCACGGCTCCCAGGTCGCCCCAGCCTGCCACGGCTCCCAGGTCGCCCCAGCCTACCACGGCTCCCGGGTCGCCCCAGCCTGCCACGGCTCCCAGGTCGCCCCAGCCTACCACGGCATCAAGGTCGCCCCAGCCTACCACGGCTCCCAGGTCGCCCCAGCCTACCACGGCTCCCAGGTCGCCCCAGCCTACCACGGCTCCCAGGTCGCCCCAGACTACCACGGCTCCCAGGTCGCCCCAGCCTACCACGGCTTCCACGTCGCCCCAGCCTACCATGGTTGTCAGGGGGAGTCTTGGGAAGTAAAGGCGGCCGCAGATACTGATGACATCACCCACAGAGCGCTCAGTACTTTGTACAAATCTGGCTCTAGCACCATATATTTCACATCGTATAGAAAGGTCCTTTACTCAATGTTCTGACTATACGCCATATAGGCCTGAGAGGCCGACGTGGCCGGCAGGTTAAAAGCTTCGCGCTTAAATTTCTGATGAGCTGATGGCAAAGTAAGGACTTTAACCCTTACTCCGGCATTAATTTGAATTTAAACGTTGGATTCTGGTCCATAAAGCAATGGCGAACTACTAAGGTAAAATCGCTAAAAAAATATCAACCAGGGATTGATATCGACGTCATGTGGAGAACACATAATATTTATATTTATTCCAACTAACTACCCCGCAAGGCCGGTGAAAGGAATTTCAAACAGTGTATCTGTGACACAATTGTGTATGTCGTGGAGATTTGTGGGTAGAGATGTCTACAGCGGTCTGTCCAGTCCTGTAATCTACTGCCATAGAAGTGAACATCTGTTGTCTCAGAAGCTTTTGTCATCCGACATATTATCTTCACCTTCGTCCTCTTGTGTGATACTGCCGGTGGACATCACATCTGGCAGGGATGGTATTGTTTCAAGAATAAAACAAACAAATTAAAATTATGTATTCGTTATGAAACTATTTATTAATTTAATGCAATAATAACTGCCACACCAAGCAATGATTACAGACCAATGGGAACTAAGAGAAGAGGCTGACCATGTACACGATGGACAGAGGGAATACCAGAGTCCATGGGAATCTTGATATATGAAACCCATAAGCTGTCACGCTCCCGCTGTTTATGCTTCACCTCGACACCGTAAGATACAAGAGGAACAAGATGGGATGAAATAAACTTAAAGTATGAACTCTCAAAATACGTATGTATATCGTGCACAAATCTCTCTCTCTCTCTCTCTCTCTCTCTCTCTCTCTCTCTCTCTCTCTCTCTCTCTCTCTCTCTCTCTCTCTCTCTCTCTCTCTCTCTCTCTCTCTCTCTCTCTCTTGCAGTTTTCTTGGCGTTAAAGTGTCATGCCAAATAACCAGTGGCGCCTGACCATCTTGACAGACCATAATTTGTAAAGTGGAGTTATACACAACGCAGCGGCTGAACTGTAGAGACCATGTGTTGCCCATGAAGCATGATCCCTCTCTCGGTCTGCCTAGTTTACTCCAGAGGAAAGGTAACACCAATACATCTGGAACAAGACAAGCTGCAAAAGCTACCGGATCAGCAAAGCAATGCTCTAACTGTTCGCCTGTCGGAGCTTCCATATTAGACCTGTTGCCGAACAGGTCATAGGGCCTGGTCTGCCCTGTCATGGCATAGTCTTTAGATTGCATTTCCTAGGGTAAGGCTTGTACCCTCACATTTGCCCTCCTCGACCTGAAGCCGCTGGCACAATGTGAGGTGTCGGGTTTGATGAGCGCCGGCCAACATTCGGCGCCAACAGAAAGCCGGTAGTACCGTCTACTGTCATACGGTAGCTCATTCATATCTGACTAAGATCTGACCTGGGATGTCAAATAAATATCATGAGCAGATCAACAAGCAAGGACAGTGAGATTGGTCAGCTCCGCAAGAACACAATCACAAATGACAGAATTCACGTTGCGGCTACAAAGTTTTCGTTAGCACACACACAACAAGAAAAATACATCTGCTACAACAACAGAAGCCGCACAACAAATGTTATCTGAGGCCATGATTGAATCCTAGAACGGAACTGGATGATGTGATTGATATCTCCCGGCCGCCTTTACTTCTGGTCTCCATTTTAGGCTTGGTTCACATGCCAAATCAACACACCAAATACAAAATTCAACACTTTGAATGGATTCGAACACCTGCCACAAAGGCGACAGGCAGGTGTGTCAGCCACTAATTAACCGCGACTCCCAGTTTGACACATTGTTACTAGTGAACTAAGCCCGCTTCTCGAAATTTCGTAATCCCGCATACAGCGTTCGAAACACATCTTCCTCGCGATTTGACAGCAGGCCGCTTTACGTTGGTTTACATACAATGGTATGTGTGCCGGTCGTTCAGAAAGCAACGGCAAACTACAGAATGTAAATTTGCCAAAGAAACACGAACATCCCAAAAATGCTGGAATAGACTGAGACGTCCTGTAAAGCAGTGCTTCCCAAAGTGGTGGTCCGCGGACCGCGGCCGGTACCCGAGCCTTTCTTTGCCGGTCCGCAGTGTGAGTTGAAAACATTAAAAAAAAAGTTAAATATTTTCTCCTTTGAGGATTGTTTAGAACTTTTTAAAAACAAGATTGCTCTTATAAAAAAACATGATATCCGTACCGTTTTTATGGTGATTTAATTTTAAAATAAATTGAGCCTGTAGCCGCATATCCCAAGGAGTATTTATTTTTAATGAGAAGCGAATCATTAGTTCAATGGGAAAGTTAAAAATAGTAACCAGCTGAGACCGATACTAAAGGCCGGCCCGGTCGACAACATTTGTTTGTTGACGACGTGCGTTTCTTTTGTTTCCTACGTGATGAAAAGTGAGAAAGATGCACATTATAATTTACTGATTGTCATAAGATGCAGAACATGCGTGATTTTTATTGTACGATTATAATGCGTTTTGCCATCGTCTAAGCCAGTGATACATCTGCAAAGTATTTTTCATTACAGCTGAACGAAAGCACGGACGTTGCCAGCTTGGCAATTCTGATGGTGTATGTGAGATACCGATACAAAGACAACTTGAAAGAAGAGTATTTCTTTCTCGTCAATGAGCATTATTAAGACAAAATACAGAAACAGTATGGAAATTTGTTCTCCTTTGCAGGTAGCGCTGTCTACAATCGAACCACGATTTGATAAGCTTGTAAATAATAATCAGGCCCACTCCTCGCATTAAATAGTTACCGTTAGCAGATGATCATTAAATCATTTTATTACATCATACTGTAATTTAGTCAGTTTGTTTAGAATCTGATTTTGTATCGTTTTTCAAGATATAATTTATTTTTATTTTATATTGGTGTTCATTACAGTCGGTGTATACAAGTATACACACCGTTACAAGAAGACCTACATGTAGTTTTGAGATTTGAATTTTATTTATTTATTTATTTATTTTTTTAAATCTCTACAATAAAATTTTTACTCACGAAAATGGGACCACCATTAAATAAATCACCGCCATCCAGTAGGTAACATTATGGAGCAGTATTTAGCGCCCCGGGACAACACCCACAATTATGTTAAATCTTATATTTATATTAAAATGTATATTGAGGTCATATAAAATTCCAGATTACAAGGAGAAATTATTTTAAACGGCACCGGTGCCTGGTGCAAAAGGAAATGTTATGTCGGTCCGCGAAAGTGAAATATTTGGGAAGCACTGCTGTAAAATTTATGCAACTAACTGAACTAGTGAACCAAGAAAAGGCGTTGGGTAACACACATTGAAACCACATGAGAAATGTGCCATGACCTTTCTAGGTCATAGGTGAAAGGTGATGAAATAAGAGAGTGACAATTATTTCAGCTTTGAAATTATGAATACTCAGAAAGCAATGGAAAACTACTGAGCGTAAACTTGCCAAGAAATCAACAATCAGCTGAAAGATGCTAATGTCACAGCCATGTCCTGTAAAGTATATGCGTACACAAAAAAATTATGAATACCAGAGGGCGGTCAATTAGCCGATGTGTCCAGTATCTAGCCGGTCATCTGTACAGATCAGGACATGTCCTTGAGCCAATTTTAGGATGGGTCAACCCGGGAGCCTAAATCAATGTTTAAGTTCCACCTCGAGGAGGTTCGAACACGTAACCACGATGTGGAAAGGCAAGTGTTCTAGCCACTACCCTCCTTCGGTTTTCTTGTTCCATGTGTCTTATTCTTTAGGTTCTTCAAGAGTACACCTACATTCATCGAGTTTCCTTGTTCCATGTGTCTTATTCTTTAGGTTCTTCAAGAGTACAACAACATTCATCGAGTTTCCTTGTTCCATGTGTCTTATTCTTTAGGTTCTTCAAGAGTACAACAACATTCATCGAGTTTCCTTGTTCCATGTGTCTTATTCTTTAGGTTCTTCAAGAGTACAACAACATTCATCGAGTTTCCTTGTTCCATGTGTCTTATTCTTTAGGTTCTTCAAGAGTACAACAACATTCATCGAGTTTCCTTGTTCCATGTGTCTTATTTCTTAGGTTCTTCAATAGTACACCTACATTCAGCGAGTTTCCTTATTCATTGTGTCTTATTCCTTAGGTTCTTCAAGAGTACATCTACATTCAGCGAGTTTCCTTGTTCCATGTGTCTTATTCTTTAGGTTCTTCAATAGTACACCTACATTCAGCGGGTTTCCTTGTTTCATAATTCTTATTCTTTAGGTTCTTCAAGAGTACACCTACATTCAGCGGGTATCCTTGTTCCATCTGTCTTATTCTTTAGGTTCTTCAAGAGTACACTTACATTCAGCAAGTTTCCTTGTTCCATGTGTCTTATTTCTTAGGTTCTTCAAAAGTTCACCTACATTCAGCGGGTTTTCTTGTTCCATGTGTCTTATTCGTTAGGTTCTTTAAGAGTACACCTACAATCATCGAGTTTCCTTGTTCCATGTGTCTTGTTCTTTAGGTTCTTCAAGAGTACACCTGCATTCATCGAGTTTCCTTGTTCCATGTGTCTTGTTCATTAGGTTCTTTAAGTGTACACCTACATTCATCGAGTTTCCTTGTTCCATGTGTCTTGTTCTTTAGGTTCTTCAAGAGTACACCTACATTCATCGAGTTTCCTTGTTCCATGTGTCTTGTTCTTTAGGTTCTTCAAGAGTACAACTACATTCAGCGGGTATCCTTATTCCATGTGTCTTATTCTTTAGGTTCTTCAAGAGTACACCTACATTTAGCGAGTTTCCTTGTTCCGTGTGTCTTATACTCTTTAGGTTCTTCAAGAGTACATCTACATTCAGCGAGTTCCTTGTTCCACGTGTCTTACTCTTTAGGTACACATGCATGCAGTGTATGCGAGGGAGTGTGTATTCGTGTGTTATGTGAGTACGTGTGCGTAAGTTTGTGGATGTGTATAGGTGTTTGTATGTGCGTGGGTATAGGTATATGTGCGTATTTGCGTGTGTATGTTGTGTGTGGGTCACTGTGTGTGTACGTGTGTGAGAGAGGAGAGAGAGAGAGAGAGAGAGAGAGAGAGAGAGAGAGAGAGAGAGAGAGAGAGAGAGAGAGAGAGAGAGAGAGTTGAGCGCACGCATGTCATCTAACATGCTGTTCCATATTGTTTTTGTATTCTCATTTTCATATTATCATTTTTAATGCCACTTGATTTTAACATGCATAAAATGAACACATGTAAATTACTGTAGAGTGAGTGAGAGAGTTAGTGAGTGTGAGTGAGAGAGAGAGAGAGTGAATGAGTGTGAGAGTGTGTGTGTGTGTGTGAAAAAATAAAAGAGAGAGAGAGAGAGAGAGAGAGAGAGAGAGAGAGAGAGAGAGAGAGAGAGAGAGAGAGAGAGAGAGAGAGAGAGAGAGAGAGAGAGAGGAGAGAGAGTTGAATTGCATCACTACATTTTACGCTACACAATGTATATGTACAATTTTTTTCTCCACTTTTTACAATTTTTGCGAGAATGCTCACGACAATCGTCAGTGTCTCAACTGTGTGTAAAGTGTGGGAGTTTGTTCTTATTAGTTTCAGTGATCATGTGAGGCATCATGTATGTGTCTAGATGTGAGGATGTGTGTGTGGGTGTGTATGTCAAGGATGTGTGTGTGTGTGGGGGGGGGGGGGGGGAATGTATGTGTGGAGGGGTTGTGTGTGGGGGATGTGTATGGGTTGATGGGTGATGTGTGGATGAGTGAAGGTATGTGTAGTCGGTGGGGGATGTATGTGTGTGTGAGGGATGTGTGTGTGTGTGTGGGGGGGGGGGATATTTGGGAGGATGGTTGGAATTATGTGGGTGTTAGTGGGTTGGGGTGTGGGTAGGGAATGTGTATTTGGGTGGGTGAATTGGTGTGTAGGAGATTGTATGAGTTGGGGATGGGTGTGCAATGGGTGTGGAGGATGAGTGTCTTGGGGGGGGGGGGGGTGTCTGTCAATGGGATGTCTGTGTGGGTGGGAGTGTGTGAATGTGGATGGGGTAAATGTGAGTAGGTGGAGGATGTATGTATGCGTGGTGAGGATGTTTGTAGGTGGGAGATGTGTGGGTGGGTGGGGGAGATGTGTGTGTGGGTGAGAGATGTGAGGGCGGGGATATGTACGGGGAATGCATGTGGGAGATGTGTGTGCGGGGGATGTGTTTATGGGTGGAGTTTTGTGTGGGAGGGGAGGTGTGTGAAAGGTGGGGGAGGTGTGAGATGTGCAGGTGGATGAAGGATGTATGTGAGGATGGGGGATGTGTGTTTGGCTGGGTGGTTGGGGTGTGTGTGGGTGGGAGGGTAGATGAGAGATGCTTGTGTTGATGGGCGGGTGGATGATGTGTGGGTGTGAGTGGTTGATGGATGAGTACGTGAGTGGGTGGATGTGTGTGAGAGATGAGTTTATGGGTGGGGGATGTGTGTATTTGTGGGTGTAGGTTGGCTGATATGTGTGTGTGTCGGTGGGTGGGGAAAATTGTGAGGGTGCGGGATGTGTGTGTAGATAGGTGCGGGATGTGTGGGTTCGCGGGGGTATGTGTGTGTGGTTTTGTGATGTGTGTTTTGCTGGATGGTTTCGGGTGTGTGGGTGGTTGGTGAAGAATATGTGGGTGGGTGTGTGTGTGTGTCTTATGGGATGGGTAGGGAATGTGTATGTGGGTGGGGAAATGTGTGTGGGTGGGGCATCAGTGGGTGGGTGGCGGCATTATTTTTGCCTGGATCTGTGTGAATGCGTGGAGGTATGTCTGGGTGGGTAGGGGAGGTGTGGTTGGTGGGGGATGTGTGGGTGGCTGCGGGATGTGTGGGTGGCTGCGGGATGTGAGGGCGGATGGGGGATGTGTCTCACAACATTGCAATATGCACTGTTTATATTTATAACTTTCATTTGACAATGTTTTTTTTCCCATGTGAATGTATCATGCGTAATATGCATTGTTTATGCTTACAAAATCCATTTGACAAAGTGTTTTTTCTCCCTATGTAAATGTAACATGCACATTTAATGAATGAAAGATGCGTGATTGAAAGGGCCGAATGTATGACGGGCCTGCGTGCCCAATTTGTTACCCTTTTAAAATAAAGTTCGTTCGTTCGTTCTTCAAGATTACACCTACATTCAGCGGATTTCCTTGTTCCATGTGTTTTATTCTTTAGGTTCTTCAAGAGTACACCTACATTCAGCGAATTTCCTTTTTCCATAGGGTCTTATTCTTTAGGTTCTTCAAGAGTACACCTACATTCAGCGAATTTCCTTTTTCCATGGGTCTTATTTTTAGGTTCTTCAAGAGTACACCTACATTCAGCGAATTTCCTTTTTCCATGTGTCTTATTCTTTAGGTTCGTCAAGAGTACACCTACATCATCGAGTTTCCTTGTTCCATGTGTCTTATTCTTTAGGTTCTTCAAGAGTACACCTACATTCATCGAGTGTCCTTGTTCCCCGTGTCTTATTCTGTAGGTTCTTCAAGATACATCTACATTAAATGGGAAATTACACTATGGGGATGGAGGTCAGTATGGCCGAACGGATAAGAACGCTCGCACTTAAACTTCCGGTGTGCTGATGCTGATGTAGCGGGTTTAACCCCTACACCGGTCAGTTGGAGTAAATTGCTGACTTCTCGTCCTTGACTTGGGGGAGTAAACTACAAGTACCTCAGAAGTCAAAATGAGTTTGCCTGATGGCGAGGGACACTGGTAATAGGGAAAGCTAATGCACGCACAAACATCCGTCCAGTACACTAGAAGCAGTAGTACGTTCATGGACTACGCTTGAGTTCAAAGCCAGCGAACGGGGAAACAAAACAAACAAACCACGAGGATATTACAACACAACGAGGAAACAAAACAAACACACCACGAGGATATTACAACACAGCGAGGAAACAAAACAAACAAACCACGAGGATATTACAACACAACGAGGAAACAAAACAAACACACCACGAGGATATTACAACACAGCGAGGAAACAAAACAAACAAACCACGAGGATATTACAACACAACGAGGAAACAAAACAAACAAACCACGAGGATATTACAACACAACGAGGAAACAAAACAAACAAACCACGAGGATATTACAACACAACGAGTAAACAAAACAAACAAACCACGAGGATATTACAACACAACGAGGAAACAAAACAAACAAACCACGAGGGATATTACAACACAACGAGGAAACAAAACAAACAAACCACGAGGATATTACAACACAACGAGGAAACAAAACAAACAAACCACGAGGATATTACAACACAACGAGGAAACAAAACAAACATACCACGAGGATATTACAACACAACGAGGAAACAAAACAAACAAACCACGAGGATATTACAACACAACGAGGAAACAAAACAAACAAACCACGAGGATATTACAACACAACGAGGAAACAAAACAAACAAACCACGAGGATATTACAACACAACGAGGAAACAAAACAAACAAACCACGAGGATATTACAACACAGCGAACTATAGAAGCCAACGCATGTTTACATATTCTTTAAAGGCGGCGTGTCACTTGACGATATAATCAAACTGCTAGAATAATTATGCTGAACAACGATCTGTGAATAATAAGGAACATATATTGGTTAAAGCAGCAGGTAACACAGCAACTAAAACAAACAGCAATTAAAACAGCAGCTAAAGCAGCAGTTAAATCAGCAGCTGAAACAGCAACTATAACAAGCAGCAATTAAAACAGCAGCTAAAACTGCAGCTAAAACAGCAGCTAAAACAGCAGTAATTAGGATTTAACTATAAGCATTAATTCGCAATAAACGCAGTACCAAACGTGACCTTACACATCAAAACAGCAACAAACTTATCCTGATATACATGAACACAGCAACAAACTTCACTTCACAAACATTAACACGACAACAAACTTCACTTCACAAACATGAACACAGCAAAAAAAAATAACTTCACTTCACAAGCATTAATACATAACAAACCGCACTTCACAAACATGAACACGGCAACAAACTTGACCTAACACACGCGAACACAGCAAAAGCTTAACGGGACACACGTGAGCACAGCACAAACCTGTGGAGTCATCATGCTCGCTCCCTTCGGGTCGTTTCCGCAGGAGCAGCACGATGCAGGGTATGATACAGAGGATGACCAGCGGAGAGAAGTACTTCAGCTTGGTCGTGTATCCGACTGCTGTGTGGACGGGTCAAGTTATGAACGTTTCCAGAAAAATACGCCAGATGTAGGGAAAGATCAATGTATAATCACATTCATGAAACATACATCGACGTAGTCTTATATAAGACAACTGTAGGGACAGACAATTTATAATTAAATCCATGAAACATACCGGAACCTGTTCTTATATCAGATAATTGCCCCGGGAAGGTTAACCCGGTCAACAAATGCCCGCAGAAGTCGGATGTGTCGGCCTAACGGCGCAAGAACGCAGCTCTGCTGTAAACAGGCACAACGCAGTCACATCCGAGAAAAAAAATCCGCATGAACGCAGAAGAAGAAGATATCAGATAATTGTAGGAGAGATCAATTTATAATCAAATTTATTCACCAACTTGATCTAATATCAGTTAATTGTGGGAAGAAGTCAATTTATTGTCTTATCCTGTCATCTATGCCATATTGTTCTTCTTGTACCTTGCGGTGTCGAGGTGAAGCATAAACAGCGGGAGAGTGCCCGTTTATAGGTGTCATATATCGAGATTCCCATGGAATGCTGAATATGTTCAAATTCAGGAAATATGCACCAATTTGCAGTGACTGTAGAGAGAGTGAGTAAAGGAAGTGAGTAGAAGGGGTGAGTAAAGGTAGTGAGCAAAGGGAATGTGTAAAGGGATATGTAAAGGGAGTGTGTAAAGGAAGTGAGTAAAGGGCGTGAGTAAAGAAAGTATGTAAAGGGAGAGAGTAAGGTAATGAGGTAAAGGGAATGAGTAAAGGGAGTGAGTAAAGGGAGTGAGTAAAGAGAGTGAGTAAAGATAGTGAGTAAAGAGAATGAGTAAAGGGAGTGAGTAAAGAGAGTGAGTAAAGGGAGTGAGTAAAATGTCTGTACGATACGAAAAGTGTAGAGGAACAGCCAAGCGACTTTCAATCAAATTTCTCATCGGGTAACCTGAGCGGAGCTCTTCTTAATTATAGTATTCAATAGCACCAATTTCTACTTTCATCAGATAACTGTAAAGAGTGATCATTTTGTAATCAAATTACAATGTTGACTTCTCGTCCTTGACTAGGGAATTTAAATTACAAGTACCTCTGAAGTTGGAGTGGGTTTGCAAGATGTCGAGGGACACTGGTACTAGGATAAGCTAATCCTCAAGCAAACATTCCGTCCAGAGCACTAGTAGTAGCAGCACGAGTATGGACGACGCTTGAGTTCAATACAAGCGAATAAAAGATAACAATAATCATCATCATCAATTTTATGAAAACTACGTCACATTGCGCTTATATCTAACATGTAACGGAAATATCAGATTATATTCACCGTCATTAGAGAAAGAATCTTCAGGACCTACAAATATGTTGACATTTAAGTCCTGAAACATGACCCATTTTGACCTTACATGTTCCTAACATGACCTTCAAATTTCAGACATGTCTTTAAAATCTCCAACAAAACAAATAATTGAACATGATTAATTTTAAAATATTACTTTTACTTATTTTTCTTCTTCCACCCTTTAAATGGGACCAGGAGAAGAAAGCCGAGGTACGGACTGAGAATCCGTATGTGGAGAGGATGATATGGCTGGGGATCGGCGGGAGATCGGCAGGGTATCTGGACGAACCTAATAACAGAAAGGGAAGACCAGGAGAACTTTCAATCAGATGGTAGTTGCAACCATTAGCAGTATGACTCTTCGCTGGCTGTTGGACGATGGGAAGGAGCGAGTGTGGGAATCTACCGTGTGTAGTGATGTCTCTGAGCTAAACTCAACTCAATAATACACTTTATCCCGGACGAGGGGACGGAGCGAGTGTGGGAATCTCCCGAGTGCAGTGATGTCTCTTAGCTAAACTTAACTCAGTTCTACACAACCAACTCACCCCAAGCTCTCCTATCATTAACTGTCCCTTGCAGCCCGGTCATTGCCCTCCCAGTACTGTTTATGCAAGTGTGCTTCTACTTCTCCTCTCTGTGTGATTTTTGTTCTTCCTCTATTTCTTTTTCTTTCATGTGGCGTCCAGACAACAGCTTTTCTAGTTATACAGGGTGTATTTTTAATAATTGTGCATCTCATCTCATCTCATCATGTTCCTCTTGTACCTTGCGGTGTCGAGGTGAAGTATAAACTTCGTGAGAGTGCCCGAGTATGGGCTTCATATATCGATATTCCCCATGGACTCTGTTATTCCCTCCGTCCAAAGTTTACGTGGTCGGACTCTTCCTCTGATTCCGTCTGGTCTGTACATCATTGCTTGTTGTTTAATAATTGCGCAGTGTTTGAAAATATTACCGGTCCATGTTTTGTATTCACCTTCTATAAAGTTCATGTAACATAATCCATCCATCATGTGCAATGCCCGTAAGCGTGGGCGGTCATGATTCGTCATCACTGGAACACCACAGTCGTGGATAAGACCAGTGTTCCTGTCTCGGCCATACCATGTGGCCAAGCCATCCATAGTATTTACTTTTCTGTCTTTCCCTTGTTCTCTTTCCCTCGCTCTTGCCAGTTGTCACCAAGTTCTCTAATTTATTTCTTCTCATAACATGTGCAAAAAAAAACTTTGACTGTCTGCGTCTAATTTCTCTAATCAGTTTACGGTTTTCATCTGTAAGACTTGGTCGTTGGTTTTTCTGTCTGTCACGGTATTATTTGCATTCTTCTCATAAACAACATTTCTAAAGTAATCAGATTTTTTTTTCAGTTTGACTGCTCATTGACTGCTTCTCATCCATACAAAAGCACCAGTTCTATGTAGCACCTCAAGACTTTTTTTCTCGTAGCAATGACATCTTTTTATTGGTCAGTATGTTTTTCATCTTGCAAACGACTACCTTCGCCATAGCGATTCTTGTTTTAATCTCTTCAAGGCATCTCCCATCAGATGTTATGACTATTCCGAGATAATTGTGCCGATTCACTTGTGGATATTCCTATTTACCTGTATATTACATAGCGGTATTTCGTTCTTCCTAGTGTCGTGGTGTACTTGTACAGCCTCTCTTCTGCTTATGCAAACAGTCGAGTATTCTTTATGGAATTATAAATGTTGCCTACTTTTAATATTAATTTTATAACTATGTTTGTGAATGCCTGTCAGGAAATTATTTGGGGGTGTAAAATATGTACCTTACACCGATCCATATTGCTTAGTCATGGCATAGACAGCAGCATGGCGGTCGGGGTCAAAGGTTGACCAATGAAACGTCAGAAGCCGACCAATGAGAGCACGCAGGAAACGCGCGCCCGCGCGTCCTCAACGGACATTCGTTCATTTCATTTTACGGCCTGGGAGAGAAAACATCTACTCCCTATTTGTTGAAACTAATGTTAATTAATTAAGGCCCGAAAACTGTATAGTACGACAAGTCATTGGTAGGCTTGAGAGGCTACCAGAGTTGCTACTGCACCACCACGCTTTCATCACCGAGCTATTGACGAGAAGAGACAGTGAGTGGCTGACCACTTGGCAGAAGCAGAGAAGAGTCTGGCTCCATGCAGCACTCAGATAAGTGCCTGTCGCCAACCTTTCCAAAATCCACTGACAGCTTGAGCCTTCACTAGGACCTAGATTTAGGTCGGGCACTTGAAAAGAACAATACAGAAGATCTAGGCAATTCTGACACACAAAGAGCTTTGCCAATTCTTTTTCAGATTCAACAGCATCAAATAAACTTTACACTTTTATTTTGAGTAACTTTACAAATTGCTCTTAGACTTTTCTATTTATTAGCATACAGTTTATGTAAGCAAATGTAAGATTGATGTTTGATTACTTAGAGTGAGAATTCATTTCTTGAGTTATGATAATTCTCTGGGGTCTGTAATTCTATCACAGGCAATAGTAGCCCAGATAACTAAACCTGCAGTCTTTTCCCAATTGTTCAGCTTAAAGTTTTACTTTCTGGTGCCTGTGCCATTGTTAGGAAGATTGACATTTCCTGGGCCAAACACCCATACTCCTAATCTACGAGCCAACACGGTCTTCTTTTCCTACAGTGGATAAACTTTCTTAAGGGTTAGTCTTTGTCTTCTACTTTGGTGTGAGGATTCTCCTCTCCACTTCTAAAGACCCCGCTACAAAGTGGTTTGCTCGTCAGCGGGATATAGTTCTTAACCAAACTTACATATTGTTAACTCAGTCAGTGAGCTAATACTATACTTTAGTATCTCTTATTCTGAGGTGATAACAGCTTCAATTACTCTGTGTAGATTTGTTGATAGTTGGAAGTCTGTTGGATCACAGTAGGTCTTGTCAAAGCCATTGTTGGTATATATATTTTGTTCTTCTCAGTAACTAATAATCATTGTGTCACATGGTAAATAAATTCCTTTTATTTAGTGATTGATTTATTAGTGATAGGGAATACAGTCATAGTAATATCTACACCACAATACACAACATAATATATAAGCAAACAAAAAGGCGAAGGTCAAAGTGGAAACGGCAAAGGATTAGTTTTGTGGTTGTCATATTAAGTATTCTAAGTAATTAAGAATATATGTAAACTATTTATTGAATTTACCTATAAGAATAGTAAGTTGTGAGGAATTAGTGACAAACTTAAGTGAAGCTTGACATAAAGTGTAGTGCAATACTATTTGAGATAATTCTTCACCATGTCAGATGAAAGACAACCCACTATGGCTGAGTGGAGGGAGAAGGGTACTCAGATAGGTTACTCTGGAGAGGAGCTAAAAAGGTATATTGATGATGCGGTAAGAGAGTGGAGGAAGGAAAAGAGAGAGATAGCCAAGGAGAGAAATGACAGAGAAATAGAACAAAGAATCAAAATGGCAGAAATAGAATCAAGGGAGAGAATGCGAATGGCAGAAATAGAGAAGGAGATGAAACTGACTGAAGAGAGGGAGAAAAGACAACATGAACTGGAAATGAGGAAACTGGAATTACAAAGTCAAGATACTTATAGATTCAGCGGTTCAATTCCCCAACTCACAGCACAGATACTGCATCAAGCCAGAATATCTCAGTGGGAGCCATGAGTTTCCCATTGTTGCCCTTTGATGAGAAAACAGATCAGCTGGACAACTGGATTGATCGGTTTACTTTGATGGCTGAAGCATTTGGACTTCCAAAAGGACCAGTATAATCTCAAAATGTCACAAGGGCTGAGGGGGGCGGCTTATGAGATATTTGCAAAACTACCTCCAGGCCATGAACGGAAACTTTGATTCCTTGAAAAGTGCGCCTCCTGAAAAGGTATGAGTTAACGTCAACCGCTTACAGGATAAAATTCCGGAACGCCAAACGTTTACAAGGGGAATCATACACTTCCAGATTACAAGTGTACTTGTCGAAATGGATAGGACTTAGTGAGTATGAGCAAACTTATGAGGGGTTGGAGGAGTTAATCCTTGCGGAACTGATTAGAGAAACTATGCCGAAAGCTATGCAGACATTTGTGACAGAGAACGGCGGTACACGACTAGAGGATATCATCAACATAGCCGAACGTTACCTCACAGCCCATGGACAGGCGGGCCCACTAAAGTAAACCATGCTCCTCAAGCTGAAAAGCTACCAGATCAGAGTTTTAGACAGAACTCTAATTTTAAGAACAGCAGTGGCCAAACAGCTGGACCACCTACTCAGGGGAATAATAATAACAGTAAGTTGTCCCATAATTCGCAAGTGCCAGCAGCAGGCTGGAAGAAGCCATTTTGCACTTTCTGCAGGACGAAAGATCATGATACCAGTTCCCGCAGAAGCAAACCGCAACCTTTCCATGCGGCATGTTTGACTACAGTAGCTAACGCTCACAAAAGGAGGACACAGGGTTACAGGCCTCCAGTAGTCGAGTCAATTATGGTCAACTGAAGGCAAATTGACTGCTTGTATGATTCAGGACTTAATTATGACAGCGTCATAGCTGCTCATTTGGTACAACCTGGACAGAAGACCAACCAAATCATTGAGATGCAAGAGCTACAATGAGTTCGGCATCAATGATATTGCCTATTGCAAGAGTGGAAAGTGACTTCGAAGTATGTCACAGGGAAAATCTTGGCAGCGGTGATGTCAGACCTCATGTATGAATTCATGCTGGGAAGAACATATGTTTACTTAGGGGAACCTGAAGCACCGGCAAGCAGACTCGGAATCAGGCCACAGAATCAGGTGAGCCTGCTCCTTATATACATTCCGTACCTCAAGAATTTAGGCTGCACAATCCCAAGGTGATTCAGAAAACCTTGTTTCAGCAAAGGGCCATGAGCACATAATCCTCCAAGAAGAAGTAATTATATGAAGGAACAAGCTACGGTACAGGAGAGGAGAAAAAAGAAATAATGACCACCAACAACTGGGCCTCCTAGAAACTCTGACCCACCTGTCCATATTATGAGCTTACACGTGTCGAGTAAGGGGATAGGGGGAGGACCATCCAAATGGACGGAAGAACCCAACAGAGACGAGGACAGCGAAGCAGAACTCTATCCAATCGAGGAGACGTCCTATAGGAAAGAGGTTAAGCAAAGCTGGGATTCCCTGACACCAGAGTCTTCAGATAGACAGGGCCGAAAGAAGGTAATAGTGATCGAAGGGCCACTCTCAACCACAAATTGAGACCTGTTTCGACCAAGACACCGTTCCAGGAGGAAGGCTCAATGGAAAAGGCATCAAGCGAGAAGATATCTCAGGAGATGTCTTCAGAACGAAGGTGATTGTTAAGCTGACATCTTTCAATGGAGAAGTTTGAATAAGTCACCACCATATGCACCCAAAGCTAGCAAATGAGAAGGCTGTTCAAGTGGCCTAAAAAGATCGCTTTTCGTACTATTTTTTCGATCGGGGGCATATGTCGTGGTGTACTTGTACAGCCTCTCTTCTGCTTATGCAAACAGTCGAGTATTATTATGGAATTATAAATGTTGCCTACTTTTAATATTAATTTTATAACTATGTTTGAGAATGCCTGTCAGGACATTATTTGGGGGTGTAAATATGTACCTTACACCGATCCATATTGCTTAGTCATGACATAGACAGCAGCATGGCGGTCGGGGTCAAAGGTTGACCAATGAAACGTCATTAGCCGACCAGTGAGAGCACGCAGGAAACGCGCGCCCGCGCATCCTCAGCAGACATTCGTTCAGTTCATTTTACGGTCTGGGAGAGAAAACATCTACACCCTTTTTGTTGAAACTAATGTTAATAGATTAAGGCCCAAAAACTGTATAGTACGACAAGTTATTGGTAGGCTTGAGAGGCTACCAGAGTTGCTACTGCACCACCACGCTTTCATCACCGAGCTATTGACGAGAAGAGCTAGTAAGTGGCTGACCACTAGGCAGAAGCAGAGAAGAGTCTGGCTCCATGCAGCACTCAGATAAGTGCCTGTCGCCAACCTTGCCAAAATCCACTGACCGCTTGAGCCTTCACTAGGACCTAGATTTAGGTCGGGCACTTGAAAAGAACAATACAGAAGATCTAGGCAACTCTGACACACAAAGAGCATTGCCAATTCTCTTTCAGATTCAACAGCATCAAATAAACTTTACACTTTTATTTTGAGTAACTTTACAAATTGCTCTTAGACTTTTCTATTTATTAGCATACAGTTTATGTAAGCAAATGTAAGATTGATGTTTGATTACTTAGAGTGAGAATTCATTTCTTGAGTTATGATAATTCTCTGAGGGCTGTAATTCTATCACAGGCAATAGTAGCCCAGATAACTAAATCTGCTGTCTTTTCCCAATTGTTCAGTTTAAATTTTTACTTTCTGGTGCCTGTGCCATTGTTAGGAAGGTTGACATTTCCTGGGCCAAAATCTCATACTCCTAATCTACGAGCCAACACGGTCTTCTTTTCCTACAGTGGATAGACTTTCTTAAGGGTTAGTCTTTGTCTTCTACTTTGGTGTGAGGATTCTCCTCTCCACTTCTGAAGACCCCGCTACACCTAGTGACGATCATAATCTGTGTCGTCTTACAATTAAATTCTAACCCTAGTTGTTCACTGTATCCAACAACCGCATCTACTAAATATTGCAGATCCTGCTCATATTGCAACATAATAGGAAATACAAAACTTGGACTGGCAATATTTTCAAACACTGCAGTCATTAAAAATGCACCCTGTATTATTATCAGGTTTCCCAATGTGCTTATTTGTCTCATCAAATACCGGCGTGATTTTATCACTGCTATTTGTCTTATTCCTTCCATGAGCCCCATGTTTGGTTACTCTGTCGTACCTTTTTATGCCTTCTATCTCGCCCACTGTTACATAGAACGAGTTTTGACATAAAATAGCATACATAACACATGTTAGCCTGGAGCACGCAACCACTCACCTCTACTGCACGTGGGCCCAATGTAGTTGCTGGCACAGGCGGTGCACAGACCCGTAGCCACGTGACACAGGCCACTCTCACAGTTCTCGGGACACGTGGCATTGCACGTATACCCATAATAATTGGTAGGACATTCTGGAAATAATCAAGTGCTATAATCAAAATTAATTATAATAAACTGAGGACTGAAACATATTTTTTAACATATCCCTCACAGGACGTTGCAGTCTCCACCAGCATTTTTCAGCTGCTGTTGATATACTAGACAAGAACACGCTCAGTAGTTTGTCATTCCTTTCTAAGCGACCGGCTCACATACCCCGTAAGTTACCAACGCGGCAAGAACCGTTACCACTTCTCCCGCAGGTTACGTTCCTCACGTGGATATACGGGTTTACGGAGAAAAACGTTAACACCTACGCCAGGGAGTCCGGTGTGGAACGGATAGAACTACAGAAATTAGATTTTTAAGAGTATGCATCTTTCCCATTGCAACATACGCCTGTGAGACCTGGACACTTACTAATCACGCTGAATAGCGCATAAATGCCATTGAATATACATGTTATAGACGATTTCTGCCGGTCTCCCTGGTTTAGGGGTTACACGACATTCTCCGTAATCCCGTATACTCTCTGAGTAACGGGACGTGCGCGAGAATTGGCAGCGGTTCGCGCCGCGCTGGTAACTTACGTGGTTATGTGAGCCGGTCGTTCAGAAAGCAATGGCAAACTACTGAGCGTAATCTTGCCAAGAAATCATTTGAAAGATGCTGATGTTCATAGCGATGTCATGTAAAGGATATGCGAACACACACAAAAAGACGAGTTCTAAGAATATCTTGGATACAGAAAAGAACAAATGCAGCCATGCTTCACGAGCTGAATATTGAAGAAATTGGCTATTCAAGACGATAAAACAAAGAAAATTTAAATATTTTGGTCACTTAAAACGTCACGAAAGTTTATAGAGAACAATTATGGAGGTGTTTATGCCTGGCAAGAGAGGAAGAGGAAGGCCATAGAGAATCCGAGCGCAGGATAAAGCGGATGGTCTCTAGATGGATGTATCGTACGCGGGACATGTTACTTATGATCGAGAGGTTTTTCCGGAAGGTTGTTATGTGAGCGAGGTTCTGCAAAGGACTGCTACTGAATGAATGAATGAATGAATGAATGAATGAATGAATGAATGAATAATCAACAACGCCATATGCTTAGTAAGATTATTATAAAGAACTAATTAATCATCATCTTCTTCTTCTAATTTTGCCGTCAAGCGTCGTGGGGAGAATTGTTGCCATTCCGACTTCCGATGGGTAGCAGTGGATAGTTAATTCTGTGTGAATTTACAGTGGATTGACTCGCTGAGAAGGCCTGTTGCTTATAGAGTCACCGTAATCTTCCTTGCGGGACATGCGAGAATTGAGTAAAATTACTGAGCTGATATTTAAAAGATTATTTGTTCGCCTTGAACTTAAGCGTAGTCCATACACCTGTTACTACAGGTAATTTAGTGCATTCGACTTATTTTTTTGCGTGTGGATTAGCTTTCCCTATTACCAGTGTTCCTCACCACCGGCCGAACATACTCCGACTTCTGAGGTACTTGTAATTGAAGTCCCCTAGTTAAGGACGAGAAGTAAACATTTTAGTCCATCTGACTGGTGTAGGGGTTGAAATCGCTACTTGAGCATCAGCACACTCGCGTTGGGGTTGATGCCAAAGTAGCGTCAACTAACACAGAACGTGCACTATTAGCCGCTGGACTCTGGTGCATATGTTGGCGGAGTGATCTTGGCACCGATGGATTGACTTGTCCGTAGTACATGGATGATACCCAAACAGATAAATAACGAATTGCAGTATCTTCAACGCTTTGTCTTTACGGACGCCCTCTTGCTCTCGTTTCAGATCTTCTTTCCATGTAGCGCCAGTGTAGGTAGTTGATTGTGTTATAATCTAACGAGATGGCCGAACCATTTGATTTGACTTTCAATATTTGTGCATTATATATTACCTTATATCAAGAAAACAAGAAGAAGGAGGAAGGAGGAGGAGGAAGAGGAGGAGGAACAACATCAACAGCAACAAACACAGAGTCCCTACCAGTACAGTGGGCTCCGATACGACCAGACATACATTTGAGGCAGTAGCCAGTGTTGGGGTCACATTTTCTGTCCAGGCAGAACATGGAGCAGTTGGTTGTACAGTTCACGCCGTACTTGCCTTGGGGGCACTCTGGGGGCATGATGTCATCATCAACATCACAATCGTCATGATCAACATCATTAGCATTATCATAAACATCATCATCAGCAACATCATGATCATAAGTAACGTTATAATAATTATCTTCCCTATGAGGAGCGCTATTGGGAAGTACAAGCATTACCCTAGGGTGGGGAAATGCAATTTAAAGACCAAATATCACGGGAGGGCCCAAGTCCTGGTTGGCAACTGGGCTAGGATGGAAGCTCCGACAGGCGGACAGTTTGAGCTTTGCTTTGTTCATCCGGCAGCTTCTATAGCTTGTCCTGCTCCAGTTGTATTGGTGTGGCCTTTACTCTTGAGTAAACTAGGCAGGCCGAGAAAGGGATTATGCTGCACAGATAACACATGTATCTACAATGCAGCCCATGATTTGTGCTATAGAAGTATAACTCCATTATACAAAGTATTATCTGTCAACAAGGCCAGACGCCAGTCGTTATTATCTTCATCATTATTATCGTCATCCTTCTCATCATAATCATCGTTAGCATTATCATCATGGTCAGTATCATCCCTTTCGTCCTCATCACCATCATTATAATAGTTATAATCAACAATATCATTATAATAGTTATAATCAACACCATTATTATAATATTTATAATCAATAATATCATTATATTAGTTATAATTAACAATATCACTATAATAGTTTTAATCAAGAATATCATCACAATATTTTTATCAACACCATCAATATAATAGTTATAATCAACAATATAATCGTACTACTTATAATCAACAACTCATTATAATAGTTATAATCAACAATATCATTATAATACTTATTTCCTCCGAAGTCGGAGAGTGTCTGCCTGTACGGCGAAAAACCACCAGTCTGCACACCAATAAGCCAGACATGGGACAACGGATACTCACGCAAAACTCAGGTCCTGTATGACATCACACTGATGTTGGACACCAGGATGTCTTCATCCGACATACAGGACTTTGCGTTGGAGCTCAAGCCAACGAACACAAGCAAGCAAGCATAATACTTATAATCAACACCATCATTTTAATAGTTATAATCAACACTATCATTAAAATAGTTATAATTAACAATGTCATTATAATAGTTTTAATAAACAATATCATTATAATAGTTACAATCAACACCATCAATACAATAGCCACAATCAATACCATCATTTTCATCAGTATCACTATCTACATTATTATCATCATCCTGTATCATCTTTGTCACTGCCACCACCACAACCAATATATTAATCGTCATCATTGTTACCATCATCATCATCCTTTATCATCTTTGTCACTGCCACCACCACAACCAATATATTAATCGTCATCATTGTTACCATCATCATCATCAACACCATCCTCATCGTCGTTAACATCATAATTATCATCATAATTATTTTCTTCTTCGTTGTCATCATTTACATAATTCCTACCATCAACACGCTCATAATTATCAATATCATTATTATCATTCTTTTTGTGTTTTAAGAATTCACATTATTAGCACTCCGGACAAACGCATAGATGATCCGTCTGTTTCAGCAAAAGTCGTACTATCTAACTGATCGTATCCCTAATATGCTAAAATGTCAAACTGGCACTCTGATAAGTTACCTCTCATTGGAACCACGCTGATAGGTCACCTCTCATTGGAACCACTCTGATAGGTCACCTCTCACTGGAACCACACTGACAAGTCACCTCTCATTGGAACCACTCTGATAGGTCACCTAATATTGAAACCTCACTGATAGGTCACCTCTCATTGGAACCACACTGACAGGTCACCTCTCATCGGAACCACACTGACAGGTCACCTAATATTGGAACCACACTGATAGGTCACCTCTCATTGGAACCACTCTGATAGGTCACCTCTCATTGGAACCACACTGACAAGTCACCTCTCATTGGAACCACTCTGATAGGTCACCTAATATTGAAACCTCACTGATAGGTCACCTCTCATTGGAACCACACTGACAGGTCACCTCTCATCGGAACCACACTGACAGGTCACCTAATATTGGAACCACTCTGATAGGTCACCTCTCATTGGAACCACACTGACAGGTCACCTCTCATCGGAACCACACTGACAGGTCACCTAATATTGGAACCACACTGATAGGTCACCTCACATTGGAACCACACTGATAGGTCACCTCTCATCGGAACCACACTGATAGGTCACCTAATATTGAAACCTCACTAATAGGTCATCTCTCATTGGAACCACACTGACAGGTCACCTCTCATCGGAACCACACTGACAGGTCACCTAATATTGGAACCACACTGACAGGTCACCTAATATTGGAACCACACTGATAGGTCACCTCTCATCGGAAACACACTGACAGGTCACCTAATATTGGAACCACACTGATAGGTCACCTCTCATTGGAACCACTCTGATAGGTCATCTAATATTGGAACCACACAGATAGGTCACCTAATATTGGAATCACACTGATGGGTCACGTAATATTGGGACCTCACTGATAGGTCACCTAATATTGGAACCACACTGATAGGTCACCTAATATTGGAACCACACTTATAGGTCACCTAATATTGGAACCACACTGATGGGTCACCTAATATTGGAACCACACTGATGGGTCACGTAATATTGGAACCACACTGATAGGTCACGTAATATTGGAACCACACTGATGGGTCACGTAATACTGGAACCACTCTGATAGGTCACGTAATATGTGTTTACTGTGTGTCTTCTAAACAGCGGACCGGTAATATATGACTGCCTCCACCTCCAAGCTCAGACTAGATGGCATGGTATCATACACCAGGCTCTTCTGCACTAAACACCGCCAATCAACCTACGCTATTAATCCTCAACCCACTTCTTTTGCCTCTCAGGAAACCATCTTGGTAGATGATTACATCTCCAGGGCGCGAACCGGAAGCGGAAGACTGGGATCCTGTCTTCTCTGGACCCGATGCGATGTCTTGTGATGCGCGACTTTCCAAACACACGTAGCACGAGACAACAGACCACAAATAAGATGCGAAACACGACAAAAACAAACAACCTTCACAAAAGTATCCTTTCCGCAGGCCAGTGCATGCCAGACACTTGCCAGTCACGTGGTCACAGGTGCGTTTCAAACAATGTGCCGAGCAATTCTGTGAGCAGTGGCTACCGTAGGTACCATTTGGGCACACTGAAACAGTCAGGGTATCTTGAGGTAACTAGTGTTTGTATGAGGCAGCATATGGTGGCGATGTAATGAGGCAGGTAGTGCTTGTATAGATGGCATATAGTGGGGACGTAATGAGGCAGGTTGTGTTTGTATAGGGCAGCATATAATGAGAATGTAATCAGACAGGTAGTGCTTGTATGAGGCGGCATATAGTGGGGATGTAATGAGGCGGCATATTGTGGGGATGTAATGAGGCGGCATATAGTGGGGATGTAATGAAGCGGCATATAGTGGGGATGTAGTGAGGCGGCATATAGTGGGGATGTAATGAGGCGGCATATAGTGGCGATGTAATGAGTCATGGATTTTTATATCAATGTGCTCGTTGTGATTCTGAGGATGTGGTGAAATAGTTTTTAGATTAATACAAGTGTTTATTATCGCAAAAATGTGGGTTATATCTAATATTCATTTCGAGTGATAGTTGAACACTATTAAATTTCAACCAATCAAGTGCACGAGGCGTGTCAGATACAACCACGGGACCTCAAATTGCCCGCGGCGTGGCTAGATAACAATGCGATTGCTGCGTTCTTCAAGTTTAGTTAGTCGTAATATTATGCAATAATGTCAGGGGAAGGAGAGTGCTCCGTATTGGAAGTGAATGGTGAAAGGACTCGCTCAGGTTTACGATCGGCTGTCAATAAAACTTACACACTAAACAAAGAGAGGGCCGTGAAGAATAAGCTATCCAAGTGCATAAATCCCAACGGCCTAGTCGTCAAACACACCAACTCAGGACAGTGTGTTACTATTTCCTTCAACAACACACTCTATTATGAGGCATTCCGAACTTGCCTACTCAACTACTACAGGCTTGAACTAATTGAACACAGGCAAGATAAGCACGGGGCCCACGTTGAGGATCTGATTACGACGCCAGTGATTACGATACATTTGTACCGCAGTAGAAATAAACTCATGACACAGGGCAGTAATGAAAACATTAATTCCTGGCTAAAAGTAGATTTTGTTGAACTTGAAAACTCGACACAGACATTCACCGAATCTACTCATACGATGAGTGTACATGACAACATCAACACGAGGCCTGCCAACCCACCAGCGCTCTTGGCTATTGAATACCCAATGGAGCGTATCCAAAACAACATAGAACCCAATGTTGACATTGTTGAAGAAGTACCTGCCTCAGATAACAATAGCATCTTAACTATCAATGGACATTCGTGCGACTGTAAACAGCGCATTGAGGAACTAGAACAATCACTAAAGGCGCTCATTGTCACTGTTTCAACCAACATTGAAGCAAACAACAAGATAAGCAGTGATTACAATGCTCTCAAGACAGAAGTCGCACTCCTGCGAGACGAAAATTTGCTGCTGAGAAATACAGTTCAAATCTTACAGAATGCGTCCTCTACAAACCAAACCGAAGAAGCATGTAATTCTCAAGCAACCGCTTCATCCTTGGGAAATCTTGGGGAAGCTCAATCCCACCCAGAACAGATAATCACTATGAAAACAACTCAACGCGCAGAGGAAGATAAAAAACAACAAACACCTCAATGTGCAGACGAAGATAAACAACAACAAGCAGTCTACCCCATTGACGTCAAAATAAGCAATAGGTTTGAAGTACTTCAAGAAAAGTCACCAGAAAACTTACAGTGCTTTAACATGCTGCAAACGGGCAAGACAAGCCAACAAGATACATCGGGAGAACCACATGGAGACATAAAGACTGCTGAAAATCGGAAATGGATGAAACAACGGTCGAGACGTGCTGACAACCAACATGTACAGACAGCACGACCTGACTGTACACATATTATACTAGGCGATTCCTTAATGAAAGGTTTATACAGCGACAGGATGGCCACATCAGACAAAGACATTGTTTCAATAATCCCACTGCCTGGGGCTGGTGTAGACCGGCTAACAGACAAGATTAGCAGGTTGGCTGTTAATCATAGTGTCAGAAGGGCAAGCGTACATATTGGCATCACCGACACCATGAACAACCAACAAATCACAGGGTCTCAACTGCTGGCACTCTTGAACGGGTTACGTCACACTTTTCCTAACTCATCCATTTTCTTCTCCTCCATCATATCACCGAGTTATGGACACCAGCGCCGTCTAGCTGACATAAATAACAACATGTTGCAGAAGTTCTGTTCTCAAAACAAGATACAATTCATCAACAATACAGCATCATTCACTTCACAGGCTGGTGCACCAAAAAAGAGTCTTTACAAGGATCAAATACATTTATCTACATTGGGCACCAGTTTTCTCGCCAAGAATTTAAAATATCCAGAACGGACATACCATACATCCAATACGGGATCGCGCCGGACACTTTTAGCTACTCCTGAAACTCAAGCCAGACGACATACTCCCGTCACATCAAGTACAAATAGGACAGAAGTGTGCAGACCACTCATAACCACTGCACCTGAAATCCAAGCCAGACGGGACACTACCACAACACCAAGTCCGTTAAATACGTCGTCTTTCACACAGGAGGGTAATAATTACGAAGATATGATTCCTATTCTCCCCAGAAAGGATCCGACTCTCAGCAACAACGACGTGCCAGCACAACCTCCTGTTAGCCACCAACCAGAGGCTCTAGTTGGTAGTCATTACATACCCATGAGACATCATCAGTACCCATTTAATTGTAATCCAGAATGGTTGCACCTCACACGGTATAGCCCAGCTACACTTCGTCAAGCACTTATAATGTCGCTATACCAACAACCAACACAACCTGGTATTTACTAGCAACTTAGGACAAAGCTACACCGGATCTCGGTACAAGAAAGAGCCTCTCCTTAAACGTTTATCTGCATATTTGGTTATAACTTGATCTAGTAACGTATTAGGTTATAAGTTATTACAAACATTGACTGGTTTTGACTTTATATTAATTGATAGTACTTAGCTGTATAGCTTTTATAATAATTCTAATTGTGTTTTTCACGGTGAGTGAGGGGGTCTTCACTGCTCTTCCTTACGGATCTGTGTACGTATTTTTATATATTTACAGAGATATTACTGTTTCTCTGTACTTTAGAGTGTGTTTTGTAATAAGGGACGTAAGTTGTATTCATTTTGTGTGTGTGTGTTTTGCTTTTAAACTTGTGATTACGCATTGTTGAAATGTCTAATAAGTACGAACACTGGCTCAGGAATAATGGGCTCAGAATCGGGCATGTAAACATATGCCATCTATTAGGGAAGCTGCCCGAACTATCACTTATACTTAATCAAAATTTTCACATGTTTGGCGTTAGCGAAAGTCGATTAAATGGCAACATCTCAGATGATGACATCGCTATCAGAGGTTTTAAAACCATTAGAAGAGATCCCTATCAGAAACAAGAGACGGGTATTGCAGTTTATATTTCCAACTCGCTTAACGCCCACCGCAGGCTAGACTTTGAAAGCTGTGAGATTGAGTGTGTATGGATAGAGGTTAAACTTCAAAATCGCATACCGCTAGTAGTTGGCTATCTTTATCGAAACCCCAGTGCAGGAAATATCTGGTATGAAAAATTCACCACTATGATGGATGTAGTCTTTAGTAATGCTAGGGAAATAATATTGCTAGGTGACTTCAACATAGACGCTAACAAATCAAACAAAACATGGGAAAACATAATAGAGTCATATAATTTCCAACAGTTAGTCAAACAAGCCACTAGAATCACTAAATCATCTGCAACACTTATAGATCATATTTATACTACGTGTGCTGATAACATCACAGAATGTAGTGTACCTATCAATGCAATGAGCGATCACTATCCAGTATGTTGCACGTGGTCGAAAAGGGGCACCAAAACTCCCAAACACAAACATATAAGCATAAAATATAGAAATTACAAAAATTTCAATCGAGACGTCTTCTTACAAGATTTGGTCAACTCATCTCTAGATTATGTTTACCAGCTTCCTGACCCAGACGATGCTCTGGACCACTGGCTAAAGACCTTTCTAAGTATATTTGATAAACATGTTCCATTTAAGGAAGTTCGTGTTAAACATCACACAAAGCCCCCGTGGATCACACAGGAGGTAGTTGAACTTATGAGAGATCGCGACAGGGCTCACAAAAATAGAGATCTAACTATGTACCGTAGCCTGAGAAACAAAGTTCAATATGTTATTCGGAAGGAAAAGAAAAACTATTTTAAGAACATAGTAATAGATAAAACCAACACTAAAGATATATGGAAAGCAATTAATACCTTGACAAACAAACACAAATCATCACAATCATTACCATCAAATCAGGTTACATGTGATCAATTCAGTAGATACTTTCAGTCCGACATAAACCAACTGAAGGCTGCAATACCAGATGCGCCTCATGACATATCTTTATTATCATCATTCTGTGAGAACAAATGCTATGGACACATTTCCTCCAACATACCGCTAATGACGACAACTGAAGTATTTACTCATCTCCGTAATCTAAAAAACAATAACTCATCAGGACTAGATGGAATTAGTAGTCGGATCCTTCGCCATGCTGCACCGGCGATCTGCGAGTCACTAACTTTTATATATAATCAATGTCTAACCAGAGGTCACTTCCCATCAGCCTTTAAAATCGCTAAAGTGTATCCTCATTTAAAAGCTGGTCCTCTAGACGATCGTCTCATGAGTAATTATAGACCAATTTCCATATTATCCTCATTATCCAAACCGCTAGAAAAGCACATCAACAAAACAACACTAGATCACTTAGTTCGCCATAAACTGATAGTTGACAGCCAGTCAGGATTTCGGCCAAAATATTCTTGCCATACGGCACTAACAAACATGATAGAAAACTGGCATCAAAATATTAACAACAATACTCTATGTGGAGCGGTGTTTATAGACTTTAGGAAAGCATTCGATATGATAGATCATACTATTCTAATTAAAAAACTAGAAACAATGAAAGTAAGTTTTAATATAGTGACATTAATAAAATCATTCTTATTAGACAGAAAGCAAGTAGTATCACACAATAAAGTTTTATCTCAAGCCATTACCATTAATATTGGAGTACCTCAGGGGTCTATTCTTGGCCCTCTATTATTTGCCATTTATATAAATGATCTTCCATTAACTCTGTCGTCGTCCTGCGATCTATTTGCTGATGACTGCACAGTATATACAAACGCTGTTGATCGTAATGTGCTAGAATTATCCTTGCAACAGGAAATAAATAGTGTAGTTAACTGGAGTCATGCAAACCGCATGCAAATTAACATTACTAAAACAAAGTCTATGTTAATAGGAACCAGGCAAAGACTTCACACTCTAAACTCGCAGAGAACTCTTCAGCTGCACATTGGCAGCACGCCTGTAGAAAGTGTCACCGAGCACAAGACACTGGGTGTTATCATAGATCAAAATCTAACTTTTAACTCACATGTTCATGCTCTAGTTAAACAAATAGCCAAAAAAGTATACCAACTTGCCAAAATTAAAAATTTCCTTGACGAAAACACAAGAAAGATATTCTATACTTCTCATATACAAACACATATTGATTACTGCTCCACAGTCTGGGATGGATGCTCCAAATCAATAACAAAACGCCTATATTCACTCCAGAAAAGGGCAGTGCGTTTAATTAATGGTGAAAAGCTTACCGACAATTCTAACCTATATAAACGTCTCCGGTTACTGCCACTCCACAAGCGCCTGCTTTTTAATAAGACCAAACTAATTCACAAAATCCTATTTCAAAATGCTCCAAGCTACCTTTGGCCATTGTTTAAATATAACGCTAGACATAGCGAACGACTAAATATACTTCATGTCCCTAAACCTAGGATAGACTTATATAAAACAAGCTTAGCATACTCTGCCGCTCAGTTGTGGAACAATCTTCCACAAGAAATCAAAGACACCACCAATCATGATACATACATTCGCAACCTGTTTGAACACTACCTTAGTACAGACTACATGCCCCCATAACAAATAACACAAAAAAGACAATAATGGTAACTTATCTCAAACGACAACTAGCCAAAAAACATTCCCTTATGTATGGCACGTTACACCCTCCTTAGGTATTTATAATGCCCATGTTAAACACTGCCTCAGTGAGTCATTTGTTATTGATTATTTTTCATGCGTTTTAATGTTCTTTTGTTGTCAAAAGTTGCTTCATAAGTGATGTTGAATGAAAGAATGTATGAGAGGAAATAGAGAAGAAGGGCAGAATGTCAGACGGGCCTGCGTGCCCAATTCTTAACCCTTTGAAAATAAAGACTTATTATTATTATTATTATTATTATTATTATTATTGTATAGATGGCATTTAGTGGGGCTGTAATGAGGCAGGTTGTGTTTGTATAGGGCAGCATATAGTGAGAATGTAATCAGACAGGTAGTGCTTGTACGAGGCGGCATATAGTGGGGATGTAATGAGGCGGCATATAGTGGGGATGTAATGAGGCGGCATATAGTGGGGATGTAATGAAGCGGCATATAGTGGGGATGTAATGAGGTGGCATATAGTGGGGATGTAATGAGGCGGCATATAGTGGGGATGTAATGAAGCGGCATATAGTGAGGATGTAGTGAGGCGACATATAGTGGGGATGTAATGAGGCGGCATATAGTGGGGATGTAATGAGGCGGCATATAGTGGGGATGTAATGAGGCGGCATATAGTGGGGATGTAATGAGGCGGCATATAGTGGGGATGTAATGAGGCGACATATAGTGGGGATGTAATGAGGTGGCATATAGTGGGGATGTAATGAGGCGGCATATAGTGGGGATGTAATGAGGCGGCATATAGTGGGGATCTAATGAGGCGGCATATAGTGGGGATGTAATGAGGCGACATATAGTGGGGATCTATTGAGGCGGCATATAGTGGGGATGTAATGAGGCGGCATATAGTGGGGATGTAGTGAGGCGGCATATAGTGGGGATGTAATGAGGCAGCATATAGTGGGGATCTAATGAGGCGGCATATAGTGGGGATGTATTGAGGCGGCATCAAGTGGGGATGTAGTGAGGCGGCATATAGTGGGGATGTAATGAGGCGGCATATAGTGGGGATGTAATGAGGCGGCATATAGTGGGGATGTAGTGAGGCGGCATATAGTGGGGATGTAATGAGGCGGCATATAGTGGGGATGTAGTGAGGTGGCATATAGTGGGGATGTAATGAGGCGGCATATAGTG
Organism: Cepaea nemoralis; assembly: GCA_014155875.1. Classification (NCBI taxonomy): domain Eukaryota; kingdom Metazoa; phylum Mollusca; class Gastropoda; order Stylommatophora; family Helicidae; genus Cepaea; species Cepaea nemoralis. The sequence continues at coordinate 317,464 of JACEFZ010014222.1, forward strand.
GGAATGTAATGAGGCGGCATATAGTGGGGATGTAATGAGGCGGTATATAGTGGGGATGTAATGAGGCGGCATATAGTGGGGATGTAATGAGGCGGCATATAGTGGGGATGTAATGAGGCGGCATATAGTGGGGATGTAATGAGGCGGCATATAGTGAGGATTTAATGAGGCGGCATATAGTGGGGATGTAATGAGGCGGCATATAGTGGGGATCTAATGAGGCGGCATATAGTGGGGATGTAGTGAGGCGGCATATAGTGGGGATGTAGTGAGGCGGCATATAGTGGGGACTTAATGAGGCGGCATATAGTGGGGATGTAATGAGGCGGCATATAGTGGGGATGTAATGAGGCGGCATATAGTGGGGATCTAATGAGGCAGGTAGAGCTTGAATGAGGCTGCTTACAATGGGGATGTAATGAGGCATGTAGCGAGGATATATGGCATGTACTGAACCAACGAACGAACGAACTTTATTTTCAAAGAGTCACAAATTTGGCACGTAAGCCCGTCTTACATTCGGCCCTTCCAATTGCCCACATTTCGCACTTCAGTTATCTATTATGCATGTTATATTCACATAGAAAAACCAACATTATCAAATGAATGTTATAAACATAAACAATGCATATTACCATGTTATGAGGCAGGCAGGCGGGCAGACACATATACACACGTGCATGCATAGACACATACAAGTGTATGCTTCTGACTACGGTTTGCAATCGCATTTTCCTCATGTTGGACTGGTAGTGCCTGGTTCCGTCGCCCTGCTACTGACTTAGTGCGTGGCACGACACTGTGAGCTGTGAGTTTCGTTTGGAATGTTTTTACACCTGTCCGTGGTTGATGTAGCGTGAATTGCATGTTCGGAACGATGGTGGTCTGCCTGTCGCCTGAAATTGACTGGATTGTCTTTTCGGTTCACGAGTGCATTTTTCTCGGAGATTCCTGGGGGTCAATGCCGGAGCTATGGTGTTCGTGCTTGTGCGATGATTTCAGTGGGCCACCCTGCCGAATTATGTGGATTAATTCCCGGGGCAATGAAGTCGATCCTCTCTAATTTTAATCAGTAATGATCAGTAATGTGTGGCTGCTGGTTTTCTAGTGACTGCCGCTTCCATCAAGGATGAACTGTATTTTCCGTGGAGGACTTTTGTGTTAGCAATCTGGCGGCGGCATTATTGCACAGTGTACCTGTTTGGGCTGATGGCTTGTCGAGTCTCCTGTCTATTCCACTTTTCACATAGGGCAGTGAGGAGCAGTTCGTGTGATATTCACTGGCACAGAAATGGAGCATAATGCCTTGAAGTTGGAATCGCAACTAACTAACTATCATATAATACATACCTGCATACACACATCATTTACGTAACCGCTGACAGTTATGCACCCACTCAATAACACACAAATACAGACTTCCTAGCATATACATACACTCACTCACATTCACAAACTCACTAACAAATTAATATACTTATACATACCTACCTACCTATCTACCTACCTACCTACTTACCTACCTACAGACCGACCGACCGACCGACCGACCGACAGACAGACAGACAGACAAACAGACAGGCAGGCAGGCATGTAGGCAGACAGACAGACAGGCATGCTCTCTCTCTCTCTCTCTCTCTCTCTCTCTCTCTCTCTCTCTCTCTCTCCCTCTCTAGTGAGGATGTAATGAGGCATACAGTGAGGATATAATGAAGCATATAGTGAGAATATAATGAGGCATGCAGAGGGGATATAATGAGGTATATAGTGAAAGTGCAATGAGGCATGTAGCGAATGCAAATAGATAATTGGATCATAATACCAGATATAATACTAGTAGATGACTGAATCCTAGAGGAAGGTAGACTCCTAGTAGAAGGTATAATTCTAGTCGAAAGTAACTTCACAGTAGAAGGTAGGATTCTAGTAGAAGTTAAATTCACAGTAGAAGGTAGAATCCTAGTTGAAGGTAAATTCACAGTAGAAGGTAGAATTCTAGTAGACGGTGAATTCCCAGTAGACGGTAGGAGTTTAGGAGAAAATAAAATCCTAGTAGAAGATAAATTCCCAGTAGAAGGTAGAATTATAGTAGAAAATAAATTCCAGTAGAAAGTAGAATTTTAGTAGAAGGTAAATTCCCAGTCATTCATTCATTCAGTAGCATCGATGTATTTGTTCTTTTCTTTACCCAAGATAAACTTAGAACTCGTCTATAACATTTATATTCACATGCATTTATACGCTGTTCAGCTTCCCAATAGAAGGTAGAATTTTAGTGGAAGGTAACTTCCCAGTACAAGGTAGAATTCTAGTAGAAAGTAAATTCCTAGTAGAAGGTAGAATTTTAGTAGTAGTTAAATGCCCAGTAGAAGGTAGAATTCTAGTGGAAGGTACATTCCCAGTAGAAGGTAGAATTCTGGTAGAAGGTAAATTCCCAGTAGAAGGTCTTATGCCAGTAGAAGGTAGATTCATATTAGAAGATTTATTCCCAGTAGAAGGTAAAATTCTAGTAGAAGGTAAATTCCCAGTAGACGGTATAATGCTAGTAGAAGGTAGACTACTAGTAGAAGATATTTTTCCAGTAGAAGTTAAATTACCAGTAGAAGATAGAAACCTAGTAGGAGGTATACAATCAGTAGAATTCCCAGTAGAAGGTAGACTGCTAGTAGAAGGTAAATTCCCAGTAGAAGGTATACTCTCAGTAGAAGGTAGAATCCTTGTAGTATATATACTTCTAGTAGAAGGTAGAATCATAGTAGAAGGTAGAATCCTAGTAGAATGTAGATTCCTAACAGAAGGTAGAATCCTAGTAGTAGGTAGAATCCTAGTAGAAGGTAGAATCCTAGTAGAAAGTAGACCCCTAGTAGAATGTAGAATCCTAGTAGAAAGTAGACTCCTAGTAGAATGTAGGCTCCTAGTAGAAGGTAGACTCCTAGTAGAAGGTAGACTCTCAGTAGAAGGTAAATTCATAGTAGAATGTAGTATCCCTGCAGAAGGTAAATTCCCAGCAGAATGTAGAATTATAGTAGAATGTAGACTCCTAGTAGAATGTAGGATTCTAGTAGCAGGTAGAATACTAGTACAAGGTCGAATACTAGTAGATAATGTATGCCAGGTAGGTAATAGAAGTACAGTGTGAAACTATACCTTAACGATATATAGTAGTTAAAGTATGAATTAAAACTATAATAAAACTTGAGAAAAAAGGAAATGATTGCAGTGCTAATAGCGTCAGCTCTTGAAACTACACAAGATCATGTCCAATGAGTGCGTGTGGTTGTCGCTTAACCAACCTGTGCAGCCCGGTTGCTTGTAGCCTTGTGTACACTCACAAAAGCCGTCTATGGGGTCGCACTCGTTGGCGCAGTTCTCGGAACACTTATTCTCACAGCTCCTTCCGTATGTCCCAGCAAAACAGTCTGCGGGTACCGCAAACATTTTATCAGTCATAGACATCAGTCAGTCATAAATATTAAGTAGTCATAGACATCAGTCACAAGTAAATATCACTTAATCACAAACATCACTCACACACAAACATCACTCACACACAAACATCACTCACTCACAAACATCGCTAACTCACTAACATCACTCACTCACTGTACCGAAACCCCTGGGGTTTGACTGGGTAGGGGTATACCTTGACCTTCCCACCCTGTACTGACCACCACACAAGTATTGTTCGTCTACCGAACCCCCACAGACCCAGGACTCCACCTGTCTAGCACTCTCTCATCCTATGGACTAGTGCCCATAGGGGGCTCAGCCCAGAAGACACACATAAACTCAAGCAAAGGCATGGTAACAAAGGTGAGATTTATTATACAAGATCGTCCAGACAAGAAGGATGCAGATCGGGATAGAGAGTAGGTATATGTACAGCTAGACAGAAGAGTGTAAAATAAAAGTCAGGAATGATCCAAGTATCATCATAAGGCAAGTGAGATTATGTAGTGTGCGTAGAGTCTGGTAGGTTACGTGAGTTCACCGGGATCCCTGCTTGCAAGAGCTGACTTGAGAGTTGCGAAGCACCGGGTCTCATCACAGTTCCACGTGGATTACCGCCTGGGACTAGCCATCCTGAATGTCAGTGACAGGATTTCAGTACAAACACTGTCCAATGAAAAGGTATCACCCTGTGACGTAGTGGACACGAGGTTGATTCTCACTGCAAAGTCTGACTGGGAGACCCTATTATTAGGTGCCCCCCTCTGAAGATCTATGTGATGAGCGAATACGTTGAAGCTCAGTGATGCACAGAGGAATCACAATGTTCTGACTGACCCGTCCTAGGTCTGGTCACATAGTGTGCGTGTCATATTTAAGTTCACACTAACAAAGTCACATAAAACGATCTGTCTCTTAGACCCCATGTGGGTCGAGCCATACAATAGGATTGGCATAAGGGTACTCATCATTGTTGTACTGCTCTCACCTGGGTGTTGACATGTACCTTCGATATGAACTATTCACGTCCACATAAGTCCTAACCTTCAGTGGTGCTCTCATTGAGGGGGACTGATATGGCTTGCTCCCAGTGCGTTGACCTCACCTATAGCATCTGTGGGGTTTACTGGTGTGAACATATAGCCAGGAGTATCATCTTTACTACCACAATTAAAGGCATCTTAAGAACAATGTTGTTGTTTGTCCATCAAGAATGATGATGACCATTCATTTCATCCAGTGGGTTGTAGGTATGGAGCCGTGGGTTCTAAGATGACTGATAAGGCCTATTTTGGCTCGAAATGTTCTTTGACATTGTGGGCAAAGAATGCTTGACGTTTCTGGAGGAGGATTTCCTGCAGTGGTTTTTCTGTCCTACCTTTTTTTCACAGCTCTTGCAGTCCTGGTTGCCTCACATATGACTGCACCCTTGCGTAATGATGCACGCCACGAATTTCGGTCTCTGGCTGCAGCCTCCCAGGTGTCATGATGAATTCCAAAAGCATTCAGTGAAATTTTCAGAGTGTCTTTAAAGCGTTTCCTCTGGCCACCTTGGGAGCGTTTACCACAACGCAGTTCGCTGTAAAAAATTCGTTTAGGGAGCCTGTGATCTGGCATGCGAGTCAAGTGACCAGCCCAGCGAATCTGATTCTTCATCAGTAGAGTGTGGATACTGGGCATGGATGCTCTTTCTAGGACTTCAGTGTCTGGAATCTTGTCTTGCCATTTAATCTTCAGTAGCTTCCTTAGGCAGACTGTGTGGAAGTGGTTTAATTTCCTAGCGTGTCGCTGATAAACAGTCCAGGTTTCACAAGCATATAGCAGTGTGGATAATACAACTGCTTTGTAGACTTTTAGCTTTGTTTGCAGGCTTATTCCAGTTCTGTCCCATACATTCTTGTACAGTCTGCCAAAGGCCGCACTGGCCTTGGAGATTCTTGCATTCACTTCGTCATCAATTGTGGCAGCTTGTGACACAGTGCTGCCAAGATAGGTGAATTTGTCCACAACACTTAGTCTATGATCATTCACTTTGATATTCGGCACAGTGTGATTATTCCCTGGAGCTGGCTGGTACATAACTACAGTCTTCTCCAAGTTGATATTGAGCCCAAAGTTGGCACAGGCATGTGAGAAAGCTGAAACATTATGTTGCATGTCCGCCTCTGAGTTGGAGTACAGAGCGCAATCATCAGCAAACAGGAGCTCTCTGACGGTGTCGCTGTTAATTTTGGTTTTAGCTTTCAGCCTTCTGAGATTGAATAACTTTCCATCCATACGGTAGTTGATGTCTATTCCAATGTCGTCGTTCTCGAAGGCATTCATCAGCATGGCTGAAAACATGAGGCTGAACAGTGTTGGTGCCAGGACACATCCTTGCTTCACTCCATTGGTGACAGGAAAGGGTTCAGACAGTTCACCATTTTCCTGTACTCTTGCCTGCATGCCATCATGAAATAGCCGCACTATTTGGACAAACTTTCGTGGACAGCCATATTTTGCCATAATCTTCCACAGTCCTTCTCTGCTGACTGTATCAAAAGCCTTGGTAAGGTCAATGAAAGTGGAGAACATTTCGCAGTTCTGTTCCTGACATTTCTCTTGCAGCTGCCTTGCAGCGAAAATCATGTCAACAGTTCCACGTTCTTTTCTGAAGCCACACTGACTCTCAGGAAGAAGACCTTGATCGAGATGGGCTGTGAGGCGATTGAGAAGAATTCTGGCGAGTATCTTCCCTGCAATTGAAAGCAAGGAGATGCCTCGGTGGTTGTCACAGGATTGGCGGTTTCCTTTACGTTTGTAAAGATGGACTATTGACGTGTCCTTGAAATCTTGTGGCATGGTCTCGTTCACCCATATGTTTGTAAAGACTTGGTGAAGCTGCTCTGTTAGGACCGGCCCACCTGCCTTGTATATCTCTGCTGGGATGGAATCAGGACCAGGTGCCTTGCCGCTGGAGAGTTGCTGGATGGCTTTGTTTACTTCCACTATGGTTGGCAGGTCATCAAGTGTCTCATTGGTAGGAACTTGAGGAAGGCAGTTGATGGTTTCATCATCGAAGAAGGAAGTTGCATTTAAGATGTTGCTGAAATGCTCTGCCCAGCGTTGAAGGATTTCTTTCTTATCGGTGATCAATGTTCCCCCATCTGCACTGAGGAGGGGAACTATGCCTGGTGATGTAGGACCATAGACCGCTTTCAGTGAGTCGTAGAAATACAATAAGAGCAATACTACAAGGCCGACCCTGCAATGAATAGGATCGGGTGAAAGCATTCGGCAACAACTCTGACATACAAGTTTGTACATAGCAAACAGCAGAATGATATGCCTACAGCAAACAAAATGTGTAAACCGTACATTCCGGCTTACAGGATCATCTTCAACTGAGAAATCGTGAAGGTATGAGCGCACTACCGTTGTCAGGCAGCACCTGGAATTCCAGTAAGTACCGGTCTGGTCGTCGCTGTACCCCTGTCACCAGATTCTGGTACCTCCCACTCCCTCTTTCTTCTCCCCTCTGCAATCACTATACCAAAACACCAAAATCTTATATAAGTGTTGGGTTTATCTCTCATTGGGAATTGTCTGTTGTCATCAGTTTCTCTTCTGGGATCTTAGTCCCAGACTCAAGAGAATCTCTCCTTGTCAACCTTTCTCTATGAAAGGCAATGAGTATTATTATTATCATACTTGATAGCGCACCCCATGTAGATGGAGACAGTCCAAACCCTTCCCTCACCCCGTTAATTAGCAGTGGTAAGAGGATGAACGGTTAACCTGGTCTGATAGGACCAGTCATCTCATATTTAGAATGCTGTTTGCATCCCACCCCTTGGTTTCTCTCCTTTGTCAAGGTAAATAGGAACCCTCCTCCTCAACGACCCACCCCAAGTATAGTTCTCCCAAGACAATGTAGACAGTGTAGACACCACATGATTGAATAATCAATATCTCAATCACATTGAATAATCAACAATCATCGTAACATATCCCTTGCCTTACTTCATCTCGTCCTGTCTTAGCCTACCGACTTCAGTAACCGACATCACAGCATTTATTCTGCCCTCTCACAAATAAATGCAAGTGCCTAAATTACATAGCAATTCTAACTATAGAGCAAACACAGGCCTGTACTAAAGGACTTCAATGAATCACTATCTCTAATCAGTACTCAAGAATTAACTGTTAGAAATAAACAAACAATCCGTCGTCCCTGTTCCTCGCCTACAATCGATCGCCCTTCATTAATATTCATGTGTCGGCGAACAACCACATAACACGGCACTTATAATCGCGTAATGCGATTAAACAAGACAAGTAAAGAAGTAATAGTGGTGTTACCTTAGAGGGTGAACCAATAATGCAATCAACCATAATGTTGTTAGGTGCTGGGATGCTCCGTAAAGTCAACTATGGTCCCAAAACACACACGTCTGGTTCTGAGAGAGAATTGACTGCAAATGACCATCTTCTGCTTCTCCAAGCATACTCTCGAAGCAAGCAGAAGTTGCACTTTCTGAGGAAAATCACTTTCCCCGAGGATCATGAGTTCTCTCCACGAGAAACCCATCTAGGTTCAATTCAAGGGTCTTCGGGTGCATGACGCCAGCCCGAAATAGCAACAACTAGAGTGATAAATAACCTTCTAGGCTGTAAGATCTAGTCCGGCTTCCCCGAGATTAAAATTAGCTCGGCAATCAGATAGCTCCGCTTTCCCCGCCTACTGGGAGTTTCCTTTCCGCGAAGTCACACCTATTTGAAATTTCGCGACACTCACAAACATCAGTAAATCACAAATATTACTCAATCACAAACATAACTCACTCAGAAACACATCTCACTCTTAAACATCACTCACTCACAAACATCACCCACTCATAAACATCAGTCACTAACAAACATCAGTAAATCACAAACGTCCCTCACTCACAAACGTCAGGACATCACAAACATCACTCACCCACAAACCTCAGTAAATCACAAACATCTATCACTCACAAACATCACTCACCCACAAACATCACTCACTCACAAACATTAGTAAATCACAAACGTTAGTCAATTACAAACATCATTTACTCACAAACATATGTAAATCACACCATAACGCACTCACAAACATGACTCATTCATAAATATCAGTAAATCACAAACATCGGTAAATCACAAATATCACACACTCACAAACATCACTCACTCACAATCATCAGTAAATCACAAAGCATAGTCCATCACAAACATCACTTAATCACAAACATCAGTAAATCACAAACACCACTCACTCACAAAGATCACTAACTCACAAACATCGCTCACTCACAAACATCACTCACGCGCAAACATCAGCACATCACAAACATTAGTCAATCACAAACATGACTCATTCACGAACATAACATATTGACAAACATCACTCACTATCAAATATCAGTAAATCACAAACATCACTCAATTACAAACATTAGTACATTACAAAAATCAGAAAACAACAAACATAAATAAATCACAAACTATCAGTAAATCACAACCATCATTTACTCACAAACATGAATGACTCACAAGCATCACTCATTCATAAACATCAATAAATCACAAAAATAATTAAAGCATATGTATCAGTAAATCACAAATATCAGTTAATCACAAACATACGTAAATCTCTAGCATCGGTACATCACAAATATCACTCACTAACAAACATTTGGTCTGCAAGGTGTGGACTGCGCCTGGTCCCTGCAGCCAGCAGGGTTAGGATCGGCTAGCCTCTCCCAGGAGGGGTTAAAAGTGAAAATGAGTAGCCTGCCGATGACCCGCAGACTACACAAGTCAACCCCACCTCCACGTGGTGTAGACTGGGAAACCATGACCGCGAGGTCACGGGCTAACGGGGATATAGCTCGCCATAGGGGATGGACTCCCTATGGTCAGATTTTTATCCTAACCTGCGACTGGCCTAGCAAGCCGGCAGGGAATCTTCATACTGCTCGTAGAAAAACTAAGAAGTATAAACGGACTGACCCTAATGGATATAGACCCGACAATGTTAATGGACTACGAGATAGATCAGTGATTAAAAAATAGGCACAATGATCGTCTGCAGGTTTTAATAGTAAAGAAGAAGAACTTACAGAAACAATGAAAAGATGAAAATTGGACTTTGGACTAATGGGAATAGCGGAAACCTGAATAAAGGGGGAAGGCTGCAAGGAGATCCACCACAGTTACACGTTTGTCTACTCTGGAGTGGAACAGCAAGAAAGGGCAAGACACGGTGTGGGAATAGTCATTGAACCACGGCTAGCAAGAGGAATACTAGAAATAAAATATATATCAGAAAGAATCACAACAGTGAGAATAAAAGAACAAACAATTACAACATATGTACAAATATATGCACCATGTAATACAAACAATAATGATCAAGAATGCGAGGACTTCTACGAAGACATCCATGACGTGATAAATAAAATAGATAAGCAGGACAACATCATAGTTATCGGAGACTTCAATACAAGACTAGGACAGTACAGAGCGGGCATAGAAAAACATCTTGGAGCATTTGGAGACCAACATAATGAAAGATATGATAACTGAAGTAGACTGATAGGGCTATGCAGCCAACACGACCTCTATATAACAAATACATTCTATAAACACAAAGACTCACAAATATATACCTGGTACAAATGGAACGATCTAGATACTAAAAGCCAAATTGATTTTATATTAACAAGACATAACAGGAAGAGACATATATTAGATGCAAGGCAGTGCCCAACTTAGGTATAAACACAGACCACAAAGCTGTCGTTGCCACAATAAGAATCATCAGTAGAAGGAAGCAGCGACCAAGAAAATACATGTCATGTAAATCAGTAAACTTTTAAACATCCTCAAAGACGAGGCAGTAAAGGAAAATTATGAAAAATAGCTAACTGAAATATTTGTAAAATTACCTATAGAAAGAAAAACAGTGGAAGAAGAAAGGGAGATGTTCAAATCAAGCATTTTAAATACTGCAAAGAAAACAAGTGAAACCACGAAAAAACACAAAACACGGAAAATAAGATAACAAGTTAGTGGAACGCAGAGGTAAAGAAAGCTGTAAAAGACCAAAAGGAAAAAAATAAAAAGTGGTCGAAGAGCAAACAGGAATGCGATTACATACAATATAGAATAGCGAGAAGACATGTGAATAGAATAGTAAAGACAGAAAAAGCAAAAAGACTGGGAGGAGTATGGCGAAACTCTAAATAAAAACTACAAGGAGGCAACTAGAAACATCTATAACAAGATAAGTGCAACTGAGAACCAGAGGAGAACCCTTTGGACTCAACTGAAATAATTAACAACGAAAATGGAGAACCAATAAGTGAACAAAAACAAATCCTAATAAGATGGAAACAGTACTTCGAACAACTTCTCAACATTCCATCAGATGTCACAGGAATTCAAGAAACCGACACAGATGCCACCGAAAAACTAGAACCAGACATACTGAATGAAGAAATTATAGAAGCCATCAGATTAGTCCCAGTGAACAAATAACCAGGACAAGATGAAATACCAAATGAACTAATTAAAGCAGCAAGAGAAGTAGGGACAGTATGGCTACATAGACTATCCAACCACGTTTTTTTTTTGGGTAGAACAACAGACACCACGAGACTTGTGAAAGCCATAATTATCCCAATTTGGAAAAACAAAGGCAGCAAAAGAGACTGCACACAATACAGAGGCATTTCACTGTTGAGTTATCCTGGGAAAATAGTTTGCAAAATTCTTAAGAAAAGATTACGAACTATTATAGAACCCCAGCTAAGCGAAACACAACTTGGATTTAGGAAAAACAAAGGATGCACAGATGCCATTTTTGCTCTTAGACAACTTATAGAAAAATCAATCGAATTCAATGAAACACTCTACTTAGACTTTGTCGACCAAGAAAAGGCATTTGATAGAGTAGATAGAAACAATCTGTGGAAATCCTTAAACAATATGGAGTGAGTACACATCTAACAAACCTATGTAGAAGCTTATACAACAACAGTGAATGCATAGTGAGAGCAACTGGAGGACACTCAGAACCCTTCACCATAAGATCCGGAGTACGACAAGGTTGTGTCCTCTCCCCTCTCTTGTTTATAACATATATAGACAACATATGTAAAGAAACCAGCCAAACAGAGACCGCAGGAACAACTCATGGCGAGAACACGGAAGAAGAACCATCTGCACATCTAACAATTAGAGAACTCCTGTTTGCGGACTACCAAGCACTAATAGCAAAATCAGAAGCTGAATTACAAGACCACATGAATAGTCTAAACGAAATGTGTTGGGAACATAACATGAAAATTAGCACAAGTAAAACAGAGGTATTGACTATAACTAAAGAAGAAAAAGCAGCAACAATTCACCTAAACGAACATCCCTTTGAAACAAGTGAAGAGTTTCAAGTACCTAGGAAGTATAATATCATAAAATGGCAAATTAGAAGACGAGATCGAAAATAGATGCAATAAGGCAAACCAACTCATTGGACAAATGGCACCTAATACTAAAGAACAAACATGTATCAATAACTACTAAGAAAGCACTTTACAACACAAATCTTCCTACCAACTCTATGTTACCAATGCCAAACCTGGACAATGACAGAAAAAGAGAAAAGAAAAATCACAACAACAGAAATGAGATTCCTGAGAAGAATATTCAATGTATCAAGAAGAGATAAGATCAGAAATGAAGAAATCAGGACTAAAGTGGGGGTTATAGCTGCACTAGATTTTATTAGAAGGCAGCAAGTCAAGTGGTTTGGCCATGCAAGTAGGTTACCAACTAACAGTATACCACAACAAGCAATGATGTACAGACCAGAGGGAAGCAGAGGAAGAGGCCGACCACGTAAACGATGGACGCAGGGAATAACAGAGTCCATGGGAATATCGATACATGAAGCCCATAAGCGGGCACTCTCCCGCTGTTTATACTTCACCTCGACACCGCAAGGTACAAGAGGAACATGATGAGATGAGATGAGATGTGATGAGATGAGATGAACAAACATCACTAATCTACAAACATTACTCACTCACAAACATCAGTAAAACACAAACAGAATTCACTCACAAACATCGGTAAATCATAAACATCACTCAATCACACATATCACTCAATCGCAAACATCAGTAATTCACAAACATTAGTGATTCACAAACATCACTCAGTCACAAAATTCACTCACTCACAATCATCAGTAAATCACAAAAATTACTCAATCACAAACACCAGTAAATTTAAAACATCACTCGCTCACAAACATCAGTAAATAACAAACATCACTTATTCACAAGCATCTGTAAATCACAAACGTCACTCACACACAAACATACCTCACTCACTCACTCACTCACTCACAAACATTATTACATCACAAACATCCCTCACTCACAATCAGCAGTAATAAACAAAAACAAAATAATAAACATCACTTACTCACAAATATCAGTAAATCACAAACATTAGTAAATCACAAACATCACACACTCACAAATGGCAGTAAATCACAATCATTTCTCACTCCCAAACGTCAGTAAATCACAAACATCACTCACGCACAAATATCAGTAAATCACTAAATTTAGTCAATCACAAACATCACACACTCACAAATGGCAGTAAATCACAATCATCTCTCACTCCCAAACGTCAGTAAATCACAAACATCACACACGCACAAATATCAGTAAATCACTAAATTTAGTCAATCACAAACATCACTCACTCAAAACATCAGTAAATCACAAACATACTTCACTCACAAACATCACTCACTCACCACGATCACTCACTCACAAACATCACTCACTCACAAACATCATTCACTCACAAACATCAGTAAATCACAAACATTAGTCAATCTCAAACATCACTCATTCACAAACATAAGTGAATCAAAAACTGCACTTGTTCATAAACATTACTCACTCACAAACATCACAAACTCAGACACATCATTAAATCACAAACATCCTTCACTGACAACATCGCTCACTCACAAACATCACTCACTCACAAACATCCCTCACTCACAAACATCAGTAAATAACAAACACCACTCACTCACAAACATCAATAATACACAAACATCAGTAAATCACAAACATATCTCATTCACAAGCATCACTCACTCACAAACATTAGTTAGTCACAAATATCAGCCACAATAATAAGTCAATCACAAATAAATAAATCAAAGTCAAAGACATCAGTTAATCATATACCTCAGTCACTCACAAACATTAGTAGTAGCAGCAGCAACATCAGCAGCAGCAGTACTAGCAGTAGTAATAATAATAGTAGTAGTAGTAGTAGTAGTAGTAGTAGTAGTAGTAGTAGTAGTAGTAGTAGTATTAGCAGCAGCAGCAGCAGCAGCAGCAGTAGTAGTAGTAGTAGTAGCAGCAGCAGCAGCAGCAGTAGTAGTAGTAGTAGTAGCAGCAGCAGCAGCAGCAGTAGTAGTAGTAGTAGTAGTAGTGGTAGTAGTAGTAGCAGTAGTAGTAGTAGTAGTAGTAGTAGTAGTAGTGTTGTAGTAGTAGTAGTAGTAAGTAGTAGTAGTAGTAGTAGTAGTAGTAGTAGTAGTAGTAGTAGTAGTAGTAGTAGTAGTAGTAGTAGTAGTAGTAGTTGTTGTTGTTGTAGTTGTTGTTGTGTTTTTGTTGTTGTTGTTGCTGTTGTTTTTTGTTGTAGCAGCTGCAGCAGCAGCAGCAGCAGTCAGCAGCAGTCAGCAGCAGTAGTAGTAGTAGTAGTAGTAGTAGTAGTAGTAGTAGTAGTAGTAGTAGTAGTAGTAGTAACAGCAGCAGCAGCAGCAGCAGTAGTAGTAGTAGTAGTAGTAGTAGTAGTAGTAGTAGTAGTAGTAGTAGTAGTAGTAGTAGTAGTAGTAGTATATATTTTCATCGCCTTCCCAGATTTTCCGAGATTTTATCACGAAGATACAGATGGAGCACTGTACATGAAGAAATTCAGTCAGCACTAATTATAGAAGTGTCAACATGTGTAGAACAAGTTGGCGTTCCAATAAAGAAATATCATTGGTTGGTCAGGCCTAAGGTACCGGCAAGAATCCCCGGGACGACTAGGCGGTAGGAAGCTAGCTCATTCTAACGCCAGATTCTTGGGACAGAAACTAGGTCCAGTGGTTCAGTGGTGTGGGTGTCCGGTATTCTTCTCCTTGAAGAGAAGGTAACACATTGTTTGTATGTACAATTGTGTAATTGTGATATTTCCGATTCACAACGATGATCAAAACAAATGCTCTTTTCCGAGAGAGAAATGCTGCAAAGCGCCATGCTTTTTCCATCGCTGAATTTACCATGCTAAAACCTTTCTGTTAGAAATGCTATTTCTATATATGTTATAGAATGTTATCACATCCTAAATTAATATTATAAATACTTGTCTCTATGCAATGGAAATGTTCACGAAAAATGCACATTCTACGCATTATTGCTTCTGCGGAGAAAATGTTGCCAAGAGATCTCTTAAAACCCTTGTACACAGATTCACATCTTTAGGAATATATAATATGTGATTCTTTTGTTCACATCTATCATGAATATGCTCTGAGAAATGCTGTGTTCTTTACATGACATTTATCGCTCATTTATAGAGAACGATGGATGCACCATATTCCTGAATGTTTTCAGGACGTTGCATTCAATGCCAACCTCTCACAAATGATGCTGATGACTTGGTGATTTATTACGTTCAGTAATCTGCTAAATGCGTTCTGAAAGATGGCCATAAAGCAGTCCGTTACTGAACTGTGTACACGGAAATTGCTTGCAAAATTGGGTAGGTTTCTAACGTCGTGTTCAAACCCCTTTCTCAGAGGAGACAGGTTGGGAGGGACAATATGTTGTTATGTTCGAACCATTGCTTAGGCTAAATGCACATCTATCTAAAGGCTCTCGCATTATTTCATGAAATGATTTATATGTTTTCATTGTGAGTGTTTTACATTTAATGTTGGTTCGTGATTGTTACTTTCACTGCTGGAGATGTTCGAATTTTACCAGCAGTAGGTTAAGGCACATGAACTAATAATGATGATGGAGGATGAAAATGACACTTTTAATCGAGTCAAACATAAGAGGAATTATGGCCGGTCCTGCATTGCAGACGTGGAATAATGAGATGTAGTAATGATAACCTTGCCACAACATGGTGCTGTCATCTCAACATGCTGACTTTGCCTCTACATGCTGACTTTGTCTCAACATGCCATGGTCGTAACATGCCTTTGTTTCAAAATGCCTCTGTCTCAACATGATGATTCAGTCTCATCACGATAACTCTGTATCAACATGATACCTTTGTCTAAACATGAATACTTCATCACCACATGACTCTGTCTCAACATGATGACTGCCATGTATAAATTGGTTATAAGAACAAGCTAGATTAGTATTAACAAGAGAATAGTTAGATTATCCACGAAATCGCGGTAGAAGATGGGACACGAAAAATGTTGAACATAACTCAGCACTAAGACGCTGGAAAAAAACGTAAGTGAAAGTATCCGGGGTTCTCTCTTCGGAAACAACATGTGACGGAAAGTGACGTCACGCCGGGGAAACTTCCTGAACGATAGTTAGGTCAGGGGCTTCGACTTGAGCAGACGTGAGAGCATTTGTAAACCATAATGAATCGTAAAGAAGTCTGTTAAATGATTCAGTAAATGTGTTCAAAGATGTTATATCAGCCTAGTACGGCAGAGCGAGTGACCAAGATGACTGCAAATTGTTTTCAGCAAGTATATAGCAGTCAGGTTTGACTCAACGTGTAACAGACTTCAAGGCCTCTGTCCAAGTTGACATTCTCCATAATTGTAATATCATTGTCGGGAGTCGACTAGATGCCATACTCGAAACGATTGATGCACCTAGGACTAAATAATTCCTTAAAGCAGACAATATATATATTTAATTAGAATGTCCATATGCCCTCCCACAGACCGGTACATGTGACGTTCATGAATGAGGTCTGCTGTAATGCATGTCCACAATAAATAGGTGTTTAATTAAGCACGTTAGTGCCTGCACTTATTCATCGTTCTGCTTTGATATTCATGATAAACTGTCAATGTGTCCACTACGAGCCGCACTATAAACTCATTGGGAGATATGGGGCACTTGGAGACCATGAAAAAAGAGCACACCAAGTAAAGGTCACCCTGGCGCCATTTGTAATTTTCAAGTCATTCACAACAAGCCCCAGCTACATATGAACACTATAATATTGGCATCTGTAACGTCAATTGTAATGATGTACACGAATGAACGTACCCTGACCGTGACCACGTTGTGTCACAATAGTTTTGTCAATCGTCCTATTTCAATTTGTATTATTCAAGAGGCAGGCATCTGCCAAAGTTAAACATAGTGAACAGTCTGCACGTATCAAAACAATTCTAGAGTCTTACTAAAGAAATATGCTGCAATAAATAAATAAAAGTCATAAAGTGGTAACTACAGTTATAGAGACGGCACATCATCAACAAGCCAGAAGACGTTTACAGATGCCTATATTATTCAAGATATACAATATAACCATTGTATATCAAAACGGTGAAGATGTTCCACCTTTGGCTAACAAATGGTTTCATAAGCCACTGAAGTAGTATACCGGAAAGCATGCCATCGAATATTTGTGGATCAGCACCTATTTTCAACATTTTTCCAAAATTGACTACAATCAACCGTCAGGTACCTCTGAAGCCAGAAGGTAACCAATCTCCATCAAAACGTCGATGATGTTACACCTGTTTGCTATGAAATTGCCCCTGAAGCCACAGCAGTAGTACATTGTGGGGCATACCATCAACATTTATGGATCAGCACAATTTAAAAAAAAAAGAATTTCAATCTTTTCTACTATTAACATTTAAGTACCTCTGAGCCAAGGAGAAAGTGACCGGACCAACAAGGAAAGTCAACGACGACACCGGATCCTAAAACAGGCCAGTTAAATTGTCTGTGTGTGTTTAATTACATTTTGTCCGGTGGTTTGAAGTTGATAATTTAGGACACTTTCTCCATGGATTAAATGTCTGCGTCTTGAGTGTTAGTGGGAGGTTGGCTGGGTTACTTTTGCTGCCTGAATATTGCTAATGCACAAAACTACGTTCCATTCTAGCAGCAGCCGAATTATTTGTGATAAACTATTGTATCTATTGAATTTATCGTGTGTCCTGTGTTGTTAAATACTTTGGATATTGTGACAGCAGTACTGCGTCACACGAACGACATCATTACTCTGATACGAAACAACATCATCAGCAGACAGACAACACCTCCTGTTTTGCAAAACACCAATAATCAACATCATAGTTTCATATTCCAATACCAGTGCTTGGAATTAGACACAAATACCATAACTTGTGTACATTTCTACTACCAGTTCTTACAATACCAACAAGAAAGTCAGGAGGGTGTTGGGAAAGGTAAACGACCATCATCTTAAACGTTGCTGACATGACAACAACCTTTTGGGAAAAAAGGCAAACTACTAAGATTAGATGGACTGAGAAACATGACGAACTTCTTCAACATATTTTAAAAAAAATTAACTTTTCAATAACCAACCTATTCTGAAACTGCCTGACATCACGAAAGATTTCATACTACAGACTGATGCAAGCTTCTTATGTAATTTCGGCTATTCTACTTCAACTTCATGACGGACGACTACATCCTGTCCTCTATTTCAGTACAAAGCTATCAGAAACTCAAAGAAAATATGCCATCCCAGAACTTGAAGCTTTAGCTCTCATAGAAAGCATCTATAAATTTTCCAAATATCTTCTCGGTAAGAAATTCTTAGTCCTTTCCGACAATGAACCTTTAAAAGTCTTCAAAGAGGGACATCCTAAGAACTCTAGAACACATAGATGGTCTCTTCTCTTACAAGACTACGACTTTGACATCTGTCACATACCAGGAAAAGACAGTAACTTAGTGGACCTGCTAAGTAGACTGTAGTGGACATTACTTAAACACTCTAACACTGTTGCAATCTGTGTGCATAATTGTCTAAATATATTTACAAAGTGTTCCGAATATTATTTCAAATTCTAAATCGCCGAATACAATGTTTACAAATCTCAGCAAACAATTTGACAATTTAATATTAATCAATTTAAAGTATTTCAGATATGTACATATTTTTTCTTATCTACAAATCACCAGAATGTATGAAAGACGAGTGCGAGACCGTAAGGACCACGTGACCAATAGTCCAGACTAATGTATGTGCCTGGGAAGACATAAATATGGTACCTACAGCCCAATTGATCATAGATGAAGAGCAATAGACCCATTATACATCGGCAACAAGACTCTTCGGAACTACTACAGAACATAGGACCAGTAACAGTCACAGTAAAGTAATTTAGGAATTTCATTGACATTTATTAATAAACATTTTATCATGCATCATACATGTTATCTAATCCTTCAACCACAACTATACCACCATGTTAAGAAGACATATATGTAATTCCGAAATCATTACACATCAATCACATCATTAATGAGATGATCATACCATACAGTAAAACATCATAAATTTCAAAAAAAAACTTACCATTTGGTTCTCATTAGATTATCATAGTATGTATGGTATTGGAATTTAATAATATAATCATAACAATCTACAAGGTCACAAAGATTCAATACATTTTTTCTGCTGTTGAAACAATCAATGTTTACTTCGAAAGTTGCAAACAAAATACTAACAACTTTATAAATCATGTATTCGAACACAGCAGACATATCTAACATGACATTAGGAAAACAACTGCAATACATAACATAGCAACAATATCAAGCACTGTTACAAGGTCATAACTGAATGAAAGAAAGAGAATGAGGAAATGAATTTCATAATACTGATGTAAATACAGCATCACAGTGATGACATTGATGCTGGAGCAATTTTTTTTTAAATCTGCCATTGGATAATCTTTATTCATTTACATAAATGTTACATTAATTTTCAATGTTGTTTCGAAATTATATGTAACACTTCACCTCATTTGGAAGGTGTATACGTAAGTCGATTTACACGGAATAGATGTTGGACATACTGACCATAACCTACATAGGCAACATACAATGTTGCGAAAGAGTATAACAACAATGAGTACAACAAGCAACGAAAGAATAGACTCATCACCCGGAAAAGATGGACATAAAAGATAAATAAGAGACACAATAGAGAGCTGCGTATGAACAAGTCAATGAAACAAATTTTCACACATTGAACGATTAACGCAGAATACTGTTGAGCTTTTCCAGCAATCAAAAATACACAAAGTCAAAGCCAACAAAATGGTTACTTACAAGAATGAAGGCAGGACAAAGGGTATTTGCGAGAAAGAATGAATAAGAGATTGTAAAACAATATTGAATTGAACGTAAAATTATAATATGGTTATAATATATATATATATATATATATATATATATATATATATATATATATATATATATATATATATATATATATATATATATATATATTATAACCATATTATAATTTTACGTTCAATTCAAATATTGTATGTAACACTTCACCTCATTTGGAAGGTGTATACGTAAGTCGATTTACACGGAATAGATGTTGGACATACTGACCATAACCTACATAGGCAACATACAATGTTGCGAAAGAGTATAACAACAATGAGTACAACAAGCAACGAAAGAATAGACTCATCACCCGGAAAAGATGGACATAGAAGATAAATAAGAGACACAATAGAGAGCTGCGTATGAACAAGTCAATGAAACAAATGTTCACACATTGAACGATTACGCAGAATACTGTTGAGCTTTTCCAGCAATCAAAAATACACAAAGTCAAAGCCAACAAAATGGCTACTTACAAGAATGAAGGCAGACAAAGGGTATTTGCGAGAAAGAATGAATAAGAGATTGTAAAACAATATTTGAATTGAACGTAAAATTATAATATGGTTATAATATATATATATATATATATATATATATATATATATATATATATATATATATATATATATATATATATATATAAAGCCTGGTCACGGCACCAAATTACCTCCGTGCTATACCAGTGTAGGAGGTAATGAAAGAGGTATAAGCTGGAATCAGCAGACAATATATGCCGAATGCATAAAGGGACAATCCAACTCGATTATCTTTGAGTGGTGTTTATTGAGCTCTCTTGACATTTCCAGGCAACCTCAGCACAATAGATGATAATGAAGATATCAAGAGAGGTCCGCACCAACACACATTCCAGATGACAACCATTGTGACTCTCGCTACGATCGATCGGTGGTAACTAACTGTTCACTACCTCTACGTCACAGCGTGACATTTCCTAGCTACCCCCCAGCAGGGTGCTCACCCGTGCATTGCTGAATATTAGAATCTTCTCGTTGCACACCCCTATAAGCCACTCTGTTATATCATATATATATATATATATATATATATATATATATATATATATATATATATATATATATATATATATATATATATATATATATATATATATATATGAGGGTTTAGAGATCTCACTTTTGAGTAGAACCACGTCCCTTCCTCCTCCAGTTTTGTTTCCCATTTTCATGTTTAATTTTATGATGACATGATGTTGTCAAATACATAAGCGGTTGGTATTTAATTTGTACAATTTTAGATGGGTGGTGTATTTTTGGCCTACCAGTATAAACTGATGTTCATCTGACCAACATGAACTTGGTGATACGGAATTTCTTTGTTGAAAGCAGTAAAGCTGTTCAGTCCTTGGACAATGAACTACGGTAAGCTCTTCATCAATTCATTGTTACAATGACCTGACGAGAGGCATTCCTTATTCCTTGAAGAGATACTCCTTATTTCGAATGATCTACCAAGCTAAGCTTCATCCAGTATTCTAAATCCCCTCGGCTAACACATTGCCACTGTGGAACAGTTTCTTAAAGCTGGGGGAACAAATATTGTGGATACCTCTAATAAAACCTTACCATGCCTTGCTCATAATGAGATACAATCATAGAGTACACCCAGAAAGCAGGGGACGAATTGACTTTAAGTTTGATAAAATGAAACCATTCTTCATACCTGTGGGAGACGTTTTATGAGACATTACCATCTTAGCACAAGCTAAGGTGAGGAGGTTGACTTATATACATATAGTTTTAGCAAGGTGTGAAGACACATGAAGGGTGTAGCATAGGTGCGAACGCAAGCGCAATTGAAATACCACTATTTTTGTTGTTTCTTTACTTATTCAGTCAGTCGTGGAGATTTGTCCGCAACAGACGAGCAATATCCGCCAGCGTCTGCTGCCTACCTTGTTCCAGACGTATTGGTTATCCATTCCTCTGGATCAAACAAGGCAAAGCCTAGAGAGGAAACATGTCGTTTGGACACCACATGTTCTCTGAAGCTCAGCCCAGGCATTGTGAGATGGAATTTTGGCCAAATTCCAATCCACATACTTTGGTCTGTCAAAACTGCAAAGTGCCGCTCAAAAAAAAATTATTTATATTAATTGTGTGATTCATGTGAATGATTTGTCATAAATTTTCTTATAACATGTGGTGTTACATGTTGAGCAGATATCGTTCACTGAACGTTACGCACCCCATCATTTGATTCCATATTGTATGTGTTGTATTTGAAATCAGGACTTGGGTTTATTCATTGTTGGATGTTCTGTTCAAACAGTTGTGTGTCACTATTCATACATAACACTGTTATAGATTGCTTGAAATCCAGTGAGGGCTTAAAAACTCACACTGGCCAATTTCCATTATATAGAGGGCAGTTTTGTCTTTGGTCAGTTGTAAACTTCCGTAGTCTTCACGCCTTCAAAGGGAACCTATCTTTACAAAATTCGTGTAGGAAACTTGCAATATATGTAGCTGTCCTCACATAAGGGTAAACGAGCCATTTCCAGGCTTCCTGATGAGGGCTTAAGAGGATAATAACCCATTCCAACTGGGATGCCCTTACTTAAATCCTTGTCTAGAATTTCTACACCTCACATGCTGCCCCCCCCCCCCTCCAAGATAGTTCTTCCTTACTAGAACTGGCGTAACAGCCATCCACAGTTTTCAGACTCCCCAATCGGATGCTTCCTTTCCTCCATGTATCCTACTACTTCTGACTCTAGAAGTTCATCAGGTACCGGATGTTGGCTTCGAAAGTCTGCTTCAAAATTCAATTTTCCAGGTACACATTCAATATGGAACGAATATGGTTGCAAAAGCAACGACCATCATAATCAGTCTTGCATTCATGTTCCTTGACACTGCCAGAAACATTAAGGGTTGATGACCACATTGCACTATAAAATGCTATCCATACAAATAAAGAAAAACATGAAAATGTTCCACTGCCCATACCAATGCTAGGCTCTCTCTCTCTCTCTCTCTCTCTCTCTCTCTCTCTCTCTCTCTCTCTCTCTCTCTCTCTCTCTCTCTCTATCTCTATCTCTCTCTCTCTCTCTCTCTCTCTCTCTCTCTCTCTCTCTCTCTCTCTCTCTCTCTCTCTCTCTCTCTCTCTCTCTCTCTCTACAACTGAATAATTTTGGCGCCGCATTCAGTTTTAAACTTGCATAGGCAACTGGAAATAGTTCTGAGTGCTCATCTTCTTTCCTCTGAAGAAGTGTAGCCGCACTTCTGATGTTGCTTGCATCCGTTCGAAGTATGAATGGACTTTTGAGATCTGGTAAATGAAGAACTGGTTTAGTAGTGAATACCTTCTTGAGAGTTGTTTAAGCTAGATCACATTTAGCTGATCATTTGACTTTCTCTGGATTCCCTTTCCTTGTAAGATTAATTAAAGGAGTAGACAGGGAATTGAAGTCCTTAATGCATCTCTGATAGAATCCGCATAATGATACGAATGATCTAATATCCTTTTTGGTTCTTGGACGAGGTGCTTTCCGAAGCTTCTCAATATTTCCTTCATGAGGTTAATGAATTCTTTAGATACTTTATGACCAAGAAAATTCAATCGCTTGAAATTTATCGGACACTTCTTTGATCTTGCTGTCATCCAGTTTCTTTCATTCGTTTGAAAAAAAAAAAAAAACAAGATGCAGTGCTTCCACGTGTTCCTAAATCTTTCTGTTGCAATTAAAATGTAATCCTTAAAGTTGCTAATAGCAGGATCATGTAATGGGTGAAGTAACTTCCTCACCATACGTGTAAAAACACATGCAGCGTTACTCAGTCCAGAAGGAAGAATGTTGAACTCATAGTGACCGTCAAGGGTACTGAAGGCCAACAATGGTCGAACTTCCTGTTTTACCGGAATCTGATAATATCCCTTGCTGAGATCTATCCTAGTGAAGTATTGGGCTGTACTTATACTAGTGAAGAGCTGATTATGATCTGGTAGCGGTTCAGCCTCTGATTCAGTTATAGCATTGAACTGTCGGTAATCGATGCACAATCTATCTTCTCCACTGGATTTCTCAACAACACCACACTTGTGAGGGACCTCAGATGGCGATATGCTTCCAGCCGAGAGCATTTGCTGAATCACTGCCCTCAAAATATTCACTTTGGCATATGGAACTAGGTAAGTTTTGACTCGCACAGGAGTAGGATAAATAAACTTTATGTCGAACTCTACTAAATCAGTGAGTCATGTGTCAGAATCTCCGAGGCGGCTTCATCTCCCCCGCCTGGCAACAACCAGCAACCAGGTACGACCGTGAACTAGACTAACAGCTACTACGCAGGCGATGGCCAAAGGTCAGCGTGGTGCACGCAGACCACGAGAACGGAAAGCAGGGCCAACGAGGGAATCACTGCTGGTAGCTCAGACAGCCTTGGACAGCGAGACCGGACGGACATGAAAGAGTGTTGCTGTGTATGAGTCGAGACTGATGGAAGAAAGCCTGTATGCTTTGTTTGAGTAGAGTGAAGATTGCGTGAGTGATATATTCATTTGTATTTATGATATTATTGATATCTTGCATTGTATGTTTCTGACAATGGCATTATCGCTAACTTTGAGCGATGCCTGATGTGACTACGTTTTGAGAGGTGCGATTAAAGTTTAGTTATATCGCCGTGTGTTTGTACACTCATTATGTGTGTGTGAGTGTTTCACGCCTGTTAGTGAACACGAGCCTTTGGTCATCTAATCAAGACCCTGACATCATGGCTTGTCTGTAAGCACATCTGCATAAGTATCCAAAAGATCCTGAAACTGCTTCTGCTGATCCTTTATTAATGTAGAACTGATATCCACATCCTAAAAGGTTTCTTTTGTTTGCAGAGGGTAATCTATTTCCATTGTTTTCCCATGGTCCACTTCTGTAGCCACTGCCAAAGCCATCAGATGTGCTGTCTCTGTGATAGAGGGACTTTCATTTTATTTCTTCAAGAGGTTTATGTGAAAAGTCTTCAACTTTCCTCTGACAGAAATTTTACAATTAGTGCGAGAAATCTTTACCTTTACTACATATGGTCCTTCCCATCTGATCAGCAACATATTCTGATTTGTTGGGACGCAGAAGAGTTTCCAAGGCGCCACGGCCAGGTTCTATACCAAGGCCTACTAGCACATCCTAGTCGAGCGTCCTTGGCAAAAAGTCTCTTCGGGGTCCTGGCTAACGCAGTAGGATCGCTAATTCTTCCGAAGTCGGAGAGTATCTCCCTGCACGGCGAGGAACCACTAGTCTGCACACCAATAAGCCAGACATCGGACAACGGATACTCACGTAAACCTCAGTCCGGTATGACATCACACTGTTGCTGAACATCAGGATTTCTTCATACAGGACTTCACGCTGGAGTTCACAGCCAGAGAACGCAAGCAACCAAGCAAGCATTCTGACTTGTTGGAAGAAGTAATAGTATTTTCTCTCCCACCTCCAATTCTCTATCCTTTACCTTCCGGTTGAAATCGCGAGCAATTCTACGTCGAGCTTGTCGTAGATTGTCAGACGCCAATCGCCAACCATGTTGTAGACGATCTTTCAACATAAGTAGATGCAGTCACAACTGTATCATCCACCTGGTCATCAGTCCAAGCTAAGGGAAGGAGATTGACTTATATACACTCATAGGTTTAGCGACGACCTACAAAGAGACCACTTGAGGCTTTACTTCGAACATGGACTGATGACCATCATACACAGCAACACTCTTAGGTTGATAATGGACTTGTTGGAAGACGTAATAGTATTTTCTCTCCCACCTCCAATTCTCTATCCTTTACCTTCCGGTTGAAATAGCGAGCAATTCTACGTCGAGCTTGTCGTAGATTGTCAGACGCCAATCGCCAACCATGTTGTAGACAATCTTTCAACATAAGTAGATGCAGTTACAACTGTATCATCCACCTGGTCATCAGTCCATGTTCGAAGTAAAGCCTCAAGTGGTCTCTTTGTAGGTCGTCGCTAAACCTATGGGTGTATATAAGTCAATCTCCTTCCCTTAGCTTGTGCTAAGATGGTAATGTCTATTGAAACGTCTCCCACAGGTATGAAGAATGGTTTCATTTCATCATTCCTAAAGTCAATTCGTCCCCTTGGTTCTGGGTTTACTCTATGATTCTATCTCATCATGAGCAAGGCGTGCTAAGGTTCTTTTGGAGGTATCCACAATATTGGTTTCCCGTGCTTTAAGACAATGTTCCACAGTAACAATGTTTTAGTATATGGGAAGATTAGGTATGTCTGGTATTTACTAGAATAATGGATGAAGCTGAGGAGTATCTATTTAAGGAATCAGGAAGGCCACTCCTCAGGACATTGTAACAATGAAATAATGAAAACCATACCGTCGTTCATGGATCTAATTCTGAACAGCTTGACATCATTCAACAACGTAATTCTGTATCACCAGGTTCATGTTGGTCAAATGAACATCAGTTTATATTGGTAGGCCAAAAAATATACCACCCATCTAAAATTATACAAACAAACTACCAACCGCTTATGTATTTGACAAAATCATATGTCATCATAAAATAAACCATGAAAATGGGGAAAAGAAAACCGGAGGAGGAAGCGGCGTGGTTCCACTCACAAGTGAGATTACTAAACCCTCTTCTCCATAGATGGAATTAATTCCAACATCTGATGGTATCTGCTTACGGATCCAACATTTCTTCTCCATTGATGCTGTAATATCAAGATGCGATAAACCTCATGATGGGAATAAGGACAGTAAGATAAGATCATACGGATGAGATCAAAATATCATGTTATGACAAAGTCATCAGGGTGTGATCAAAGCATGTTGAGACAAAGTCATCATGGTGAGACAAATTCATGTTAACACGAAGTCATCATGTTGAGACAGAATCATGTGGTGAAGAAGTCATAATGGTGAGACAAAGTCATCATGTTGAGACAGATGCGTGTTGAGACAAAGGCATCATGTTGAGACAGTTATCATGTTGAGACAGAGTCATCACGTTTAGACAGAGTCATGTTGAGACAAAGGCATGTTAAGACCGAGGCATGTTGAGACAAAGTCAGCATGTTGAGATGACAACACCATGTTGTGATAGGTCATCATTACTACATCTCATCATCCCACGTTGGTAATGCAAGACCGAAATTCATTCCTCTCAGGATTGACTCGGTTCGCAAATGTCATTTTCATCCTCCATCATCATTATTAGATCATTTGCCTTTTCCTACTGGGGGTAAAATTCGAATATCTCCTTCAACAGTGAAAGTAACAATCATGAACCACATTAAATGTAAAACACTCACAATGAGAACATACAAATCATTTCATGAAATAACACGAGAGCATTTAGATAGATGTGCTTTCAGCCTAAGCAATGGTTCGAACATAACAATATATTTTCCTTCCCAACCTGTCTCCTCTGAGAAAGGGGGTTTAAGACGACGTTAGAAAACCTACCCACTATTGCAAGCAATTTTCGTGAACACAATTCAGTAATGGGCAGTTCTATGGCCATCTTTGAGAATGCTTTTAGCAGATCACTGAAGGTAATAAATAACAAAGTCATCAGAATCATTTGTGCGAGACTG
>JACEFZ010014222.1:350000-400666 GCA_014155875.1 Cepaea nemoralis
TGGTGACTTACTTATTGACTTCCCCCGTACTACTAGCCACTTTAGTAACATTTTCTAAATTACTTTTTAATTATGCAATCTGCATAGTTGGATACCTCTTGAAACAAGAAATCCAACGGTACCTTATTCAAGTCTGTAGGTCAATTATAAGCTGAGATATTAATGTTTGTGTGTCAATTTATCACTTTATCCACAAAGAGAAAATACGCTTTTCCTATTTTTGAGAAGTTGCGATCAAAACATCTTCGCTAAGGTTCAATGATATGGTCCGTTTAGAGTGATGAAAAATTGCACATATATACAATAATGGGTGTTGAATGTAAGCGTGCATTAATTATCATTGTAGTCGCTCTTAATATCCCATAAGAATATTAAATGTTTATAGCTGGAGTATAACAAGAAAAACTGTCATCTCCCGCCATTGAAATACTAGTAAATACTACATTACAGCATGCGATCTTCATAATTTCAGTGTGACATTTATTGTCAACTTAAATAGTCCAAAATTACAAATTAGACATAAAAATGGATGCTAAATTTAATAATGCATAGTATAACAATGTAGTAAGTCTCATAAAACGGTATTTACGGGTTTACTTACCGCTTGGAATAGACAGCCTGATTCTCCGGTATAACAAGGGTTTCCGATTTGCCAGAAATGCAGAATGCAAAACGCCCAAACGGGGGTGGTAAAATGTTTATCAAGTAATCGGTGTCTGTTTTAACTCGATCTTGAAATATTCGGGGAATTTAACATCACGAGTACTCTAAACCTACTTAATCTTAAAACGGAGACACAAGAAATAGTTGCCAACCAAAACCGCAAGTATATTTTCGTTAAAATTCGGTAATCGGTTACTAAAGTGGCTACGTACTGATAACGCTGCTACTACTACTAATGCTGCTGCTGCTGCTGCTACTACTACTACTACTACTACTACTACTACTACTACTACTACTACTACTACTACTACTACCGCCGCCAATGCTATTACTAATACTGCTGTAACTACTACTACTACTACTACTACTACTACTACTACTACTACTACTACTACTACTACTACTAACACCACCACCACCACCACCGTCAGTACTACTACTAATACTACTATATCTCCTACTACTACTTTTTGCTTACGTACTGGCAAATATACAGAATACATCACTAACTACTACAACTTCAAACACACATGCTTGACTCGCCGGCAAATGTAAACAAGTAACCACTCACCTCCATACACAACAACCTCGCACATTGAAAGCGGCCACCCTAAGCTTCCTTTGATCTTCACGGTCTGCACGGGTAGAGATGAGCGAGCAATGAACGCATATGGATTGGTTCTGGCATCTCTGGGGGTCTCGCTGATATGTTTCTCGATTAGACTTCCTCCTGAACTGTAGGTGCTCACAGAAAAGCCACTTTCCATGTTGTAATTATCTGAGGACAACGAGGTGTGTTACATGATGCCCTTGCGTGTAGTGGAATTTACGTTAGAAAACAGTCTTGATGGAGAGATGTTGGATCTTGTAGTAGACAAGTGAGTGATGACGGGAAGGTAATGGAGAGATGTTGGATCTTGTGGTAGACAAGTGAGTGATGACGGGAAGGTAATGGAGAGATGTTGGATCTTGCGGTAGACAAGTGAGTGAGCGGACACAAAGGTAATGGAGAGATGTTGGATCTTGTGGTAGACAAGTAAGTGAGTGAGGACAAGAAGGTAATAGAGAGAGGTTGAAACTTTTGAGAGTTAAAGGATGACTCATAAGTAAAGGTTAGAATTATGAATCTACTAATAGTAAAATTATAAGTAGTAACAGTAGTAGTAATAGCAGCAGCAGCAGCAGCAGTAGTAGTAGTAGTAGTAGTAGTAGTAGTAGTAGTAGTAGTAGTAGTAGTAGTAGTAGTAGAGTAGTAGTAGTAGTAGTAGATACTATTGTTGTAACAGTAGTTGTAGTAGTAGTAATTGTTGTTGCTGCTGTAATAGAAGTTGTATTAGTGGTAATTGTTGTTGCTGTTGGTGTAATAGTAGTTGTAGTAGATGTAAACAGCAGACATGTTTCCGTTTACCATTGCTACTGTAAATCTGGATTCTGTAAACGCTGGCCAATGTAGTGAAGGTCAGATTCCACTCTGGTTCCCGGGATTCGGTCAGTGTTTTTGAACAGGAGCCGGCCTTCAGGTCAGGGTTGTTGTTCCCGTCCACTGCATTCAAGGCCAAACTGTCGGCTCCTGTAGGTGCTGTAGAGGATTGTTCTGCTCGCTGTTTTAACCCGATATTTCGACCTGTGGGAACACATAAAACTGGGTTGTTGTTGTTTTTTGTTTTTGTTTGCGCTCGCTCGCTTTGAACTCAAGCGCAGTCGATAGTGCTGGAATGAATTGTACGCGTGGATTAGTTTTCCCTACCAACAGTGTCCCCCGCTATCAGAATCCACTCCGACTTCAGAGGTACTTGTGCGTCCCTAAGTCAAGGACGAGTGGTCAACATTTTAGTCCAACTGTCCGGGTGTAGGGATTGAACCCCTTAGCTCAGCACACCGGATGTTTAAGAACACGCATTCTTATCCAGTTGGCCATGCTGACCTCTAAACTGCGTTCAATCACGTTTGGCAAGAACGAGGGGGCTGCATATAAAACACTTATTATATATATTTTTTTTATATTAATGTATTCATTTACATTTTTAAAATGTATTAGTTTTCGATGTAGTCAACACTGCGTTCAATGCAAGTCCTCCATCGCCCATAAATTGCTTGAATTCCTGTAGAAAACATGCTGTTGGTCTCATGTATAACCACTCAGGGGTCACAACTCAGTGTGCCTAGCCCGGTCGTAAACAGTCTGTCACAGAAGTCACGCCGTTTGAAACTTCCTACTCCACACTTGCTAGACTGACAGGCATGTATCACCATACTAGACATTCATTCCGCGATAAATTTCTATAGGTTTCACCCCTTCGCTGATAACAGAACGCTGCTCCTCTTTGGTGCATGTCAAAAGTGGAGCGGCCATCTTTAACCTGTCCTTATGACGTCTACACAGTGATGTCACGTGCTTAAAACCTTGACATTATACAAAACAATGTTTTTCCGTAGTGAATTTGAATAACGAAGACACAAACAATAGATTGCACGATTGCCTGGCATATTTCGCTGCATCTCGTCAGGTACATACTGCAGAAATCACACAACTTACGTGAATTAACTAGATAAATCCTTCAAGTCGAAATATACACATATTCGCACAGTAATGTCACTTATCTACCACGGTAATTTTAAGCTGACTAACATGTCTTTCTGTTTGCACAATTCTGGCTTGCGTTGATTGATCATAATTGCTTCTGCAAACTTTAACAAGCGAGTATTTTGTGTGTTAAACAACACGCGAAAGGCAGTGTCTCTGTCCACCACATGGCCGCTTTCGATAATGTGCCTACCAATTGAAGACGCCGGGAGCTTCCGGTGTGTCGGCCCCACGAGGCTAGCATTTCCTGTGTGTTGTATCTTGTTGACCCATTGAGGTATGTGTTCTGACACTCGTTTGTTAAGCTGTCTCTCTGTTCCACCAATGTAGAAGGCCTGGCATCTACATGTGAATTGGTAAATACAATTGTTTGTGGCGTACAGAGGAACAGGCTCTTTGACTGCTGGTGTAAGAATCGGTACGGTTTCATATCTAATGACTGGAGTTGCAGCACAGAATGTTCGGCCTACTGCTGTAGTAAGCCAGTCTTGTAGACGTTGCATTATGTCATCCCCTCGAAAGGTTAGCTGGATACCTTGAGTTTGGGGACTGTAGTTACGTCTGGTTTTGGTTTGGGCTGTTGGCAGTGGCGCTTTATAAATCCTGTGGAGTACCCATTCAGGTTTAAGACATTCTTCAGAGTTTCAAATTCCTCTGTCAGTGTGTCCTGGGTGCATATATTTCTAGCACGGTCAAACAGGGTCCGTACTAAGCCCCGTTTATACTGGACAGGTGTGAAGCTCTGAAAATTTAGGTATTGGCCAGTCCATGTTCCTTTGCGATACACCGATCTTTGAATTGTGCCGTCTGCTCTACGTCTCATTAGAATATCTAGGAACGGCAACGCTTCGTTGTGTTCGTGTTCCATAGATAGAGAGATGTTTTATGCGTCTTGTTCATTGTGGCCTGGAACGATGTTGCTTGTAGCTCGTCTGCGGTGATAATTGACATTATTACCAACATTATTGACAGGTTACAAGACAATGGCATGTTTACTGTAATTTCTATCACACTTTTAAGGTTTCAATTTCAAGCGCCCACCCCCCACGCCCTCCACCCCATCGTAGATACGGTTATTGTACACACTGAACAACTATGGTTTCTGCCCGTCTTGGTGCTGGATACGTGGTGCTATGCCCATATAGATCAATCGCCACTTGAAGGATGGTGTGGTAACATTCCCTCGGCTCTTAGTTTGCAGGAATCTCATGCAGTGCGGCCTGGGGTTTCTGTCGGTGGATTCTTTTCTTAGATGAACATTAAAGTAGTCCTTTTTCGGCGAGTCCATGATTGTTCCGTATAGTGCGCCTTCAGATGTGGCGGTTTGAAGGCTTTTCCTCCCAGATATAACTGTTTAGCATAGCGTAACTTCGGGTGTGGCGATAGCTACCTTTTCGTCATAGATATAATGGTTCTATTTAATACACCTTCAGGTGTGGCGATAGAAGCCACTTCCTCCCAGATATAATGGTTCCATGCAGTGCACGGTGGGGAGATGGAAAGCCTTTTCCTTCCAGATTTTACGGGCACCGATTTTAGCCTGTGTCGACCTAAGAGCCCAGGTAAATATTTTTTTAATTTTTATTTTGTTTAACATTTCGCATCGATGGGAATGCCAACACGTGACCATGAGGTCGCCAGGCAAGCGTGCTAACCACTCAGCCACCGTGCCTCCCTACTCATGTGACGTTAACTTTATGTCCTTATACAGGACGTCGCAATCAAAAACAGCATTGTTTTAGGCCGTTTTTGATTTACTAGATCAGTGGTTCTCAACCGGTGGGGAATTCCCCCCCCCCACCCCCAGGGGGAAATTTGAGGGTTTCCAGGGGGGAATGAGGACATTGTCAAATTGGCTTCAGGACCACACAAAACGTGATCGGGATATTAAGCGTACTCGTGACGTTAAATCCCCCGATTATTTCAAGATCGCTTTAATACAAGAACCGATTACTTGATATTGGTTTCCCTCCATAATATACGGATCTTTTCCTTCTACCTAGCCTCTATGATTAAGGTTGCCGTATTTTACCAGAGATTTTATTTGCGGTACCTTACGTTTTTTTTGTTATTGCTTCTCCGTTTTAATGAGGTTTAGAGTACTCATCATGTTAAATTTCCCGATTATTTCAAGATCGCATTAAAACAGAAACCGATTAACGAGATCCCTCCATTGTTTATGAATCTACACGTCTCAGCTTTTCAAATTATTATTTTTGCGGAGGTAAGGAGACTGTCTTTTTAAGACGTAAGTTGACTCGTGGATATATATATATATATATATATATATATATATATATATATATATATATATATATATATATATATATATATATATATATATTGCATATCCTATTTACAGGGCATTGCAGTCAACACCAGCATTTTACAGCTGCTGTTGATGTCTTGGCAAGTTTTATGTTCAGTGGTTTGCTATTGCTTTCTGAACGTCCAGCTCACATACTTTTCCATAAGAAACTGATGCAACGCGATCCGCTGGCGAATCTCGCACAGCTGTGTTTCGTACCTGGGGATACGGGATTACGAACAGCGTCCTTAACTCCTTCATCAGGGAGACTGGCATATATATATATATATATATATATATATATATATATATATATATATATATATATATATATATATATATATATATATATATATAAATCGTTGTATGTATGTATGTATGTATGTCCGTCCTTTATGCGTTCGCGAACGGTCCAACCGATTGAGATGAAATTTTCTACACGTTTTCCTTTCATTCCTGTGCAACCAACTGTGATAGTTTTATCTATCAGCTATCAGCTATTACCTTCCTAAAATTTAATTTTGTAATTACATGACTGAACATAAGAAAATATAAAAATATATGACAAAAAGGGATATAACTTTTAGTACCATTGTTATATCTTAAGTTACGTCCCCTGGCTATAGATTAAATGAGTTGATTGACGATGAATTAAATGAGATGCTCCACATAGATAGATAGATAGATAGATAGATAGATAGATAGATAGATAGATAGATAGATAGATAGATAGATACATAGATACATAGATAGATAGATAGATCCCCGCCAGAGCCTGGGCGAAGCCGGGCCGGGCAGCTAATATTTATCATTTCTATCAAGGGGACTTAACATAAGAAAAGTTATTTCAAGGGTCATAACTTTTAATAACATCACTATTATTTTATGTATAGATTGTTGCATTTATAAACTCTTTTAGCCTATCCTTTGAAGTACCCAGCATTTACGTTTAGTAGTTTCAGGTTGCCCTTTTTCTTTTGGCCATGTACCATATTTCAATATCCTCTACTATATATGTAGACAATATTTGTTTGTGTGTGTGTGCCCTTTATCAGATTCAGATGAAATGCAATAGTTAGTTAAAAATCTAATTTTCTATTTTAGTGAAAGAGAGCACATGGTGTCTGGAAGGACATTCTTAAGTTAATTTTGTGTGTGTTGTTCATACTTTATGCATACCTTACACGCAGCACGCCTGTTAAAATACTGTTAAAATGCGGGGTTCCCCCCCCCCCCCCAAAGATTTATAAACTCTTTGTCTATAGTTATTTACAGGCATATGAGTTATAATAAATAATGATACAATCTTTAAGGCATTTTCATAATTATCATAAAAGTAATGCATCTATTTAAATAGTGAAAATTTTCTAACACATCTTTTTATGTTTTTAAAACCAGTGTTCATTACAAATAATGGATTTATTTTAGATACGTTAGAATTTTATTTCTGTACTTTTTTCGGAGTGGAACTTTTGAAGTAATCGAAGCATTTGTTTTTTCCGTTCGCTTTACGATGAATTAAATGAGATGCTCCACATAGATAGATAGATAGATAGATAGATAGATAGATAGATAGATAGATAGATAGATAGATAGATAGATAGATAGATAGATAGATAGATAGATAGATAGATAGACAGATAGATAGATACATAGATAGATACATAGATAGATAGATAGATAGATAGATAGATAGATAGATACATAGATAGATACATAGATAGATAGATAGATCCCCGCCAGAGCCTGGGCGAAGCCGGGCCGGGCAGCTAATATTTATCATTTCTATCAAGGGGACTTAACATAAGAAAAGTTATTTCAAGGGTCATAACTTTTAATAACATCACTATTATTTTATGTATAGATTGTTGCATTGTTTTCACAGATTTATAAACTCTTTTCTATAGTTATTTACAGGCATATGAGTTATAATATATAGTGATATAATCTTTAAGGCATTTTCATAATAATTATCATAAAAGTAATGCATCTATTTAAATAGTGAAAATTTTCTAACACATCTTTTTATGTTTTTAAAACCAGTGTTCATTAAAAATAATGGATTTATTTTAGATACGTTAGAATTTTATTTCTGTACTTTTTTTCGGAGTGGAACTTTTGAAGTAATCGAAGCATTTGTTTTTTTTCCGTTCGCTTGGCAGAGAGAAGGTCAGTACACAATTAAATGGGTATATTCTCGATTTTGTTTTTGTTTTAAAAAAAAGTTGGCCGCGTGTGTGTCAACACATGCCATCACATGTCATCACATGCGGATAGATAGATAGATAGATAGATAGATAGATAGATAGATAGATAGATAGATAGATAGATAGATAGATAGATAGATAGATAGATAGATAGATACATACATACATACATACATACATACATACATACATACATACATACATACATACATACATACATACATACATACATACATAGATCCCCGCCAGAGCCTGGGCGAAGCCGGGCCGGGCAGCTAGTATATATATATATATATATATATATATATATATATATATATATATATATATATATATATATATATATATATATATATATATATATATATATAGGGACGCAGAGGTGTTTCCAAGGCACCAGGGCCGGGTTATATACTGGCCAAGACCTATTGACGCGTCCTCGTCGAGCGTCCTGGGCAACAGGTCCCTTCGGGGTCCTGGCTGAAGTCAATAGGATCGCCGATTCCTCCGAAGTCGGAGAGTGTCTGCTCTGTACGGCGAGGAACCACCAGTCTGCACACCAATAAGCCAGACATGGGACAACGGATACTCACGCAAACCTCTGTCCGGTATGACATCACACTGATGTTGGACAACAGGATGCCTTCATCCGACATACAGGACTTCGCGTTGGAGCTCAAGCCAACCAAGACAAGCAAGCAAGCAAGCATATATATATATATATATATATATATATATATATATATATATATATATATATATATATATATATATATACGACCGTCTCCGTGGCCTAAAGGCTTGCCATCGTTCACCGATTTAACAGCAGACCACATCGTGCTGGGGTTTTAGCGTGTTGGTATTGGAGCTAGTCGTTCAGAAATCAATGACAAACTACTGAACGTAAAACTTGCCCAGACATCAACAACAACAGTAAAATGCTGGTGTTGACAGCGATGTACTGTAAATAGGATATGCAATATAATTGTGTGTGTGTGTGTGTGTGTGTGTGTGTGTGTGTGTGTGTGTGTGTGTGTGTGTGTGTGTGTGTGTGTGCGTGTGGGTGTGTATACACGTCTGTGGGTGTTTATGTGTGTTGATCTTGACTTTATCGTTTTATATTTATAGAATCTGAAGCCCATGATGAGTGTCATGAAATGAAAGTATGACCTGTCTTATTTGAATTATGGATTCACAAATATCGTCATCAACGAAGAAGAACGACCTCAGTGTGTTATTTGTAGTAAAAGTTTGTCAAATGATTCTATGAAACCGACACAGTTGAGGAATCATTTGTTGAATGTTCATCCTCAATACAAGGACAAAACCTATTTCTTGGGAATGCTGTCAAAAGGATGAGACTGGATATAACAGGAGTATTCCAAGAAACAAACCAAAAGGTTACTGAAGCTTCCTATGTCGTAGCACTGGAGATAGCGAAGCAGAATAAAACCACATACAATCGGGGAATCTTTGATCAAACCTTGTTGTCTCAAGATGGTGGAAACTGTGTTGTGAAATGAATCAGAGAAACAATTTGCAGCGGTTTCACTATCAAATGATGTGGCATCGTGTTCTCAATTGAAAGTGTTTGCAAGGTATGTGCATTCAGGATCTGGAGGATCAGCGATATGGCCAATGACATCAAGGATCAAGTTGTGCAAGAGATCAAGTCTGCAGCATTTGGGCTCTATTCAATTCAAATTGATGAATCGACTGATGTGGCATCGTGTTCTCAATTGAAAGTGTTTGCAAGGTATGTGCATTCAGGATCATTTAAAGAAGAACTTCTTTTTTGTTCTCCTCTTGAAACAACTACTATGGCCTCTGATATTTTGGAAAAGGTTTCATCTTTCCTTGAATCAGAAAATCTTTTATGGGATAATATGTGTGGGTGCTGTACAGATGGAGCACCAGCTATGTTGGCGACCAAATCAGGATTTCAAGTTAGTGTGAAGAAACGTGCCCCAAAAGTGAAAGGCATTCATTGCATAATCCATCGTCAAGCACTGGCCTCCAAAACACTTCCAGATCCTTTGGGGAAGGTTTTGGATCAAACCATTCAGATAGTGAATTTTATCAAAGGAGGAGCTCTCAACTCACGGCTTTTTAAGCAGTTATGCGTTGATATGGATGCAGGCCACCATTTGCATCTTTTCCACACAAATGTTCGATGGCTGTCAAGAGGAAATGTAACTGCGCGAGTATATGAGCTGAGAGACGAGCTCAAATTATTTTTTGAAGTGCAGGGTAAGATGGACTTTTTCGCCTGGCTGGATGATGAGGAATGAATGATGCGCCTTGCCTATTTAGTTGATATTTTTGAGCAGTTGAATAAACTCAATCTTCAGATGCAAGGAAGGAATACAGATATCATACAATTTGTGGATGCCTTGAGAGTTTTTATGAGCAAGCTGGAAAACTGGGGGTAAAAAGGTCAATATGACAAATGTTGCAATGTTTGAGAAGCTGTCATCCGTTCTCGTTGTTGATGGTAAAGACCAAGTACTTCCACAATTTGCAAAAAATGAAATTGTGCAGCTTTGACAGCGCTAGAATATGAATTTGAGCGATATTTTCCTGAACTTAGTGAAGATGAGCTGGATTTGATGCGTAACCCATTCAAATTATCAGTTGAAAAAGTTTCTGATGATTGTCAAGATGAAGTTCTGGAGCTGAAAAATGATTCGGGGGCAAGGGATGTGTTCAGTGAGAAACCAATCACGGAATTTTGGCCTTTAATGTGTGGTTCATTCCCAAAAGTGGCAGAAAAAGCAATCCGTGCATTGCTTCTATTTGCGTCAACATATCTTTGTGAGTCAGGCTTTTCAGTTCTGCTAGAAATTAAAACGAAACGACGCAACAGATTAGATGTTGAAAACGATCTCCGTTGTGCCCTTTCAAGCACTCCGCATATTTCAGAATTGCTGCGGGAAAAACAATCACAGTGTTCTCATTGATTACAATTTTCATTTAAATTACGAATCTACAATATCCAGGTTTTGTAATGAGCGTTTTGTTTGATGAAGCACAATTTTCTGGCATCCTCGTGTCGTATATTAAGCTACAATTCTTTGACGTTTTAGCTGTTTGTTTAATGTAGTATGATTAATGTGGTGTTTTAATAAAATATTGCGAATGTAAAAATGCTTCTATTTAAGTTTTAATATCCATCAGCATATTCATTTGCTATTAACTGTAGAAAACTACACTATAAAATGTATCTTTACATGTGAAGGTTATGTACAACTATGGAAGAAAATAAGTATTTTCACTACTATAGGCATGTTATTTTTAATGCACCTTTTGAGGCTGACAATTTTGGAAAGTTGGAGGGGGGGGGGGGGGGGGGATGACATTCTGAAAATATGGTGAAGGGGGGAACGGGCGAAAAAGGTTGAGAACCACTGTACTAGACAATGTTTACGTCTAGTAGCCTGTCATTGCCGGCTCCGTGACCAAGGAATTACTGGCGGTGTTCGTAATCCTACATACTGGCGTTCGAAACACAGCTGCGATCGATTTTGCAGCAGACCGCTTCTCGTTAGCTTTTACGAAATGGTATGGGTGCCGGTCATTCAGAGAGCAATGGCAAACTACTATACTTAATCTGGCCAAGAGAACACAACAGCAAAACATGTTGGTGTTGACTGCGACGTCCTGTAAAGGATATGCAACTAACTTTTAGTTTCTCATTGCTTTCTGAATGACCGATGCTCATACCATGGAAGGACCGAATGTAAGGCGGGCCTGCGTGCCCAATATCACCCTTTGAAACTAAAGTTAGTTCGTTCGTTCGAAATCAACCCAAACCGGTCGACTTCTATATCTTCTGCAGCTTATTTCGAACCTTAGACTTGGTATACCGAGGGATTGTTAAATCCCTAGACTTGGTAAACTGAGGGATTGTTAAATCCCTAGACTTGGTATATTGAGGGATTGTTAAAACGCCTTCACTGGACTAATGCTTACAACAAACGGAAGACACGCACGCATGATGATAGTACCTGCGCTGACATAGATTGTGCAGATGTTTGGCGCCACAGGGCCTTCGATGGTGAGTATTTTGAGCGGCAGTATTGTATCACAGGTAACGTCAACCGTCGTTTGGGTGATATTGTAACGTCTTTCTTTGACACACGTGTTATCGACGTCGTTAAGTTTCACCTGGAATTTGTGCAGCACACCTGGAGAGATTTGACATCTAACAAGGAAGGTAATCATCAACTGTCATGGAGTCGTCATATTTTGTTTTAATGTTAATTCTCGTCACGGGCGTCTCCGTGGCGAAGTGATCAAGCCGTTTGACTCGGGCTCCGAAGGTTGTGGGTTCGATTCTGGGCCGCGTCCTTCAGCTTACGAGTGAAATTTTTCGGAGACTCCTATGGGTCGTCGCTAAAGCTACGGTGTTCGTACTTTGGTGCGACGCTTTCCCTGCTGCGGAAAGAGACCGTGCCATAGGGGATAAAACCCCGGTGCAATGGAGGCGACCCTGTCGACTTTTAAGCGACTTTTATGCTCGTCTGCCTGGGCATTACGGCATGACCTCGCTTGCAAGAGAACGACTATGTTAAAACAATAGATGAGATGGTGCAAAGCATATTCGATATACAATATATGATATATATGAGCGGCCTTGCAACGCATGATGAGATAAATACATGGTCAACTCACAGACTTCAAGTGTCGAGCTCTAGAGAGCAAACATTGACCATACGCGCTGTCATTGGGTTCTCTAACAGCCGCCGTATTTTTTTTTTTTTTTTTGGCGTTTAAGTTACCGTGGTGGGGCACAGAGCTTTTACGTTCATTCAGAGAGCAAGTGATAGTTCACGTTGTAATAGTTCACATGTGTGATAGTTCACGTGTCTGATAGTTTACGTTGTGATAGTTCATGATTGTAATAGTTCACGTTATGATAGTTCATGATTGTAATAGTTCACGTTATGATAGTTCACGTTGTGATAGTTCATGATTGTGATAGTTCACGTTATGATAGTTCACGTTGTGATAGTTCACGTTATGATAGTTCACGTTATGATAGTTCACGTTATGATAGTATACCAGTGTATAAGAACACGAAGGCATGTTGTTTTCTTGTTGATATTACGTTTATTGGTGTAAGATGACAAAGCTTCGATGTTCTCCTCCACTCAAGTTAAAGGCCGGATCTTAACTCCCTTGCCAACCCAATACGTCACGATTGAGCATCTCTCACCCTTTCACTCTCGATGAGTGTATCGAGAGTGAAAGGGTGAGAGATGCTCAATCGTGCTGTATCTGTTTCCCACTAGATTCTAATAATACCCCAGTACTCCTCCCTTACTGTTACAATAGTTCACGTTATGATGGTTCATGATTCTAATAGTTCACGTTATGATAGTTCACGTTGTAATAGTTCATGATTGTAATAGTTCACGTTATGATGGTTCATGATTGTAATAGTTCACGTTATGATAGTTCACGTTATGATAGTTCATAATTGTGATAGTTCACGTTGTGATAGTTCATGATTGTAATAGTTCACGTTATGATAGTTCATGATTGTAATAGTTCACGTTATGATAGTTCATGATTGTAATAGTTCACGTTCTGATAGTTCATGATTGTGATAGTTCACGTTATGATAGTTCATGATTGTGATAGTTCACGTTCTGATAGTTCATGATTGTAATAGTTCACGTTCTGATAGTTCATGATTGTGATAGTTCACGTTCTGATAGTTCATGATTGTGATAGTTCACGTTCTGATAGTTCATGATTGTAATAGTTCACGTTATGATAGTTCATGATTGTAATAGTTCACGTTATGATAGTTCCTGATTGTGATAGGTCACGTTCTGATATTTCATGATTGTGATAGTTCATGTTGTAATAGTTCATGATTGTGATAGTTCACGTTGTAATAGTTCATGATTGTGATAGTTCATATTGTGATAGTTCATGATTGTGATAGTTCACGGTGTGATAGTTCATGATTGTAATAGTTTACGTTATGATAGTTCATGATTGTAATAGTTTCACGTTATGATAGTTCACGTTATGATAGTTCATGTTGTGATAGTTCACGTTGTGATAGTTCACGTCGTGATAGTTCATGTCGTGATAGTTCACTGTGTGATAGTTCACGATGTGATAGTTCACGTTGTGATAGTTCATGACTGTAATAGTTCATGTTATGATAGTTCACGTTATGATAGTTCATGGTTGTAATAGTTCACGTTATGATAATTCACGTTGTGATAGTTCATGATTGTAATAGTTCACGTTATGATAGTTCACGTTGTGATAGTTCATGATTGTAATAGTTCACGTTATGATGGTTCATGATTGTAATAGTTCACGTTATGATAGTTCACGTTATGATAGTTCACGTTGTGATAGTTCACGTTGTGACAGTTCACGTTGTGATAATCACGTTGTGATAGTTCACGTTATGATAGTTCACGTTGTGATAGTTCATGACTGTAATAGTTCACCTTATGATAGTTCACGTTGTGATAGTTCATGATTGTAATAGTTCACGTTATGATAGTTCACGTTGTGATAGTTCATGATTGTAATAGTTCACGTTACGATGGTTCGTGATTGTAATAGTTCACTTTATGATAGTTCACGTTGTGATAGTTCATGATTGTAATAGTTCACGTTATGATGGTTCATGATTGTAATAGTTCACGTTATGATAGATCACGGTTTGTAATAGTTCCATGATTGTAATAGTTCACGTTATGATAGTTCACGTTGTGATAGTTCATGATTGTAATAGTTCACGTTATGATAGTTCATAATTGTAATAGTTCACGTTATGATAGTTCACGTATGATAGTTCATGATTGTAATAGTTCACGTTATGTATAGTTCACGTTATGATAGTTCACGTTATGATAGTTCACGTTATGATAGTTCATCGATTATGATAGTTCACGTTATGATAGTTCGTGATTGTAATAGTTCACGTTATGATAGTTCACGTTATGATAGTTCATGATTGTAATAGTTCACGTTATTATAGTTCACGTTATGATGGTTCATGATTGTAATAGTTCACATTATGATAGTTCACGTTGTGATAGTTCATGATTGTAATAGTTCACGTTATGATGGTTCATGATTGTAATAGTTCACGTTATGATAGTTCACAATATGATAGTTCACGTTGTGGTAGTTCACGTTGTGATAGTTCATGACTGTAATAGTTCACGTTATGATACTTCACTGTGTGATAGTTCACGTTATGATAGTTCACGTTGTGATAGTTCATGACTGTAATAGTTCACGTTATGATCGTTCATATGTAATAGTTCCCGTTATGATAGTTCCCGTTATGATAGTTCACGTTATGATAGTTCATAATTGTAATAGTTCACGTTATGATAGTTCGCGTTATGATAGTTCATGATTGTAATAGTTCATGTTATGATAGTTCACGTTATGATAGTTCACGTTATGATAGTTCACGTTATGATAGTTCACGTTATGATAGTTCATGTTATGATAGTTCACGTTATGATAGTTCACGTTATGATAGTTCATGTTATGATAGTTCACGTTATGATAGTTCATGATTGTAATAGTTCACGTTATGATAGTTCACGTTATGATAGTTCACGTTATGATAGTTCATTATTGTAATAGTTCATGTTATGATAGTTCACGTTATGATGGTTCATGATTGTAATAGTTCACGTTATTATAGTTCACGTTGTGATAGTTCATGATTGTAATAGTTCACGTTATTATAGTTCACTTTGTGATATTTCATGATTGTAATAGTTCACGTTATGATATGTCATGATTGTAATAGTTCACGTTGTGGTAGTTCACGTTGTGGTAGTTCACGTTATGATAGTTCACGTTGTGGTAGTTCACGTCGTGATAGTTCACGTTATGATAGTTCACTGTGTGATAGTTCACGTTATGATAGTTCACGTTGTGATAGTTCATGACTGTAATAGTTCACGTTATGATAGTTCACGTTGTGATAGTTCATGATTGTAATAGTTCATGTTATGATAGTTCACGTTGTGATAGTTCATGATTGTAATAGTTCATGTTATGATAGTTCACGTTGTGATAGTTCATGATTGTAATAGTTCACGTTATGATATTT
This sequence comes from Cepaea nemoralis, assembly GCA_014155875.1. Lineage (NCBI taxonomy): Eukaryota > Metazoa > Mollusca > Gastropoda > Stylommatophora > Helicidae > Cepaea > Cepaea nemoralis. The sequence continues at coordinate 365,876 of JACEFZ010014222.1, forward strand.
CACGTTGTGATAGTTCATGATTGTAATAGTTCACGTTATGATGGTTCATGATTGTAATAGTTCATGTTGTGATAGTTCATGTTGTGATAGTTCACGTTATGATAGTTCACGTTGTGATAGTTCATGACTGTAGTAGTTCACGTAATGATAGTTCACGTTGTGATAGTTCATGATTGTAATAGTTCACGTAATGATAGTTCACGTTGTGATAGTTCATGATTGTAATAGTTCACGTTATGATAGTTCACGTTGTGATAGTTCATGATTGTAATAGTTCACGTTATGATAGCTCACGTTGTGATAGTTCATTATTGTAATAGTTCACGTTATGATAGTTCACGTTGTGATAGTTCATGATTGTAATAGTTCACGTTATGATGGTTCATGATTGTAATAGTTCACGTTATGATAGTTCACGTTGTGATAGTTCATGATTGTAATAGTTCACGTTGTGATGGTTCATGATTGTAAAAGTTCATGTTATGATATTTCACGTTATGATAGTTCATGATTGTAATAGTTCACGTTATGATAGTTCACGTTATGATAGTTCATGTTATGATAGTTCACGTTATGATAGTTCATTATTGTAATAGCTCACGTTATGATAGTTCACGTTATGATAGTTCATGATTGTAATAGTTCACGTTATTATAGTTCACGTAATGATGGTTCATGATTGTAATAGTTCACATTATGATAGTTCACGTTATGATAGTTCATGATTGTAATAGTTCACGTTGTGATAGTTCACGTTGTGATAGTTCATGACTGTAATAGTTCACGTTATGATAGTTCACTGTGTGATAGTTCACGTTATGATAGTTCACGTTTTGATAGTTCATGACTGTAATAGTTCACGTTATGATAGTTCACGTTGTGATAGTTCACTATTGTAATAGTTCACGTTATGGTAGTTCACGTTGTGATAGTTCATGATTGTATTAGTTCACGTTATGATGGTTCGTGATTGTAATAGTTCACGTTATGATAGTTCACGTTGTGATAGTTCATGATTGTAATAGTTCACGTTATGATGGTTCATGATTGTAATAGTTCACGTTGTGATAGTTCACGTTGTGATAGTTCGTGATTGTAATAGTTCACGTTATGATGGTTCATGATTGTAATAGTTCACGTTATGATAGTTCATGATTGTAATAGTTCACGTTATGATAGTTCACGTTATGATAGTTCGTGATTGTAATAGTTCACGTTATGATAGTTCACGTTATGATAGTTCATGCTTGTAATAGTTCACGTTATGATAGTTCACGTTATGATGGTTCATGATTGTAATAGTTCACGTTATGATAGTTCACGTTGTAATAGTTCATGATTGTAATAGTTCACGTTATGATAGTTCACGTTATGATAGTTCATAATTGTAATAGTTCACGTTATGATAGTTCGTGATTGTAATAGTTCACGTTATGATAGTTCGCGTTATGAAAGTTCATGATTGTAATAGTTCATATTATAATAGTTCACGTTATGATAGTTCATGATTGTAATAGTTCACGTTATGATAGTTCACGTTATGATAGTTCACGTTATGATAGTTCACGTTACGATAGTTCACGTTATGATAGTTCACGTTATGATAGTTCACGTTATTATAGTTCGTGTTATAATAGTTCACGTTATGGTAGTTTATGATTGTAATAGTTCATGTTATGATAGTTCACGTTATGATAGTTCATTATTGTAATAGTTCACGTTATGATAGTTCACGTGATGATAGTTCACGTTATGATAGTTCACGTTATGATAGTTCACGTTATGATAGTTCACGTTATGATAGTTCATGATTGTAATAGTTCACGTTATGATAGTTCATGATTGTAATAGTTCACGTTATGATAGTTCACGTTATGATGGTTCATGATTGTAATAGTTCACATTATGATAGTTCACGTTATGATAGTTCATGATTGTAATAGTTCACGTTATGTTAGTTCACGTTGTGATAGTTCATGATTGTAATAGTTCACGTTATGATGGTTCATGATTGTAATAATTCACGTTATGATAGTTCACGTTGTGATAGTTCACGTTGTGATAGTTCACGTTATGATAGTTCACTGTGTGATAGTTCATGTTATGATAGTTCACGTTGTGATAGTTCATGACTGTAATAGTTCACGTTATGATAGTTCACGTTGTGATAGTTCATGATTGTGATAGTTCACGTTGTGATAGTTCATGTTGTGATAGTTCATGATTGTAAAAGTTCACGTTATGATCGTTCATGATTGTAATAGTTCACGTTATGATAGTTCACGTTTTGATAGTTCACGTTATGATAGTTCACGTTATGATAGTTCACTGTGTAATAGTTCACGTTATTATAGTTCACGTTGTGATAGTTCACGTTATGATAGTTCACCTTGTGGTAGTTCACTGTGTGATAGTTTACGTTATGATAGTTCACGTTGTGATAGTTCATGATTGTGATAGTTTACATTGTGATAGTTCATGATTGTAATACTTCACGTTATGATAGTTCATGATTGTGATAGTTCACGTTGTGATAGTTCATGATTGTGATAGTTCACGTTATGATAGTTCATTATTGTAATAGTTCACGTTATGATAGTTCATGATTGTAATAGTTCACGTTATGATAGTTCATGATTGTGATAGTTCACGTTGTGATAGTTCATGATTGTGATAGTTCATGTTGTGATAGTTCATGATTGTGATAGTTCACATTGTGATAGTTCATGATTGTGATAGTTCACGTTGTGATAGTTCATGATTGTAATAGTTCACGTTATGATAGTTCACGTTGTGATAGTTCATGATTGTAATAGTTCACGTTATGATAGTTCATGATTGTAATAGTTCACCTTATGATAGTTCACGTTGTGATAGTTCATGATTGTAATAGTTCACGTTGTGATAGTTCATGATTGTGATAGTTCACGTTGTGATAGTTCACGTTGTGGTAGTTCACTGTGTGATAGTTCACGTTGTGATAGTTCATGATTGTAATAGTTCACGTTGTGATAGTTCACTTTGTGATAGTTCATGATTGTGATAGTTCACGTTGTGATAGTTCATGATTGTGATAGTTCATGTTGTGATAGTTCACGTTGTGATAGTTCATGATTGTGATAGTTCACGTGTGTGATAGTTCACGTGTCTGATAGTTCACGTTGTGATAGTTCATTATTGTAATAATTCACGTTATGATAGTTCACGTTGTGGTTGTTCACTTGTGTGATAGTTCACGTTGTGATAGTTCATGATTGTAATAGTTCACGTTATGATAGTTCACGTTGTGGTAGTTCACGTTATGATAGTTCACGTTGTGGTAGTTCATGTGTGATTGTCACGATGCTATCTTTAGCGTTGTTTACAGAAGTCAAACGGTCTACACCTTTGACCGACCACCCGTTATTGCATGAGAAGTAGGTAAAGCACACCATTTATATGTCTGTATGTGTATCTGGAATATGGTGCTTCACCCATACTGGTATAGACCAACTGTAACTTCCAGTATGGTGTGCTCGCTATTACGACGACGACCGCCTTTTCCTGGTACCAGTTTCAGGCTGTGTTAATCTGTAAGCCCAAATCGATTTTAAAGTTCTGCCTTGACGCGGACTCAAACCCGGACCACGGAGCAGGTGGACAGGCGTCCAACCACAATAGGTTGTTCAATTATCATTATGTGTCATGCCGATAAGCGTGTGCAGTCATGTTTTTCCATTTCACTCGATCACCAGAGTCGTGGATCAGCTCTGTGTTCTTGTCTCGACGACACCACGTGGCCAAGCCATTCAGATATTTACTTCTCTGCCTCGCCTTGTTCTTTTCCCCTCGATCTTGCCAGTTGTCACCAAGTTCTCAAATTTATTTCTTCTCATATCGTGTTCAAATAATTGTGAATGCCTATATAATTTCTTTAATCAGTTTATGATTTTCATGTCTTACTTGTAGGACTTGGTCATTGGTTTTTCTGTCTTTCCATTGTATACTTTGCATTTTCTTCAGAAACCACATTTCCATAGCCATTATATATTTTTTCCACTTGTCTGTTCTTCGTCCACGCTTCACATCCATACAAAAGTATAGGTTTTATGTAGCACTTCAACACTCTTTTTCTCGTTGCAAATGACATCTTTTTTTATTGGTCAGTATGTTTTCCATATTGCAGAAGGCTGCTTTCGCCATTGCGCTGGGTTGTTGGCAACACCTAATTTTGAAATCCCATAGAAGAGGACTCATATATCTGACTGTCGGATGTATAGTTGATGGCTCAACCCCAAGAGATAAAGGATACTAAGTTCCTCTGTCCCAATGTGATCCTGCCCGTTATAATTAATTTAGTTGTTACTGGCCCAATGATTTGAGACCATTAAATAGAGTTTCGGAGAACCGAGGACTACCTCTAGGAAAACAATGAAGTTTGTACTGAGTATCCCAAATGTCCTTAGGGTGGTTCCTTGACTCTCCTCTACCAACTAAATAATTATTAATCTAGGGTTGTTTACTTAAAACAATGTTACTACCACAAGAGAACTCTCAAATGAGACAATGACCCTTATTTTCAAATTTATTACACTTTACAAATGTTACTGAACAATAATGTCATCAACATACATAGTCATTGCATTTACAAAACAAGATCATATACATGTTCATCTCTAACTACTTATATCTATCTTGGGTGTGCCCACTATCAGGTCCATCACCATCAGTATTGAATCAGTATAACAGTTATTGTGTCTCTCCTTCTGGCCTATGTATACTCAGAGGAGAAAAATTTTTATCCCTTCGGATTTGTCGAACTTAAAGTTCTTGGACCTCGCGGCAATATATGTGATAGATTACTAAGAGTCCTTTTGTTCCAGGAGTAGGATTAGTGGCTCACTGATTTCTCTACCTCTGTAATTAGACTACGGTCTCAATGATACCTGTCCTATTTGGTGGAGAAAATCTGCAGGTGGTTGCTTGTGACTAGTATTTGGTCTCACTCTACCAACTGCCTCACTCAGTCTAGCTGTTATGTTCACTTGGTGCTGCCTTCACCAAGTGCTGCATTCACAAAGTGCTAAAGTTCTGCATCCACCCTAGTCAGGTCTGGATCTAGCGGTACTTAGCCACTATCTGAAATGTCAGCAATCAACATACATCTAATCACATCCTCAATATGACATTAGGAATTAAATGCTGTACCTTTCAACACCAACCAACAAAGAAAATACATAAAATAATTGTGATCCTAGGAAATTAAACAGTGGAGGTTAAAGAGTCTTGGGGTTCTAAAATAGTTATCCACAACATAATTGTTTGCTCTCCATCCCATCTTCCATTATAAGGTGTTCAAGGTTTAGACTAGCAAGTGTGCAGTTTCATCTTCATCTATGCCTGTCCTCATGGTCTACAGGTTTACTAATACCTTGATTGATTTGGAATTGACAACTGTTTCCTATCCTATTCTGTACCTAATTAATTCTCTTCACCTTCTTCCATTAAAGAAAAAGGGTTTCATACATTATGGTTTTTAAAAATCATTTCCCATTTGCAATGAGTATTTGCTTATAAACATTATAAGTACATCATGGTATCAATTCTTGCATAGTATTCAGGTGAATTCTTTTTTTTTTTAATCAAAAGTTTTAAGGCGAGTATATTCTTTCCTCTTCACCGTGTCTGTAATATGCTTTTATTTCATTTATCATCATCATAATCATCATTCTCATTATCATCAACGTCATCATCATCATTGTTATTTCAATCGTCATCATCATTATAGCATTATCATCATTATATCTTTATCATCATTATATCATTATCATCATTATCATCATCATTACATTATTATCATCTTCATTACAGTCATCACCATCATCATTGAATTGCATTCATCAGGACACTAGACCATATGTGGTAATAGAGTGACATGAAATACAAAGTGGGATTTTGCTTAAGATACAAAACCAGATGCTTGTAGTACGCGTGATGTATAATATGGGTTGTGTCGTGCTTAGGGCACAAAACCAGATGATGGTACTATGAATGATATTTAATATAACGTGTTGTCATGCGTCGGAGTGCACTAAATGATTACTTAGTGTTTGGGTTATGCTGAACATGTTCTCTTGTGATAGACAGGACATTATACACCAAAGCTGCCTTCTATCATGAGATTGACTGATAGCTTATACTCCTTATCAGCATGTTACATAGGTCACTCATTCTCAGACATAAGATTCATATGTGCATGGATGATAATTTCACTCTTCCATCAGAAATCATTCATACTTGCAGGTAAGATAAGTAATTATACTTATGTGATTTCCCAATGATAACTTTAAATGTTACCACAATTGACATCACAATGAAATCTCAATCATTCCACAATCACATTCATATCTGTATAGATGACAATTAAGAATATGTATGTTCTTTACTGATGATAAATTCACAGATTCAACAACAATGACAGTACAATGGAATCTTAATAATTTTCATTCTTCATCGGAAATTATAATATTTCCTGGATGATAATTAAGCATAGTGATGTGTTTTACCTATGGTAAATTTACAGATTCAACAACAATGACAGTACAGTGGAATCTTAATAATTTTCATCCATCATCAGAAATTATAACATTTCCTGGATGAGAATTAAGCATAGTGATGTGTTTTTACAAATGAGACAGTCATATCTGTTTAACAATAATGAAATCACACATAAACCACTCCAGACATGCTCTCATAAATGACGTAGACTGATGTGATCAATAGGCATACTTAGATTCACAAAGGATCATTCATAATTTGTAGCAATAATGAACTTAAATATGTATCCCCACGTGCTCCCCTAGATTTATGTGATATACTCAATCTATATTTGCCTTGAGATGGATACGCGAAACACAGCAAGTGTGTCAATTGTAGAAACTAGAGAGATGTCGTTAACACACAGTTAAAAAATGCAAGAGAACACGGGCAGATTAGTGGGCGGAGCTAATGTGGTCACGTGACGCGCCCAGGTCAAAGCCGGAAAAGGTTGCGATCTGGACGGAAGGCGCTGGGACGTGAAAAAGAGAAGGTCGATTGAAGAGTTGTGAATGTGTTTCAGTTTTTGACAGTATTCAAAGGAATTGGAAACATCTGAGATGCAGTTGAGGGAAGATTGTTTCGAGTGTGCACGACAACAATGATGGAGCAACACATCGAAGCGGTCGCTTGATGAACGCAAACTGCGGCCAGTGATGGCGAGGCAGTGATGGCCCGGTGTTGAGGAGATGTCAACGAAAATGGCGGCCAGAAGCACGCTGTGATCAGAGCTTGTGAGTACCAATTATGTATGAGTAACTAGAAACTATTATTAACAGTTAGCAGTCAATTGTATACTCTGTAGTGTGCAACAACAGCAAGGAATAAACCACGATTGGTGGTATCATGTATGCACTATTGCTAGACAGTAGGTGGGTGGGTCGTGCCCAGAATGCTGAAAGGCAAGATACTGGCGGGGTGTGATGGCGACCACGGTAAGGACTGCGATGCAATAAAGTGTTCGTGTGCTCCGAGGACGCGTTTTGGACTTGTGTTGTGTGCACGAAATATTCGTACAGAGAGTAAGCGAGTCTGTTGTGATATTTCTAAAATCTTCCAAACCCTAGACCAAAACCAAGATGTCGGGCATGATGTGTGAGTTCGCTACTTGGCAATATTCATCCAGCATGATCATAAGCACATTTGCATGGCGGTTGATGAAGTATTATTATGTGGCACAAACATTAATTCTCCATGTTTTAACAACAATGAGATTACATTTGCTTCACCACGTGGTTGCTTTAATCCATCACACAAATTGTGATACCAATAGGAATCTATTTGGTTCTCATGTGCTTCATGGAATTTAAAAAAACTCCGTGTCTTCATGTGTTATGTAACAAAAATCTACTTGACTTATTACACATTACACTAATTTGTCTTACCAGTGTTGGCACATGTAACATAGTTTTTTTCTTACCACTGCACTAAGGATTCTCCTTCTAAATCTTAAGTTACTCACCAGCTCTAACACAATTCTGATTGAGTTTACTACATAAGAATACAATGTACACCCCGTGTCTAATGTTTACACATTAAATAAGGTGTTTCACTAGAAGAAAAGGAAACTCACTGGGTTTGTCCTAATGTGCAGTTTATCTATGACTACGATAACTGAATATAATATTAATTTCTTAAGGACTAATCACGTGGTTTACAACACACTGACTTACCAACTCTTCTCGGGAAATAGGTTCACAGACTAGCTAATTATAAACTAATCTAAAACATGATCGTTTTACCTTCATTCTAATGAAATGCTTCACAAAACATGTTCCCCCACAAGATGTCAGGTCCTCAGTTTGGTTGAGTTTCCAAATAAACTGGCTGCTGTTCTTCAGGTCCTTCTATTCTCTTTAGACTATAATTTTCTAACGTGGTCGTAGCGAGTTGAGAAGCTACCATTTACCGCAGGCACAGTCGGCCTTTCTTCTGGTGGCAACGAGTTGTGGGTTGTAAAAATGAGGACATGAAACCGATTGTTGCTGCTTTTATCTCAGCTTTTTCCGTTCCGAGTTTTGGCTTTCCCGTGGACCAGTAGTCTGTTCTCGTAAATTTCAGGATTGTAGGAAATACGGAACAAACCAGCATTGTTGCGGTGTTCACCTTTAATTGTTGTACGGAGAATAATTACAGCACTTTTACGGTTCGTGAAAAATAATTCACACTGACCACGGGTAACCCGCCCTGGCCTTTCTTTCAGTGGATTAGTTTCCCCTCTGCTCATTAAACTAGTAATCAGATAGCGGTGGGAAACGATTAGTAGTATGACACTTCGCTGGCTGTTGAACGATGGGGACGTCGCACGGATGGGAATGTCCTGAGTGCAGTGATGTCGGTTCTTAACTCAATCTCACCTCAACTCATTAAACTAGTCTCTGTTCTCTTCATACTGCACGTTCATGTGTGGCGGTTAGAAAAATTTCGCTCCCAGATTAGGTGTGTCTATGTTGATTAATTTCATATCTCGCTTACGGGTATCTTATTCGTAGCTGTGGGCGTCCAATTTCTCTCTCACCATTTCTTAGCTATCCATAGAATACGTCCTTTAGGAATACTTGCGTCTGACATGGGATCTCCTTGGTCAAATCATCTTCTGTTACCATTTCCTAGCTGTTCATAGAAAACGTCATATGGAATATTTGTATCTGGCATGGGATGTACTTGGTTACATCATCTCATTCTACGTTGCCCATGTTGTCTTTGCATGGTCGTTTGGCCAATTTCTGGGAGCAGTTAACGCTGGTTTATTCAGTGCCCCCCCCCCCCCCCGGAAATCTGAACATCGAAGAGAATTGACTAATAAATTGCATCATTTTTAGCCACCTGGAATTTTACTTTCATGTTCAACGTCTTAGTGGACTGGGAGGACAATGATGAAAGATCAGAGCAGCACACTAAGCGGATGATGCTGGGCATCAGTCACCACATAACTGACATGGCGGCTGTAAGCGGTGGTGTTATTTCGTGTGGTGTCTGAACATATATGAACGTGCCTGGGCGGCAGAGATCTCTACAGGACGAAGACAACGAGGAGAAGGGGGAAACAGGAGAAAACAGTGATGACGTTTATTATTATTATTACTATTATTATTATTATTATTATTATTATTATTATTATTATTATTATTATTATTATTACTACTACTACTACTATTATTATTATTATCAAATAATCATAAAATAAGATAAGAAATCAGTCATAATAAGAATGAAATTAAAAAAAAACAGACAGACAGACAGACAGACAGACAGACAGACAGACAGAACAACATACTTTCATCATTAACTTGTAACCGGAACCAGGAAAACCTCAGGAACGAGACAAAGGTCAGCTTGACTGACCTGGCGAAACCGGCTGGGGTTGCAGGAAGTGATGTTCTTGCCTTGTAGATATGGCGGATTTGTCGGGGATCCAAACCAATACACTGCATCGACTGAAATCACATCGGCAGATCTATCTATCTATCTATCTATCTATCTATCTATCTATCTATCTATTTATCTATCTATCTATCTGTCTATCTGTCTGTCTGTCTGTCTGTAGATATGTTTCCTATTCTGCCCAGCAAGGAACCAACTTTCAGCAGCAACAACGTGTCACTACAACCTCCTGTAAGCCACGAACCAGCGCCTGTAGGTGATAGTCATTACAAACCCATGAGACATCAAAAGTATCCATTTCATTGTAACCCAGAATGGTTACACCTCACACGTTTTAGCCCAGCTACATTTCGTAAGGCTCTTATGATGTCGCTGTACCAACGACAAATACAACCTGGTATTTACTAGCAATTTAGCACAAAGCTACATTGGATCTCGGTACAAGAAAGAGCCTCTCCTGGAACGTGTATCTGCGTATTTGGTTATTGCTTGACCTAGTAACGTATTAGGTTATACGTAACTATAAAGATTGACTTGTTTTGACTTTAGTTTCATTGATAGTACTTAGCTGTATATCTTTATAATACTTTTAATTGTGTTTTTACTGTGAGTGAGAGGGGTTTTCACTGCTCTTTCTTGCTGATCTGTGTACGTATTTTTATATATCGACAGAAATATTACTATTCCTCTGTTGTTGTTTTTTTTTTTTTTTTGGTTTTTGTTTTTTTTGAGTGTGTATTGTAATAAGGGACGTAAGTTGTATCCATTTTGTGTGTGTGTGTGTGTGTGTGTGTGTTTGTGTGTGTGTTTGTGTTTGTGTGTGTGTTGTTGTTGTTGTTGTTGTTGTTTTTTAACTTATGATTACGCATTGATTAAATGTCTAATAAGTATGTACACTGGCTCAGTAAAGATGGGCTCAGAGTCCGGCATCTAAATATCTGCCATCTATTAGTGAAGCTGTCCGAACTATCAATTATACTTAATCAAAATTTTCACATGTTAGACGATAGTGAAAGTCGATTAAATGGTAACATCTCAGATGATGACATCGCTGTCAGAGGTTTTAAAATTATTAGAAGAGATTCTTATCAGAAACAAGAGAAGGTATTGCAATTTATATTTCTAATTCGCTAAAAGTCCACCGCAGGCTAGATTTTGAAACCTGTGAGATTGAGTGTGTATGGCTTGAGGTTAAATTTCAAAATGACATACCCTTAGTAGTTGGCTATCTTTATCGAAACCCCAGTGCGGGAAACATCTGGTATGAAAAATTCACCACTACGATGGATGTAGTCTTTAGTAATGCGAGAGCAATCATACTTGCTAGGTGACTTCAACATAGACACTAACAAATCAAACAAAATACAGGGAAAACATAATAGAGTCATATAACTTCCAACAATTAGTCAACCAAGCCACTAGAATAACAAAATCATCTGCAACACTTATACATCATATCTATACTACATGTGCTGACAACATCACAGAACGTAATGTGCCTAATAATGGAATGAGCGATCACTACCCGGTATGTTGCACGTGGTCGAAAAGAGGTACCAAAACTCCGAAATACAAACACATAAGTATATATTACGGAAGTTATAAAAATTGTGATGTCGGATAGCAACCAAGATGGCGCTGTAAACTTTCGCTTCGATGTTGAGATTTAATTATGTCTTCTGTGCGTGTTTCTTAACATCAATCTGATCAAATAAGGATGAACCTACGACAGGTCCAGCAAACCGGTAGGGAATTTATTTGTTCAAGTACTATTGCTCGAGAATTATGGAGGAAATTGAAAGAAAAACGCAACTCTATCAGTGTTCACGCCGGAAGCACATCAAAGGTAAACAGCAAGCAACGTCCTGTAAACAACAACAAGCGAAAAACAACAGCTAAATTTCGAAGCAGACAGCAGATATTCGGGACTCGGAATGTTACGGGTCTAGGAAACAAGGAATCAGCTCTCGTAGAATTTATGAAAAAAGTCATATATACAAATATTAGGACTCGCAGATACTAGGAAAAAGGGGCAGAACACAAAACTAATACATGAAGGTTACGTTCTTATATGGAGTGGCGTCGATCAGCGAGCTACAGCTAAACATGGAGTGGGTTTTTTGTTTCATCCAGAAAAAGCGAAAACCATTATCAGCACTATCGTGTATTTGTATCGGAAAGGATCATACTGGTACAGATCAAAGAAGACAATAGAACAACAACTTGTTTACAAACATATGCCCCATGTAAAGACACTTACTGCGACGAAGATAAAGATGAGTATTTTGATAAACTTGCAGACACGTTAAATAATGTAAGGGAGACAGATGAACTTATTGTAATGGGTGATTTTAACGGAAGAATAGGCACACGAAGAACACCGTGGAATGAATGTATGGAGCCATTCAGCGACACAGAGACTGATTGTAACAGCAATGGTCAACGTCTACTCAACATATGCTCCGAACACGGACTAATAATAGCAAATAGTTTATTTTTTTCAACATCGTCGTAGCCACACCAAAACCTGGTATAAATGGAATGACATGGACCAAGCATCTCAAATTTACTTTATTCTAATTAGGAAATCAGACAGAGGACTGCTATTAGATTCAAGAGCACTCCCAAATACAGACGTTGATACTGATCACAAACCAGTCATAATTTTAAAAAAAAAATATTCCAACATACAGGAAAATAAGAAACAAAAAGGTAACAAAACATGTCATCAAATATAGGAGGCTTCAGGAAAATAAGGTTAAAGGCGAATTGAATCGAGAAATCAAAAAACTACATTAGAACATCCCTGATGACTGCTCAAATGTAGATAAGGAATGGACATATTTCAAGACTTCCATGCTCGAGATACTGGAACATAAATGTGGCACAGAGAAGGTAGGGAAGACAAAAGATTAAGAACAGCTTGGTGGAACAACGAAGTTAAAGATAGCATATTCAAAAAGAAGGTAGCATTAAAAAATGGATCACAACCAAGTCTGAACAAGACTATGTTACTTATAGAATTGCACGCCTAAATGCCAAACGAACAATTAGAACATCTAAAGATGAATCCTGGAGAATCTACGGTGAACAGATGGCGACCCTTAGCAAAGAGTACTCAAGAGAATTTTATAAACGGGTCAATGCAATGAGAAACAGAGATGCATGCTACAACCCAACCAATATCATAAACAGCAAAAGAGGTATACCGATATTTAATCCACAACAAAGACTAGCAAGGTGGGCAGAATACTTTCAAGAACTACTTAACCCCACACATAACATAGAAAATCTCACTTTTGTGCCTAAAAGTCATGGACAACAAAAACCAAATGGCACGTTACACCTTCCTTGGGTATTTATAATGCCCATGTTAAACATTGTCTCAGTGAGTCATGTATTATTGATTATTTTTCATGCGTTTTAATGCTTATTGTTCTTTTTTATCAAAGATTTGCTTCATGGGTGATGTTGAATGAAAGAATGTATGAGAGGAAATAGTTAAGAAGGGCAGAATGTCAGACGGATCTGCGTGCCAAATTCTTAACCTTTGAAAATAAAGATTGTTCGTTCGTTCGTTCTATAATATAAAGCGACTATATTCGCTTCAAAACCGCACTAATACGTCTAGTTTCTGGCACAAAGCACGTTGAAAGTAATAACTTATACAGTCATCTAAGACTTCTACCATTTCGAAAACACTTCCTTTTTAACAAAGCCAAATTAGTGAATAAAATTATATCTGAAAATACCCCAGAGTATCTTCTACCTCTAATTCAATCTAATTCCATGAACAGCAAGGGCCTAAATTTATTACATGTTCCGAAGCCTAGATTGGACTTATACAAAACATGTTTCGCGTATTCTGGTGCTCACATGTTGAATAGCCTTGCACCAGATCTGAAAATTCCAATGAGTCCCTACACATTCACCTGAAAACTCTTCCAATACTTACTCCATACCAACTATATGCCTCCATAAGTCACCTAATGGTATCAATTTTCACTATCATTCTTCACTGTGTGTGTGTGTGTGTGTGTGTGTGTGTGTGTGTGTGTGTGTGTGTGTGTGTGTGTGTGAAGTGGGCGAGAGAGAGAGTGAGTGAGAAAGAGTGTGAGTGAGTATGAGACAGAGAGAGTGAGAGATTATGTATGCGTGTGTGTCTGGGTGAGTGAAAGTGTGATGTGTGTGATGTGCACGTATGTGTGAGAGATTGAGTGAGAGAATGAGTGAGTGTAAGATAGAGTTGTGTGTCTGCCTGTCTGTGTGAGAGAGCGAGAATGTGAGTGAGTGAGTGTGAGTTAGAGAGTCAGCGAGTGAGTGAGTGAGAAAAGGGAGAGTGAGTGATTGAGAAAGATAATGTGGGAGTATGTGTGTACGTGCGTGTGTGAGTATCGGAGCGAGTGAGTGTGTAAGAGAGAGCGAGAGAGAGAGAGAGAGAGAGAGAGAGAGAGAGAGAGAGAGAGAGATTGGATGAATGGGAGTGTGTGTGAGAGAGAGTGAGTGGGTGTGTCTTTCTGTTTGTCTCTGTGTGTGAGTGGAAGAGTGATTTAGTGTGGTTTAGAGAGTGAAGAATGAGTGTGTGAGAGAGAAAGAGAGTAAGAGATTGAGTGTAAGTGGGATATTGAGTGAGAGATTGAGTGGAAGAGTAAATATGTGAGTATGTGTCTGTGTGAGTGAGAGAAAGAGAGAGAGTAAGAGAGGGTGAGTTTGAGGGTGAGTGGGTATAAGCGAGAGAGAGTGAGTGAAAGAGAGAATGGGACAATGAGACTGAGACAGTCTGTGTGTGAGTGTGCGTGAAAGAAAAATAAAAGAGAGAGAGAGAGAAAGAGAGAGAGAGAGAGAGAGAGAGAGAGAGAGAGAGAGAGAGAGAGAGAGAGATGAGCGCACGCATGTCATGTGACATGCTATGCCACATTTATTCTGTAGTATCATCTTTCTTTTCAGCATTTTTACTGCCGCTTGAATTTGTCATGCACTGCTTATTTTCAGCATGTCAATTCCAGGAATTATCTTACTAATTGCCTCACTATTTTTCTTTTCTTTTCTTTGTGTGTTTGTTTGTTTGTTGTTTTTTACGTTACACAATGTATAACATATACTCATTCACCATTTCCATTTTTTTTTTCAATTTTGAATGTTCTTGTGAGGATGCTCACTATAGTCGTCAGTGTGTGCGTGTGTAGAGGTGGGAGTTTATTCATATTAGTTTTAGTGATTATGTGAGGCAGCGTTTATGTGTGAGTATGTGTGTGGGTGGATGGGTTGGTGATTGTATGTGTGTCTATGTGTGTGTTTATGTGTGTTTTATATGTGTGTATGTGGGTGTATGTGTGTGAGTGCATGTCTATATGTGTGTGAATGTGTGTATGGGTGTGCATGTGCGTATATATGTGCATGTGTGTGTACACGTGTGTATGTGTGTGTGTGCGCTTGTGTGTACGTGTGAGTATGTTTATATATGTGTGTACATGTGTGCGTACATGTGTGTTTATATGTATCTGCGTATGTATATGTGTGTGCGTGTTTATGTATGTGTGTATGTTCGTGTATCTATGTGTATATTTGTTTGTGTTTGTGTGTGTATACATGTAGTGTATGCGAGGGAGCATGTATTTGTGTTATGTGTATATATGTGTGTATTATCGGTGTGGATGTGTGTATGTGTGTAGGTGGGGATGTGCGTGGGTAATTGTGTGTATTTGCTTGTGTATGTTGTGTGTGTGTGCTCGTATGTATGTGTATATATGTGTGTGTGTGTGTATGTGCACAAGCATGCAGTGTTTGCGAGGGAGTTGTATGTGATAGTATGATGGTGTTTGTCTGTGAGTGCGTGAGTGTGAGTGAAAGAGAATGAGATATATAGTGAATGAAAGATGAAGAACGTGAGTTAATGCGTGAAATAGCGAGTGAGAGAGAGAAAGAGAGAGAGAGAGAGAGAGAGAGAGAGAGAGTGGGAGAATGGATGTGTATGTGCGCGCTCATGCTTATGTGTGTATGTTTGTGTGTGAGAGAGAGAGAGAAAGAGAGAGAGAGAAGGAAAGAGCGAGACAGAGAGAGAGGGAGAGAGAGTTGAGCGCACGCATGTCATGTAACATGCTATTCTATATTTGTTGTGTACTCATCTTCATATTGACTTTTTGAATGCCACTTGATTTTATCATGTATAATATGAATACATGTACATCACTGTAGAGTGCGTGAGAGAGTTAGTGAGTGTGAGTGAGAGAGAGTGTATGGGTGTGAGTGTTTGTGTGTGTCTGTGTAAGAGAGAGAGAGAGAGAGAGAGAGAGAGAGAGAGAGAGAGAGAGAGAGAGTTGAGCGCACGCATGTCATGTAACATGCTATTCCATACTTTTTTTGCGTATTCTCATCTTTCATATTATCATTTTGTATGCCACTCGATGTTACCATGTATAGTATTATGAAGACATGCACATTATTGTAGAGTGAGTGAGAGAGCTAGTGAGTGTCAGTGAGAGAGAGTGAGTGAGAGAGAGAGAGTGTGAGAGAGAGTGTGTGAGGGTGTATGTGTGTGTATGTGTGAGAGAGAGTGTGAGAGAGAGAGAGAGAGAGAGAGAGAGAGAGAGAGAGAGAGAGAGAGAGAGAGAGAGAGAGAGAGAGAGGACATTTGATTTGCATCACTAGTTTTTACGTTACACAATGTATATGTACAATTTTTTCTCTATTGTTTTACCATTTTTGCGAGATTGCTCACGACAATAGTCTGTGTATGTGTGTGTAAAGTGTGGGAGTTTGTTCATACTAGTTTCACTTATTATGTGAGGCATCATGTATATGTCTAGATGTGAGAATATGTGTTTGTGGGTGTATGTTGGGGATGTGTGTGTATGTGTGAGGGACGTGTATGTGGGAGATGTATGTGTGGAAGGGTTATGTGTGTGGGGGTGGGGTGTGGGTGGGTGGATTGGGATTGTATGGGTGGGTGAAGGGATGTGTGCTTGCTGACGAATGTGTGTGTATGAGTGAGGGGTTTGGACAGGGGATGTTTGTGTGGATGCTTAAAAGTGTGTGGGGGTTGGTGGGTTGGGGATTGTGTAGGTGGGGCATGTGTGTGTGGGTGGGTGGGTGAGTGAGGGATGTGTTGATGAATAGGGGTGTGGGGATGTGTGTGTTGGGGGTTGGGTGTGTGATGAGTGTGGGAGATTGGTGTGGGGATGTGTGTGTTGGTAGGGATATGTCTGTGTTGGTGTGGGGTAGGTGGGGTAAGTGTGGATGGGTGGAGGATGTATGTGTGGGTAGTGAAAGTTTTTGTAGGTGGGGTTCGGTGGGTGCTTGGGAGATGTGTGGGGAGATGTGTGTATGGGTGAGGGATGTGTTGGTGGGGATGGTTGTGGGGATAATTGTGGGGGGATGTTTGAAGGAAATGTTTGTGTGGGTGGGTGATGTATATATGGGTGGGTTGTTGTTTGGGAGGGGAGATGTGTGTGTGTGTGTGTGTGGGTGGGTGGTGGGGGATGTGTGTTTGAGTGTTGGATGTGCTGGTGGGTGAAGGATGTGTATGAGGGTGGGGGATGTGTGTTTGGTAGGTTGTTGGGATGTGAGAGTGTGGTTGGGTAGATGGGAGTTGTATGTGTTGATGGGTGGGTGGGAAATATGTGGGTACGAGTGGTTGAGGGATGTGTACATGAGTGGGGGATGACTGTATGGGTGGGGGATGTGTGTGTGTGTGTGTAGGTGGGAGATGTGTGTGGATGGAGGGTGTGTGGATGGAGGATGTGTGTAAATGGGGTATGTGTGGGTGGTGAGGTGTGCGTAGGGAGGTGTGTGTGTGTGGATGGGTGGTGTGTTGGTGGGTTGGATTGTGTGTGTGGGTTAGGAGATGTATGTGTGTGGGTGGGGATTTGTGTGTGTCGGTGGGGTGTGTGTGTGGATGGGGATGTGTGGTACAGAAATGTTTTGTTAACGCATGTGTGGTTAAGGAATGAGTAATTTGGGGTGGATGAGTGGAGTATGTGTGGGTGGATGAGTGTGTGTATGTTTGGGGATGGTTGGGATGTGTGTTTGTGGGTGTGGGATATGTGGGTAGGTGGGGATGATTGTGTGGGTGGGGGATGTGTGTAAGGAGGATGTTTGTAAGTGGAGGATGTGTGGGTGGGTGCAGGATGTGTGGGCTGGCGGGGAGATGTGTGTGTGGGGGGATATGTGGCTGGGGATTGTATTGGGCTTCGTAGTTGCAAGTGTATGGGTGGGTGGTGGAGGATATGTGGATGGGTGAGTGTCAAGAAGCTGGATAGGGATAGATAGAAGTAGGACCAGGACAGAGGAAAGTAAAGGACAGAGACAGGACATAAGAAGGGCCTTTACAATAGAATAGATAGAGAAAGACGGTATGAGGAGATAGAACTCCAAACTAGTGGTAGGACCAGACCTAGACAGGACACGCATGTGTCATAGCTAGGACATGACTAGGACATAACGGGATTAACTCCCGACATAGGACAGAGTACAGTAATCACGGGGACTACCCGTAAACAGACTGAACTGTAGTACAGCTGTAGGCTACGAGGACTGGACCACTAAACTACGTGGCAGGTGACCCACACGCCGTGGGGCTAACCGCACGAGAACGGAGGACGAGTAGCTGGACTAGACCTGTGAATTGAGTCAGACCGGGACCGACAGTTAGAGCGACAAGACATCTGTGTTTACCCTCGCCAGCTGTGTAGTTTAGAGAGGGCATAGTTATACGTAGCTAACATTGAGAATGTATTTGAGTGTTGAATGCCAGTTGTGTATGCTCGTGAGACGAGCTCTGTAATATATATAAAATAAAGCGTGATTCTTTTTCGACCATTCACACAAAGATGTGTTTGTAATTATGAGGTGTGAATGAAGGAACCAGCGTGCTTGTATGAATTCAGGTTGTTGACAGTGAGTGTTGGTGGTTTATAGGATGGGTGGAGGATGTGTATGCGGGTGGCGCGATGTGTTTAGGTGGGGAAATGTATATGGCTGGGGGATGTGTGGGTGGGGGATTGGTGGGTTTGTGCATGCACGAGTTTCTGGTTGTGTTATCATTTATCAGTTATCTGTTATCAGTTGGGGTATCTTCATTGCACTCCGGACAGGTCCATAGGTGCTCAGATCCTTCCCCCAGCATATGCATCAGCTTTCGGTGGCTAATAGTGCCAGTTCTGTGTTGGTTGACGAGGCAACTCGTTTTTCCCGATGTACCTCTTGTGTCTGGCCGTGCCAATTCTTACTCCCAAGTCTTTCATCCTGGACAGCGATGTGGATTCACTGACGTCAATGTCCTCTGTTCTCGACATATCTTTAAGGACGTTAATAACATCGGCATGATCCATGGGCTGGCCATCTGCAGGGGATTCAAAGCCAGCCAGTTTATCAGCTCGTTCATTTTCCCTCGACTCCCGCATGTCCCGGGACGAAGATGAAGGTGAATTTACGGACAACAGACTTCCGCAGCGACTTAGTCCACTTTCTACGTACAAATCCAGCTTCTACATTTTGAATCATGCTCATTGAATCACTTGTACACACACGTTGGTATAATGCTGTAATTCTAGCCATATTAAAGCCTGTGTTGCTGCCATCACTGCTCGTGGTCATGGAGTGGGCACCACTGGATTCTTGAACGGTTCAGCACGCTGAACGGGCTGTAAGTGCCCATGCACTTCTCTGCTGCTTTACAACAGATCCATCTGTATAGATAAGCACTTCGGGGTTATCTGAGTGTTCATAGATGAGCGCGTTAACCTCTGCATTGACAGCGGCAGGATTCTGCTCTCTGCACCGTCTGTCGTGTGATAATGCAGGAGAAAGTGCGGTTAAAAGCTGGAGGCAACGGCACCCATTCCTTGAAGGTTGATACTGGTAAGACTGCAGACCTGTCTGATGACATCTTCCACCCGACCCATCCATGATTTGCCCCTCTTTAGCCTGTCACCCTTTTCTCTGAATATAGCTTCATTCAGAGGGTGCCGCTCATCTGCACTTATGTTTAAGTATGCACGAGAGTAGTATATAATGTGCAATTTACACCTCAAATATGGTGCAGAACCATATTTTTTTACTATATAAAAAGTCTATCACCGCAATCGAAACCATCTTTACTTTTTAAGTTTTTCATTTGTAACCCATAGGATGATAGTGTTTACACCATTATGACACTCCATGGACCACTAATACCCGCTAACCATTCCTTACTAACGAATTTCACTAAGCTATATCCGCTACACTCAATAATATCGACCATTGTTTACTTATTAAGGTTTTCATTTGTAGCATGTGTGATGATAGTGTATAGACCACTACGACACACACTCTACAGATCACTAATACCCACTACCCAGCCCTTATCACCGAGTCTAACTAAATTATACCAGCTACAATCAATAATATCATGGGTTGCATCTCTTGAAAATGAGGTCGTAAAATATGACGTTTCGCTTGCGGTGATAGACTTTTTATATAGTAACAAAAATTATGGTGCTGCACCATATTTGAGGTGTAAATTGCACATTATATACTACTCACGAGCTCTTTATATTTTGTTCCTGTAGTTCATTGTCGGGATGTCAATGAGGTATCTCATTGCTACACAGCTGGTGTCTCTCGTGCAGCCAAAAATGATGCGCATGGCTTCGTTTTATACCTTTTTCAAGTATTCCAATCTGTGTAGGGCTGACAGTGAGGTAACTTCCTTCCAGCAAGATGGCGGGAAATTTTTCCGTCCCTTGGAATAGAACGTGTTTTTGCCTAAATGTGTGTAGTTTAAGTGTGTTTTTCGAGGTGGAATAGAGTTCGGACCGTGCATCGGAGGTCGTGCACGTGCGCCCGGACTTCCTTCAGCAAATCATCGGCGCCCGGTTGCGATACTTAAGCCAAACACGACGGCCAGACGACGACCGGCAAGGACACAGATTGGTAAAAGAGCAGGCGCACGCAGAGCGCGGTGACAGATTGGGCATCGGACACGTTCGAGGACTGTATTGGAACTGCGCATCATTTAGTCTGAGATCGATATGTCCGACTGGAACAGTTATGCCCTGCAAGTGCAGGCATTAAGAATAATGACGCCAGTGCAGCTTTTAATTGTGAACGTTTATGCGCGTAATGAGTGGGAAGGTCGACGTGCGACAATGTCAGAGCTTGTTCGATATGGATGAAAGGTATATCATCTAGTGTGGGTACTTCAATACCAAAGGAAGTCAATGGAGAAATAGCATCACCAATATACATGGTAAAGATCTGGAGGACGCCATGGCATCTGCTGCCCTAGTCTGTCTGAATGATGTGAAGGTCACTAGAATGGCCACTTGACCAGGTAATTCTCACCAAGGTGCCGGAGGGGCACACTGGGATACCACAACAGTGACCACTACCCTTGTGTCATCCTGATCGAGAAAGACAGGGCCAGGAGTCAAGGAAACAAGACAAATGCCTTCCCATATGACAACACTGATCAAGACGCCATAAGCAAGATCAGAAGAAGAAAACTAACTTCCTCCCGCAGGATACAAGAAAGATGGTTGCCGCCACCATGGTGGAATGGAGAGGTCGAGAAGGCAGGGCTGGGAAAGAGGCAGGCAGTCAAAGACTGGCAAAAGCCAGAAAGGCTAACATGCCACAGGGTGAGTTGGCGAACCTGAAGACTGAGGTCCATAGGACGATGACTTTATTCAAATCCTGCGCCAAACAGGTCAAGGCCGAGAAATGGGACGAGTTCTGCATGAAGGTGTGCTCCGAGCGATCTCTTACGACATTCTGGCGCCTCCATAAGAGATTGAACGGTGCTGCACAACGTTGGGGTATTCCAGACTTTCAAAGCACTGACCTCACATGGAAAAAGTCGAATGCGGATAAAGGTAAGGCCCTTCTTACACGCTATATAGAGCAGACTGACCAGAAAGACTATCCGCCAGACAGAGGATCACAACGACACTCTCTCAGTTGTGCGAGGGGTCGGGACAGACGAAGAATGCATAATCACTGCTGAGACAATACGTGCGATGCTCAAGAAATCACCTAACACCGCCCCAGGCCCAGACGGCATCCGATATGGTGATCTACTCGTGATGTCAGATGATGACATGGAAGAACTAGCCAGAGAATTCAACACCAGAATCCAGAGGGGACAGATCAAAGAGGAATGGCTAAACAGCTACTTGCTGCCGCTGCCAAAAACCGAACAAAGACCATTACACGATAAGCGGCTACAGAATCATTACGGTGCAAAACACTGTTAGCAAACTACTGGAGAAAATTGTAGCACACAGACTTGCTTGTGACTTGGAGCAACTCGGCTGCTTCCCGTCCACACTTGGAGGATACAGACGTAACAAAGATTGATTGATTGATTGATTTAGGAACCGACATCACAGCATTCGGGGCATTCCCATAAGCGCTCCATCCCTATCCTCAGCAGCCAGCGAAGAGTTCCAACACTTTTAGTTCCAGTAGAAATCTGATTATATGTCCGTCTCGCCTTTCCTCTGAGCGTCGAGCGTCGGCCAGATCCCCTCGTCACACCTCTCTGCCTCATTCTTAC
The DNA here is from genome assembly GCA_014155875.1 of Cepaea nemoralis. Lineage (NCBI taxonomy): Eukaryota > Metazoa > Mollusca > Gastropoda > Stylommatophora > Helicidae > Cepaea > Cepaea nemoralis. The sequence continues at coordinate 388,371 of JACEFZ010014222.1, forward strand.
CAGACTATGGTGATCCATTTGCTCCTCCGAGGTGTACACGTGCTCCCACATGGCCGCAACCACGTCTGCCTTGTCATGCATCAATACTCCACAAAGTTTTGCCGAGACAGCCAATCTGTCCGCCTGTTCATTCCCCAGCACACCGGCATGCCCCGGAGAAAAGATCCAGGTGATGCTTGCTACCCGTGACCTCCGAAGCGAAGCAAGCCACTCTGCACGAAGCCTGCCTGTCCTCACCCTCCTCAGCATGCTTTCTGAGTCAGTTACAATCACAATGTGTGTATGTATCGTGTTCTCCATCCAGCGGAAAGCTGCACTGACCGCCTCCACCTCCATTCTTAAGCTAGATGTTGTGGCATCATACGACAGGATCTCCTGCACCAAACATCAACCATTAGCTTTTGCTAAGAATCCCCAGGCACTTCTCCTACCTCTCAACACCGAACCATCAGTGTAGAGAATCACATCACCCGGGCGAACATTATCCTGAATTAATTGCTGAATTTCCACTTCCGTGGCCCCTGCTGGCCACTCCCTGCACTCTCGGCTCAATGTGATTATAACTCTGCACAAGTCTGACTGCTTCGCTGGCACTCTAACCCACTCCTCTCCTCGCCTGATGTTCTCCAAGGGGCACACCTGTCTGATCTCTTATCCTCCGCTTGAGCCATCCATGATTTCCCTTTTATCAGTCTTTGATCTTTAACTTCGTCACGCGCCTCATGTAACGGGTGATCTGTGACTGCAGCTATTCTGAGGTATGCCTTCGCTGCATCACCTTGTGCCTACCTGCAACAGACGGCAAACCAAGGATGTAACGCATACACACTACTGGGGTGTCTCTGGTGCATCCCAGAATGACCCGCATCGCCTCGTTCTGTATGCGCTCTAATTTCACCAGCTGACTCTTTGAGACAGTGAGCAGTCCTAGTCCATATTCAATTACTGAGAGGATCAAGTGCTGGTATAGTGTGAAGAGCATTCTCTGCTCTGTGTCCATTGCAGCCATAGTTTTAAGTGAATTGAGTCCCTTTTGAGATCTTGTCGCAACCGTCTCCACATGGTCCTTGAAGGACAGACTCCTGTCAAATGTGATTCCCAAATACTTCAGTTTGTTCTCTCTACTGACGCTTCTGTCATCTATCGTGAGGCTTGGGGCATCATCTCTCACAATCCTGTTGTCCATAGAGCACCACAAAACAGCCGCTTTTTCCGGGTGAATGACAGTACTCATTTCAGTGCACCAATCAATCACTTTGTCTACTGTCACCTGTAGCTCCTGGGCTGTTTGATTCCTATTTCTCCCCTGCCTATATGCAAGAATATCATCTGCAAATGTTAGTATCCTTCCAACCCCTGGTGCTTCTAGGTTTGCAATCTTGCTCGTATACACATTAAAGAGCATCGGTGACATTGCAGATCCCTGTGGCAGTCCCGGGGTTAAAATATGTGGCTCTGAGGTCCATGCGACCAGACGGAGTGCACCCCGACAAGAATGCAGGACGGCTGCTATCCAGTTCACTAACCAGGGATTGACCCCCCTTCTCCATAAGTTCGGTCATCAAAATATCATAGCGAATTCTATTGTACGCATCCTCGAGATCAAGCGCTGCGTAGTGAAATAGGAGCTCTACTGAGTATAAAGGAAGTTGCGGCTGATGCGGGAAATGAGGGTGCTGGAAATCTCGAAAATCTGGGTCGTGGAAAAAAATTCTGGTTCGGGAAAAATAGGTGAAATATATTTTTGGATACTGGTGGCTGTGTGGAAAAAAAAAATGTGAGGGGAAAGTCCGGGAGAAATGTGTCTGAGTTGAAGTGTTTTTGAAGTGAAAATCTGTGTGCGTAAAATAAAAAGTAATTAAGGCATGTGTAGTGATGGCTATAGTTGTGGAAATAGTACTGTAGAGGTGTAGGCATATTTTCGTTGTGTATGGATACTGAGTCTGGGGGAATATAGTATATGGATTGTTCATAAATGAAAAGCTTAAACGTGGTTGTGTGTTGTATTCATAAGGGGGTGGGATAGCAGTGGTTAAGTATTGTCTAGAGAGTCTGGGATCCGAATCGGTGTTAGGACAACTTTGGCATCTCGTGTGACTGAAGAGAAACTTGCAGCAAATAGGTGGAGACGTTTGTAGATTTGCAAAATATATACCAGGTACTTACAGTACTGACAGTCCGGTCCGAAGAATCCATTTTCACAATCGAAGCAACCTTCATCCTCTTCATCACACTCTTCCTTACAATGGCATTTGTATTGGCACTCACTGCCAAAAAATCCGTCAGGACACCCTGTTAATATAGAACATTAACCATAACTCTTCTTCTTCTTCTTCTTCTTCCTCTTCTTCTTCTCACATTATCAAGGATACGGAATAGAACGGTGAGTGACCAGTGTCTTTCCATACTGTGCTTCCTCCCAAGACAAGATATACAAATCGGGAAAATATACGGTAGCATAGCATCCTTACCCACAGCAGCACTACAACATCTGTGCATACATCAAAATATGATATCCTTACACATGGCAGCACTATAATATATGTACAAACATCAACATATGATATCCTTACACAAGGCAGCACTACAATATATGTACATACATCAACATATGATATCCTTACACAAGGTAGCACTACAATATCTGTACATACATCAACATATGATATCCTTACACAAGGTAGCACTACAATATCTGTACGTACATTCAACATATGATATCCTTATACAAGGTAGCACTACAATATCTGTAATTACATCAACATATGATATCCTTATACATAGCTGCATTTACAATATATGTAATTACATCAACATATGATATCCTTACACAAGGTAGCACTTCAATATCTGTACATACATCAACATATGATATCCTTATACATAGCTGCACTACAATATCTGTAATTACATCAACATATGATATCCTTACACAAGGCAGCACTTCAATATCTGTACATACATCAACATATGATATCCTTACACAAGGCAGCACTACAATATATGTACATAAAACAACATATGATATCCTTACACAAGGTAGCACTACAATATCTGTACATACATCAACATATGATATCCTTACACAAGGTAGCACTACAATATCTGTACATACATCAACATATGATATCCTTACACAAGGTAGCACTACAATATCTGTACATATATCAACATATGATATCCTTATACATAGCTGCACTACAATATCTGTAATTACATCAACATATGATATCCTTACACAAGGCAGCACTTCACTATCTGTACATACATCAACATATGATATCCTTACACAAGGCAGCACTACAATTTATGTACTTACAGAAGCAGTACAATATCTGTACATACAGCAGCACTACAATATATGTACATACATCAACATCTGATATAATTATCCTTACACAAGGCAGCACTACAATATCTGTACATACATCAACATCTGATATCCTTACACAAGGTAGCACTACAATACTTTTACATACATCAACATATGATATCCTTACACAAGGCAGCACTACAATATATGTACATACATCAACATATGATATCCTTACACAAGGCAGCACTACAATACTTTTACATACATCAACATATGATATCCTTACACAAGGCAGCACTACAATATCTGTACGTACAGCAGCACTACAATATCTGTACATACATCAACATCTGATATCCTTACACAAGGTAGCACTACAATACTTTTACATACATCAACATATGACATCCTTACACAAGGCAGCACTACAATATATGTACATACATCAACATATGATATCCTTACACAAGGCAGCACTACAATATATGTACATACAGAAGCAGTACAATATCTGTACATACAGAAGCAGTACAATATCTGTACATACAGAAGCAGTACAATATCTGTACATACAGCAGCACTACAATATAATTACATACTTCAACATATGATATCCTTACACAAGGTAGCACTACAATATCTTTACATACATCCACCCATCATGTGCCACGCCGGTAAGGATAGACGTTCATGTTTCGCCATCTCACTCGATCACCAGAGTCGTGGATCAGCTCCGTGTTTCTGTCTCTACCATGCCACGTGGTCAAGCCATCCTGGTATTTACTTCTGTGTCTTCCCCTTGTTCTCTTCCCCTCGATCTTGCCAGTTGTCACCAAGTTCTCCAATTTATTTCTTTTCATAACATGCCCTAAAGATGTGACTGTCTACATTTAATTTCTCTAATCAGTTTCCGATTTTCATTTGTTTCTTGTAGGACTTGGTCATTGGTTTTTCTGTCTGTCCATGGTTTTCTTTGCATTATCCTCAGAAGCCACATTTCCACAGCCATCAGGTTTTTTTTTTTTTCAGCGTGACTGCTCATTGTCCACACTTCACATCCATACAAAAGTACAGGCTCTATGTAGCATCTCAACACTTTTTTCTCGTAGCAATTGACAGCTTTTCATTGCTCAATATGTTTTTCATCTTGCAAAAGGCTACCTTCGCCATGGTGATTCTTGTTCTCCCATCAGATGTAATGATTGTTCCGAGATAATTGTACCGATTCACTTGTTGAAGAATATTCCCATTCACTTGTACATACAATTTAATCTGTACATACAGCCACACATAATATCCTCACACATAACGGTGCTATCATATATATGTATATATTACAGCTCTCCTAACACTCTGCAAGATTACAACTCTCATTATATACTAAAAGATTGTAACTCTCCTTATACACGGCAAGACTTCAACTCTCCTTACACACTGAAAGATTACAATTCGCCTTACACACGGCAAGACTTCAACTCTTCTTACATACGACAAAATTACAACTCTCCTTATACACGACGAGATTACAACTCTCCTTACACACAGCAAGATTACAACTCTCCTTAGACTGCAATAGTATAATTCGCCTTACACACTGCAAGACTTTATCTCTCTCTACACGACTACAACGAGATTGAGAGACAGGAGCACGGCCTACCTGTAACACACTCCCCCATCACAAGAACGGTAATCAGCAGTGCAGAAACTGTGGGCAGAGACCCCAGAGTTACCAGCATGAAGGTTGCGTCAGTGTTGTGCTGGCCACTGAAGAAGATGAGAGAAAACAAATAGAAACGTGATCAAGACATGTCGGGAAGTGGGTTTGGCAGTTAGTGAGTGGCACCTTGCCGTCTTGGCAGAGGAAAGTATGTGGATTGAAATTTGGCCAAGATTCCATCGCACAATGCCTGGGCATAGCTTCAGAGAACATGTGTTGCCCACGCAGTATGTTCCCTCTCTCGGCCTTGCCTTGTTTACTCCAAAGGAAAGGATAACCAGTGTGTCTGGAACAAGGTAGGCTGCAGACGATGGCGGCTCATCATCAAACCTCCGAGAGCAGGAGGTGAATCTCACCCCCAAGAGCAAGAGGTGAGCGGTAGCCAGACCCTCACATCCGTGGGATTTGACTAAGAGGCGTTCAGCCATATCCCGCAGCTGAAGGCCTCAAATCAAGTGTCTGGACCTGTAAGAGCGACCACACCTGTCATTTGTAAGTGTCCGGACCAATGTAAGCGTGTACTACCGTCAGACTCCCCGCCTGACTCTGTGCGAATCCCGCGACCAACAAGAATCGGCCCGCCGGAGATATTGCTTGTCTGTTGCGAACAAATCTCCTCGCCTTACACTTTGCGGATCCCGCGACCAGCGAGAATACGCCCGCCGGAGATATTGCTCGTCTGTTGCGAACAAATCTCCCGAGACTGAAAAGTAAAGAAACGATACCAATTGAATGTTTACTGTAGGTTGTCGCATAGGTAGGTGGGTTCTTCCTCTGCTGCTGCTGCTGCTTCATCCTTCTTCTTCTTCTTCTTCTTCTTCTTCTTCTTCTTCTTCCTCTTCTTCTTCTTCTTCGGTTCACTAGCCAGGTCTATTATCTACATAAACCAACAACATTACCATCACTAGCCAGGACTGTTATCTACATAAACCAACAACTATACCATCACTAGCCAGGACTGTTATCTACATAAACCAACAACTATATCATCACTAGCCAGGACTGTTATCTACATAAACCAACAACTATACCATCACTAGCCAGGACTGTTATCTACATAAACCAACAACTATATCATCACTAGCCAGGACTGTTATCTACATAAACCAACAACTATACCATCACTAGCCAGGACTGTTATCTACATATAACAACAACTATATCATCACTAGCCAGGACTGTTATCTACATAAACCAACAACTATACCATCACTAGCCAGGACTGTTATCTACATAAACCAACAAATATACCATCACTAGCCAGGACTGTTATCTACATAAACCAACAACTATACCATCACTAGCCAGGACTGTTATCTACATATACCAACAACTATACCATCACTAGCCAGGACTGTTATCTACATAAACCAACAACTATACCATCACTAGCCAGGACTGTTATCTACATATACCAACAACTATACCATCACTAGCCAGGACTGTTATCTACATATACCAACAACTATACCATCACTAGCCAGGACTGTTATCTACATATACCAACAACTATACCATCACTAGCCAGGACTGTTATCTACATATACCAACAACTATACCATCACTAGCCAGGACTGTTATCTACATATACCAACAACTATACCATCACTAGCCAGGACTGTTATCTACATATACCAACAACTATACCATCACTAGCCAGGACTGTTATCTACATAAACCAACAACTATACCATCACTAGCCAGGACTGTTATCTACATAATCCAACAACTATACCATCACTAGCCAGGACTGTTATCTACATAAACCAACAACTATACCATCACTAGCCAGGACTGTTATCTACATATACCAACAACTATACCATCACTAGCCAGGACTGTTATCTACATATACCAACAACTATATCATCACTAGCCACGTGTATTATCAACATAAAGTTAGTTAGTTGCATATCCTTTACAGAACGTTGCAGTCAACACTAGCATTATTTGCTGCTGTGATATCTTGGTAAGTTTACGTTCAGTAGTTTGCCATTGCTTTCTGAACGACCGGCACCCACACCATTTCGTAAAAACCCAACACAACTAAACCAAATTTAAACGATCACTATTCAGGTATATTATCTGCATAAACCAGCATATATATGGATCCTTCTCCTCTATCGGTGCCAATTTAAAATATCGGAATTACTTTAGTTTACAAACTGCAGACTAGAACACGACAATATAAACCGCACAGACCAAAATCTTCAGACTCAGAACAGTACATTGCGGAGTCCGAGCAAACCTTTACCGAATGGGTCACACTGACTCGGCCTTTTGTAGATGTGTAGCACTCAAGCAAACTCCATTTTATGTCCTAAAAGGCTGCCTTTAACTTGGCTGAAGTGAGGGAGAAAATCTGGCCGACTGGAGCAACCCTTGGAGACAATCTCTGGCGGACCGGTGAAGACTTCAAGCAAAGGAAACAGTGTTCGCTGAGGAGGACTGCGCTAAGAAGTCGAATCAAGACTGTTAACTGCATTCATCAAATATGTGGCAGCTAAACATGTGTTTCGGAAGATAGAAAACTGTTTTGGCCTACACCAGCTTCATGTCTAGACACATGAGCGCCAAAGTGATGTAATCATCTATACGATACGTATCGCGCTGTCCTAAGAGGCAAAAATAGTTCCAGATGTTCATAGCAAAGGTTGGTGGACGGTGTTTAGTGCAGGAGAGCCTGTCATATGATACTACAACACCTAGTTTGAGAATTGAGGTGGAAGGAGTCACTGCGGCTTTCCGCTGACTGGAGAATAAACAGCACAGACGTGTATGTAACGGACTCACTGAGCTTGCTGAGCAGGATGAAGACAGGCATGCTTCGTGCAGAATGGGATGTCCCAATTTAAAAATCTAAATAAGGAAGTAGCAGTTGGATCTTGTCTGATTGGAGCATTGATTCACGATACGGCAGATGTGGTCATACTCGTTGGGATCGTCTGTATAGTGTGGAAGAACAGATACACCAGCATTGCCTGGACAGAAAAGTGCTGCAGGGTGTGAGCATCAGATCTGGCGGACACTCAATTCTCCGAGGAAAGAGCAGACGACACATAATGAGATTGCACCTGCAACCATTAGTATTGGGACTCTTCGCTGGTTGTTAAAGATGAGGCCCGAGAACGTGTAGGAATGTTCCGAGTACTGTGATGTCGGGGCTGACTTGACTCAGTTCAACACATCTCGAGAAAGTAGGAAGATGTCAACAAGCTCAAATTAAATTCTGCGTGCTATAGTTATATTATCGTACACGTTAGAAGCTGTACCATACAGAAGAAGAAATAGTCGACAACTTACTTGATTAATGACACTACAGCCTGGTCTATTTATGTCTAATACATGACAATCGTCAACATGTAGAAAGAGTCCTCCCCATTGTCCGTCACATAGAGCAATTTCCGCTTCTGTTGCAGACATGCCTGACTGTGTACATTCTCTTCTCTGGCTGACTGCTTTTGCAAATATGGGACGCAATGATTAATGACGTCATTAATTGTGTTTTTGGAAGTAGTCTTCTTCTTCTTCTTCTTCTTCTTCTTCTTTTCCTGTCTTCTCCCTCCTTATTCTTTTCTTCTTCATCATCGTCATCATCAAGTGCCCTGCCAGCTGGCGTAGACGTTCTTGGCTCTCCACAGATCTCGGTCTTTGGTTTTCTGGATCAACTCTACTGCTGATATTTATCCATGCCACCGTCTCAGTCCACCCAGCATCATTTCTCTTGGTCTGCCTCTGCCTCTCTTCTCCTCGATCTTTCCAGTTGTCACGATGTTCTCCAATGCCTCTCCTCTCATCACATGACCGAGGAAAGATGTTTGTCTCTTTCTTGTTGTTGTATAAAATTCTAGTTTCATTAGCCTGTTTCAGGCAGTGGTTGTTGGTTACTCTGATAGTCCAAGGAATTCGCAATATTCGTCTCAGGAACCACATCTCAGTTGATTCTAAATTCTTCTTAATTTGTTCATTTATATTCCAAGATTCACTGCCACACAGCAAAACTGGTTCTACATAGCATTTCAGCGCTCTCTTTCTTACATTCAGTGACTGTGACTAATTGCATAACATACAAATGCGGCCTTTGCCTGCCTTATGCTGCTCTTAATCTCTGTTGTACATCTTCCATCTGATGTTATAAATGTCCCTAGGTATCTAAAATTATCAACGTGGTTAAGAATTTTTCCTTCTATTTCTATGTCACATTTTGGTGTCACCATTTTCTTTGATATCACCATTGTTACTGTTTTCTTGATATTCAAGGAGAGTCCTTTCCTTGCACTCTCTGTTACTACAGTGTCCAACAATTGTTGTAGATCTGTTGATTTATGCGCCACCAATACTGTGTCATCTGAATAGAGTATTTTATTTATATTATAACCTCTAACTAGTATTCCTGGCATCTTTTTGATCTCTCTCATTATTATTTCGCTATATAAGGAGAAGAGATCTGGTGACAAGACACACCCCTGTCGTACTCCTAGTTTTATCTGTTCGCAACTACTCTCTTTATTTCCTATTTTAATTGCTTCTACTTGGTTCCAATAACAATTCTTTATTATTCTTGAATCTCTCCCATCAATGTTGATATCTTCCAACATTTTAATCAGTTCATTATCTCATCTCATCTCATCTCATCATGTTCCTCTTGTACCTTGCGGTGTCGAGGTGAAGTATAAACATCGTGAGAGTGCCCTGATTATGGGCTTCATATATCGATATTCCCATGGACTCTGCTATTTCCTCCGTCCAACGTTTACGTGGTCGGCCACTTCCTCTGTTTCCATCTGGTCTGTACATCATTGCTTGTTGTGGTATGCTGTTGAATGATAACCTACTTGCATGTCGAAACCATTTGACTTGCTGCTTTCTAATAAAATCTAGTGCTGCTATAACCCCCACTTTAGTCCTGATTTCTTCATTTCTGATCTTATCTCTTCTTGATACGTTGAGTATTCTTCTCAGGAATTTCATTTCGGTTGTTGTGATTTTTCTTTTCTCTGTTTCTGTCATTGTCCAGGTTTGGCATTGGTAGCATAGCGTTGGCAGGAAGATTGTGTTGTAAAGTGCTTTCTTTGTAGTTATTGATACATGTTTGTTCTTTAGCATTGGTGCCATTTGTCCAATGAGTTGGTTTGCCTTATTGCATCTATTTTCGATCTCGTCTTCTGATCTGCCATTTGATGATATTATACTTCCTAGGTACTTGAAACTCTTCACTTGTTTCAAGGGATGTTCGTTTAGGTGAATTGTTGGTGTGTTTTTTTTCTTCTTTAGTTATAGTCATTACCTCTGTTTTGTTTGTGCTAATTTTCATGTTATGTATCCAACACATTTCATTTAGACTATTCATGTGGTCTTGTACTTTTAGCTTCTGATTTAGCTATTAGTGCTTTGTCGTCCGCAAACAGGAGTTCTCTAATGGTTAGATATGCAAATGGTTCTTCTTCTGTGTTCTCGTCATGCGGCAATCTCTGCTTGGCTGGTTTCTTTACATATGTTGTCTATATATGTTATGAACAAGAGAGGGGACAGGACACAACCTTGTCGTACTCCAGATCTTATGGTGAAGGGTTCTGAGTGTCCTCCAGTTGCTCTCACTATGCATTCACTGTTACTGTATCAGCTTCCACATAGGTTTGTTAGATGTTTACTCACTCCATATTGTTTAAGGATTTCCCACAGCTTGTTTCTATCTACTCTATCAAATGCCCTTTCTTGGTCGACAAAGGCTAAGTAGAGTGTTTCATTGAATTCGATTGATTTTTCTATAAGTTGTCTAAGGGCAAACATGGCATCTGTGTATCCATTGTTTTTCCTAAATCCAAGTTGTGTTTCGCTTAGCTGAGGTTCTATAGTAATTAGTAATCTTTTCTCAAGAATTTTGCAAAATATTTTCCCAGTATGGCTCAACAGTAAAATGCCTCTGTATTGTGTGCAATCTCTTTTGCTGCCTTTGTTTTTCCAAACTGGGATATTTATGGTGTTGCACCAGTCTCGTGGTGTTTGTTATTCCACCCAAACATGGTTGAATAGTCTATGTAGCCATGCTGTTCCTGTTTCTCCTGCTGCTTTAATTAGCTCATTTGGTATTTCATCTTGTCATCAGTTCATCACGTTTTACTTTATCAAATGCCTTATTATAATCTATGAAGCACAAATATATGTCTTTCTGTTTCTCTATTGATCTCTCTATAAGTGTACGTAATGTATATATTACATTGTGTGTGCCCTTTCCCTCCACAAATCCATACTGTTCTTCACTAATTTCCATTTTTATTTTCTTTTTGGTTCTCCTCATTATGATTCTGAGTAGAAGCTTAGTGATATGGTTTATGAGGTTAATTGTACGAACATTTTCACATTCAATTGCTCCTGGTCTTTTTGGTATAGCTATAAATACAGATTTCAGCACATCACTGGGTAAATGTCCACTGCTGTACATATAATTCAACATTTTGGTTAATATATCTACTCCAAATTCTCCCAATACTTCTAATTCTTCTATTGTGATTTCATCTGGCCCAGCTGTTTTTCCCTTCTTCATATGTTTCGTAACGTCAGTGACTTCTTCTTTTAGAATAGGTGGACCTTCTAAGTTACTTTCTTCTGTTAATTCTTCCCTTTCTCCATCATATAATTATCTTATATACTCATTCCACCTCTTTATTATAGCACCTTCTTCTAATAATATCTTTCCTTTTTTTTCACTGCTCGTTTAACCAACTTTCTTTTTCCTTCCCACATTTATCTGTTATTTCTTTATTTATCTTAGCGTATTCTTGTTTGCCATTTTTACTCTGTTTTCTTTTATCCATCAGCTTTAAGATTTCTTCATTCATCCATTTTTTCCTACCTTTTTGTCTTCTCTCCGGTAATATTTCATTGCTAGTTTGATGAATGAGTCCCTTAACATTTCCTATTGTTCATTTATACTCTGTATTTTAGCTATTGCATTGTAATATTTCTTTGCTAGTTTGATGAATGGAGTCCCTTAACATTTCCCATTGTTCATTTATACTCTGTATTTTAGCTATTGCATTGTACCTATTTTTCACAGCCACTCTGTATTGTTCTTGAATTTCTTTATCTACTTTCAGGACCTCTTTATAAGTCTCATGTTCCTAACCATTTTTCCCTCTCTTTAACCTTACTTTTATTTGTCCACTTAGTGGTACATGATCATTATCAAAGTCAGCACCAAGCATTGTCTTTACATTAATTAAAGCATTTCTAAATCTTTTATTAGTAGAAACTAAAGCATTT
>JACEFZ010014224.1:0-45453 GCA_014155875.1 Cepaea nemoralis
CTTAAAAATAACATTGCGGACACTAATAGAAAGGTCAATAGAGAAACAGAGGGACATATATTTGTGCTTCATAGATTATACTAAGGCATTTGATAAAGTAAAACATGATGAACTGATTAAAATGTTGGAAGATATCAACACCGATGGAAAAGATTTAAGAATAATAAAGAATATTTACTGGAACCAAGTAGCAGCAATTAAAATGGGAAATAAAGAGGGTAGTTACGAACAGATAAAGCTAGGAGTACGACAAGGGTGTGTCTTGTCACCAGATCTTTTCTCCCTGTATAGCGAAGTAATAATGAGAGAGATCAAAGAGATGCCAGGAATACTAGTTGGAGGTTATAATATAAATAATATACGCTATGCAGATGACACAGTATTGGTGGCGGATAATTCAACAGACCTACAACAATTATTAGACGTTGTAGTAACAGAGAGTGCAAGGAAAGGACTCAACTTGAATATCAAGAAAACAGTAACAATGGTAATATCAAAGAAAATGGTGACACCAAAATGTGACATAGAAATAGAAGGGAAAATCCTTAACCAAGTTGATAATTTTAGATACCTAGGGGCATTTATAACATCAGATGGAAGATGTACAACAGAGATTAGGAGCAGAATAGGGCAGGCAAAAGCTGCATTTCAGAAAATGAAGAGTATCTTATGCAATAAGTCACTGTCACTGAATGTAAGAAAGAGAATGCTGAAATGCTATGTAGAACCAGTTTTGCTGTATGGCAGTGATGTGGTTCCTGAGACGAATGTTGCGAATTCCTTGGACTGCCAGAGTAACTAACGACGACTGCCTGAAACAGGCTAATGAAACTAGAACATTATATACAACAATAAGACAGAGACAAACAGCTTTCCTCGGTCATGTGATGAGAAGAGAGACATTGGAGAACATCGTGACAACTGGAAAGATCGAGGGGAAGAGAGGCAGAGGTAGACCAAGAGAAGTGATGCTGGATGGATTGAGACGGTGGCATGGAGGAATATCAGCAGCAGAGTTGATCCAGAAGACCAAAGACCGAGATCTATGGAGAGCCATGAACGCCTACGCCAGCCGGCACGGCACTTGATGATGATGACCTTAATCGCATTATTTTCTGGTGATAAGACATTGAACATTTGTTTTCAAGAATTGGATTACGTCCAGACTCAAGCGGAAAGTAGCATCCAGGGTGAGAGCTGTCAATATATATATATATATATATATATATATATATATATATATATATATATATATATATATATATATATATATATATATATATATATATATATATATATATATATATATATATGATGTCTTGTTGCATGGCCGTATAAAGCTGGGAGAAACGATACGGCACATAAGAATTCCAGAGTCCTATCTCGCACTCACAATAGAAGACACTACCAACTAAATATACACATTCCATACATACACCAGACATAGTTTTCAGCAATAAATATTTTATTAATTGTTGGAGGAGACTGTTGTCAGGGTATGTTAGGAAGGAATAAGAGAGAGAGAGAGAGAGAGAGAGAGAGAGAGAGAGAGAGAGAGAGAGAGAGAGAGAGAGAGAGAGAGAGAGAGAGTGAATAGAAGACAGAACGGAGGAGTGTAAAGTATGTCAATAATCCCAAAGTATAAATAGTTTAAAGGTGTGCATGTTGATTCCACGTTCCTCCCGGGACGACAAGCGACAGTCGGTAAGCTTAGACGGTCATATTTTGCCATCCTACGCGATCAGAGAGTGGTGGATCAGATCCGTGTTCTTATCCTGACTATGTCAAGTGCTCAAGCCATCCAGGTATTTACCTCTCTGCTTTCCCTTTCTTCATTTCCCCTCAATCTTACCAGTTGTCACCAAGTTCTCTAATTTATTTCTTCTCATAACGTGCCCCAAATTATGTGACGTCTATGTCTAATTTCTCTAATCGGGTCTTCAGCCACCACACAGATCGACACAGGACATTGCAGACACCAAGGGTTGAGGGTACAAGAGGCAGGTGGATTAACTTTCCCTATTACCAGTGTCCCTCGTCATCAGGTGAACCCACTCCGACTTCAGAAGTACTTATAATTTACGTCCACAAATCAAATGACGAGAAGTCAACATTTTAGCCCTCTGTTTAATGTAGCTTTATTGTGTGAAGCTGTCCTACACTTCCTATTATTCAATTAGTTGTAGCTTTACGCGGTTCTAGTGCATTTTATTTATACTAGCAGCTGGACACTCTTCTACTGTAGAAAATATATATATATATCATCATCATCATCATCAAGTGACTTGCCGACTGGCATAGGCGACCATGCTTCGCCACATGTTACGATCTCCAGCAGCATATATCAATTCATGTGCTGACACCCTTCCGTTCCATGACTCAATATTATCAATAATTTTCTCTCGTTGCCTTTCTCTATCTCTATTTCCACAAATCTTTCCACTTATATAATAACAATATGTTCTAGTATTTGTCTTCTCACAATGTTGCCACAAAGTGATGTATGCCTCTTTCTGATATTTGTGATAAGTTTTTTTTTTCCCGTCTTAGCCTCCCTCACAGCGTTCATATTGTTAATTCTGGCGGTCTAAGGAGTTTTCACCATTAAAATACAAAACCTATTAAGATGTATATATTTATATAAAGTCATCAACAAAGATGCGGTGCCAGATTTTTGTCAAACAACAAAGTACATTTATAATCCAAATCTCCCCGAGTGTCAAATCTTTGAGAAAACAAATAATCATTTGTTGTCTCTATTTAACATAGAAAGACAATAAGAAAAGTCTCTAGAGATTAATAAAGCCCCAGGCTGTTTATTGTGTGCGAGGAAACATTGATAGTTCCGCTGTTCTAAGGTGTTAGTTTTTGATGTTGCCGATTCTTTATTTATCGTTGCTCTGACAAGAATGCGGGCACGTGGTACAGTTGAGGTGCCAACGACAATGGCCAAAAGCCGGTGGGGAGGGGTTAGACGTGAATAAAAAGTGTTGTGAACTACATCAGTTAGGGAAGATAGAGTGTCCCCTGTCAAGAAAGAAGAAGGAAGGAATGACAAGTGGGGAGTGGTAAACGGGAGTTTACTTTTATCGTCTGGTTATCGCTGTTTTATCTCTGTTGTTATCATTAGTATTTACAATACCACAGTTACCATCATCAAAATTACAATTCCGTCGCCATCACCAGGATCATCATTATCATATCTACAACAACATCGTCATCATTGCAATCATTATGGTAATCATTTCTACGAAAGCACCACTATCATTACTATCATTATCATTATTCTACAACATCTACCGCCATCACATTTAGAGTCTTTAGAAGTATTCTTTTATTTTGGTTTTTGCA
Source organism: Cepaea nemoralis (assembly GCA_014155875.1). NCBI lineage: Eukaryota > Metazoa > Mollusca > Gastropoda > Stylommatophora > Helicidae > Cepaea > Cepaea nemoralis. The sequence continues at coordinate 3,352 of JACEFZ010014224.1, forward strand.
TCATTTATAGGACAGCGGCTGGCCGACGGGTAGCTAGAACGCCGGATTCTCATTCGGGAGACCCGGGTTCGATCCCTCGGTAAGGTGTTGGATTTTTTTCTGTCGGGGGCAAAAAGAAAATTCTAACCTGCACAGTTCGCGGCGACTGCACTAGCCAGGCGGCCTTAATTCCTCAGGCTCAAAGACCCCTCTGCCATACACCGCAAGGTACTATACTGACAGTAAATGACAGTTATGACAGCAGTCAACACCAGCATTTCTGCCGTTGTGATCTCTTGGCAAGTTTACGTTCAGTAGTTTGCCGTTGTTTTCTGAACGACCGGCACCGATATCAACGCAAAACTATCGCATCGCGGTCTGCTGCCAAATGGCGCGCAGCTGTGTTTTTCGAACCCCGGTATATGGGATTACAAACCGCATTCGTATACCTTCGCCAAGGAGACCGGCTAGAAGTAATTATTATACTAAATGGCCAACAACATGGTCACCAGGCAGGCAGTACGAGTGAGACTGTGAGGAATGTTTGTCTTCGGCAACGGTTTTGCTAGTATGATGTATTGTCCTGGCACTACGGGAAAACATTGTTTTTGTTTTGCTAGTGTGTCAAGATCTCCAATAAGGGTTTAGAGAGTTAATACGAGTTAAGATAAGTCTAGTAGGGAGACACCAGACAGGAGAGACACCAGCGCTATAAATAGCTTCACCAGGGGACACATCTGTGTCAACCAAGGGAGCACTAAGGACAGTTGAGCGAGGGCTTCCCCAAGCCATTGGGAAGCTTGGCCTTACGAGTAACCGTGGAGTACCCGGTTACTCAAGTTCACGAGCCAGCGTGCTGGGGACACTATGCACGCAAGACTCGCTAATGCACGGAGGATACAGCGTCCGTGCTTGACCACGCAATGTGTAGCGTGAGGAGAGACCAGACTGGAGACGATTAGAGAGTAGACGTGTTCTTGACAAATGCTATAGATTTCTAGACAATAGTTAATATTAGGCTTCACATTTAGATTGTGATTACTAGTATCATTTCTCACCACTTCATTACATCCATGTTGTTTAATGCCAATGAAGCATGTGTAGCAGAATAGGTATGATTAGGTGGGCAAAGGCTACAGCACGCTTGAGCATCAGGATGGAATGGGAAGAAGGATGCTCAAGTCGTGACGTAGTTTGTTGTTAGGAGGCAGTCAACATCTGGGTCTAGGAAAGAGAAGTCGCCATCGGTACGGAATTGTGACAATACCATGTAGTGGCCATCAATATGAAATAAAGCTTGTTTATATTCAACCAATAGATCTCGTTAGTCCTGATTTGTTATAAAGGATGAAATGGTGCCCATGACGCAGGATCGGAACCTGGAGTGTCGAGGAATCTCAATACGCCGTCCATATAAAACAAACATCGAAGTAAATACCACGATTTGAAGATCCTTGTTCTGCTTGCATCAATTTCCCAGAGACAGAATTACGGCACGGTTCTATACTTGTATTGAACGTAAAAAACGAAGTTGATAAATGTGATAAATGGCCACTTATGTTGTCTGTGAGAGTTACAGCAGCCAAAAGCCCGGCTAGGGGTGGTTGTCTGTAAATATTTTTCAGAAACCTCGCTGTAAGGACCTCTTGTCAAGAATCCTCGTTGTACAGGCAGTCGTTATCACCTGAGATATGAAAACCAGCTTGCCAGGACAGGTTGCTGTACAATAGTTATCGTCTTGCTGAGCAAAAGAGTGAGAAAAACCAGCACGTTTTTTCTGGATTCTTTGAAATAAGAGAGTTGGAAAAAGAAACTTCAAGACAAATCGAATTAAGTAGCAGTTATCTACTTCGCATCAAGATTGTCTGGAGCGAACTGAAAACCGTTAAATCGTGACCTTGAGAGTTTGAAGAAACAGGGCAATCACTCATTTGAAGAATAAGAGGAAATGAGAAGGTCATCAACAGCAGCGATATCGTCAGGGGACTCTCGGAAGTGGGAGGGGCAGACTGGGCTGCCGACCTACTGAAGAGGGGACCCAAATTATCGCTTTTGTGAAATTCTCAAGACGTCGCTTTGATGTGCCCTGTATAGGGTGAAAAGAAGCCAGAAGTCTGGTAGGGACCCAACCAGGGGTTGAAGTTACTGAGACGTTGGAAGAAGACACTCCGTAACTACCTGAGGTGCGTTATCGGTTGGAAGAGCATTTCGGCTGGCGCAGCCTCCGGGCGTGTGAATTCTACCTGACAGCGAACATAGAGGAATCCGTCTTTCGTGAATCAGGAACAGAGATTAGGGTAAATTGTAAACCTTAAATATCATTTTAAGTACTATTGACTGATTGAACAATTCTTACTGTGTAAAGTAACAACGGTCATGTCTTTTAATTAGATAGTTATAAATGTGAAATTGATTTTATTGCTATATATAGAAATATTTCAGCATGACGGAACAAGATTCATTGGCACAAGTTTTGACGGGGGTAGGAGAAGTGATAGGTAGACTTAATACGGTCATAAAACAACAGGGAATGGCAACTGAAATTGTCAAGTTTAGTGGACAGGCCAGAGATTTTAAAAAGTGGGTAACTTCTATAGAGAAATATGCATATTTGGTGTCAGCATCAGATGAAGAGAAAATGAGACTTGCTTATCAGGCAGCGACAGAACCGGTTTCAGATCATATCCGAAGAAAATTAGAGACTAGAGTAGATGAGACATGGGAGCAGTTCAAAGACGACCTAGCCCATAAATACGCGGAAATAACGGACCCACAACATGCGTTTTCGGTGTTGAGACAGTCTAAACAAAACACTGGAGAGACGGTACAATTGTTCAGCGATAGGTTGATTAACCTAGCTGAAGAAGCATTCTTAGGACAGAATGTACGAGGAGAAGAGGTGGAGAGGATGTTAGTCGGGATTTTTGTAGATGGCATAAAATCCGATGGACTGAAGTTTAAGCTGATGAGAGAAAACCCCGAGAGGTTATCACAAGCTGTAGATAGTACGGTACAAGAAGAAAATTTGAGACGTAGATTTAGATTGAGAACAGGACGAGAAATAGGAACTAGTCGAGAAGACAGGATTGAGGAGCCTATGGAAATAGGACAAACAAGGTTCGGATGGAATAGGAGAGGAGGTATACAGACGTTACATGGTAGAAATAGAAATGCTTATGATGAAAGAAGACATATGAGGTACCCTACAAGTGAGACAGTGGGTAACACAAATAACACAAATATAGTCTGTTGGTTTTGTGGTCAACGCGGACATGTTTCTCGTTTTTGTGATAACAGGCGTATCCAGTCGAATACACAAAGTAGAAATGGAAATAGCAGGTTGAATAGGAATGTTGAAGATACACACAGAAATTTTACAGGTACAAGAACGCAGGAAAACCGGCGCCCTACCTATTAAATAGGACCTGTAGTAGGAGGGAAAATAATAAGGTCCCAAGATTTAAAGAATATGTTAATAACAGGCATAGTAGGACGAGTAGGGAATACTTTCAACTAGATGAAATCAAACAGTTTACAGAAAATAAAACAGATCATAGCTCATGTATAATAGAAATAGGAAAATATAGAGTTCGTACATTAATTGATTCAGGAGCTCAGGTCAGTGTAATTAAAGAAAGTTTTTTATATAAAATAATGAGAAATTGTAGAATATTTAAGAGTCATAATAATCTTCACTCTGTTACAGGACAGAATTTACAAGTAATTGGACAAACAATGATCAATTTTAAATTAGGAGGGATCAACGTAAGACATCTTTTTCAGGTAGTGAAAGATTTAAATAGAAACATGCTTATAGGAAGAGATTTTTTAATAAAAAACGGAGTAAGACTTTTCTTTGATTTACACAAATTAAAATTCAAGGACGTATATGTAGATATGGAAGAAGACATGCATATATCAGCACTAGTTAGAGTTAAAATGTCTACGACGTTAAAACCACAGTCGGTTAATTTGATACAAGCAAAGGTAAAGAGAAACCCATATTATGTGGCAGGACACACAGTTAGAATCACTGAATTGCAAAAGGAAGTAATTGATGAGCCTGGTCTAGAAGTTCCAGATGGAATAGTATCATTAGATAAACACTTAACTTTTCCAGTAATGATTATTAACAACACAGGTAGAGAAATTAGACTATACAGAGGATGTGTAATAGCCAAAGTAGAACATAACGTTAATGATGTATTGGCAACGGATAGAGTAGAAATGCCGGGAACAAATTATTCAGAAACTTCTAGTGAAAGAATTAATAACAGACGCGGACGCGGAAGAAGAGGGAACGTACAAAAGGATGAATTGATCCATCCATTCAGAAGAAATACAGCCCAAATATATTCACTAGACAAAATGACAAGGGAACAAGAATTGTTGGCACAGTTAAAAGCTCCACCAGAAAATAAGAAAGTATTAGAACAACTTATAAAAGAAAATCAGGATGTATTTGCAATTAATGATTTAGAATTGGGAAGGACAAAAACAGTTACAATGGAAATAGATACGGGAGACCATCCACCAATTAGTTTAAAACCGTATAGAACTCCCTTAAGAAATAGAGAAATTGTTGAAAAGGCAATAGAAGAGATGTTGAAAGCAGGAATAATAACAAGATCGAAGTCAGAATGGTCATCTCCGATCGTCATCGTGACCAAACCTGATGGTTCACATCGATTCTGCTGTGACTACAGGGCGTTGAACAAAATCACTAAGAATGTAGCGTACCCACTGCCGGTGATTGATGATATTTTGGGGTTGCTTAATGGCTCTACATTCTTCACGATGCTAGACGCAAGATCAGGATTCTGGTGTATACCGATGTCGGAAGACGCTCAAAAGAAAAGTGCTTTCTGTACTCATATGGGTTCTTACGAATTCTTACGAATGCCATTCGGGGTTCGAACGGCCCCATCTCACTACATGCTGTTAATAAATGAGGTATTAGAGGGTATGCAGAAGTTTGCATTTGCATACATAGACGACATTCTAATCTATACAGCAGGGGATGTGGATGATCACTTAAAACATGTCAGATTGGTATTCGACAGATTAAGAGTACATGATGTTAAATTGAAGCTTAGTAAATGCGAGTTTTTAAAAACAGAAACAAAATATTTGGGGTATATTATTAATAGAGACGGAATTAACCAGACCAAGACAAAATAAAGGTTATTAAAGAGTTACCTCCTCCAACTAACGTAAAAGAAGTGCGTGCTTTTATTGGAACCTGTGGGTATTATAGGCACTTTATCCCAGGGTTTTCTAAAATAGCAGAACATATTACTAATTTAACGGGCAAATACGCTAGATTTAAGTGGGATGATGAGTGTCAAAAAGCGTTCGAGTTTTTAAAAATAGCTTAACAGTGGTACCACTATTGACGCATCCAGATTTGAATAAACAGTTAATACTATATACAGATGCTTCAGAAATGCTATAGGAGCGTGTTTAGTTCAACCATATGAAGGAAAAGAATCTGGAATACCAGGGGTTAAAAATGAAAGGCCAATTTATTTCTTGTCTCATAAACTTAGCAGGTCTCAACGGAAATGGCCTACTATTGAGAAGGAGGCTTATGCTATACACTATGCTCTCCAAAAACTAAATTACTACTTACATAACGCAAATTTTGTTATTAGAACTGACCATATGCCTTTAAAATCTCTGTTAGAAGCTCCAGTGCAGAACAGGAAGATACAGGCGTGGGCATTGAATCTACAGGGATACAATACAAAAATTGAATACATACCAGGTAGGATTAACACATGTGCTGATTTATTGTCTAGGATCCCGTATCCACAGTCATCAGGAGACACAGAAGATGAAGTTGAACCAGAGATCGACGACCGAAACTGGCAAGTAAATATATTAGATTCTGCCATAATAAATAGAGAAGAGTTTGAGAGTTTACCATCGGATCAAGAGTCTGAACCTAGAGCAGAAGACCCACATTTAGCACAATTTAATATGAAAGAAGAACAAGAATTAGATCCAAAAGTCTTACAAATAAAACAGAAATTAAAAGAAACGGAGGAGAATAAATATAAGAAGAATTATTTAATTTTGCAAGAGGATGAACAGTTATATTATATGAGTGAAAGGAACGAACAGCTAAGGAAATATATTCCAAAACATTTGGAAAATGAAGTGTTAAAAGCATATCATGATGAGAATGGTCATCTCGGTCGTGATAAATTGGTAAAAGCACTTACAAGTAAATATTATTGGCCGAACTTATTTAAATCTGCTTGTAAATATGTAGATACGTGTGAAAGATGCAGATTAAGGAATATGAAAACAATTAAGTGTCCCTTACAAGATACAGATATTCCTCAGTTTCCTATGCAAAAAATTAGTTTAGATATATCGGGTCCTCACCCTAGAACATTGTCAGGGAACGTGTATTTAATTCATATAGTAGACGTCTACAGTCTTTTGCCGGAAGTTTATGCAATCCCAGATAAGAGCGCAGATACTGTCATTAATATTTTTTTTACAAGATTTCGTACCAAGATTTAGTTGCCCACAAAGTATACTTACGGATAATGGCAACGAATTTGTAAATAAAAAATTCGAAAAGTTATTAAAAGATTTGAATATAAAACATATAAAGACCTCATACTATAGACCTTCTTCAAATGCTAAGAACGAACGACAACATAGGACATTATACGATATTATAGCAAAGATTGTTGATGAACATGAAAAAGATTGGGATCTATTCTTGGGACCTGCGCTTAGTGCTATTCGCACAAATCACAATGAGAGCACGGGGTTTTCACCATTCTATTTAATACACGGGAGAGAACCAGTACTACCTATAGATAATCTGTTAAAACCAAGACGGAAATATATGGGGGAAGACTTTCAAGAGACCATCATACAAGAAATGCATAAAGCACACGTAAGATTAAAGAATAATATAATTAAAGCTAGAGAAAGACAGAAAAAGTACAAAAACGTGAATACAAAATTACAGGAGTTTAAAGTAGGTGATAGAGTTTATTACAAGAAGCATAGAAGGAACTCTAAGTTTGATGCTCGTTGGATCCCAGGTTATTACGTTTTGGAAAAGCTAGGAAATGTATCGTATAGTATCAAGAACCAGATCACGGGACATGTGGCAAGGGCACACGTGGAACACTTAAGAAGAGATGAGGATGAGAGGGGAAATAATAATTATAATAATTATTATTATTCAGACACTGGATACTTAGATGAACAAGTCGTCAGGGGAGCTACAATAACCCCAGGTTTTGGAAAAGATCCAGCACAAAATCAGTTAATAACAACTCCAGTTTCACGATGATACTCAAGAACAGACAATACCGAAAACGATAGAAGAAGAAGGTGCGAATGTGAGTCATTATGATAGTATAGAATCTATGGAAGAGGAAATAGGTGCTCCATTTAAGAATACTAGACAAGCAACGAAAAGAAGAATGGATAAACAAAGAGAAAGAGAAGTAAAAAGACAGAGAAGAATTAGAGATTATTCAACAAGCGGTGAAGATATGCCTCTACTAGAAAGGTCCTTAAGAAAGAATGATAGACAAATTAGATGGGATATTGAACGGAAGAAATTAGCGGCTGCTAGCGATAGACATACAGATGAAGAAGAGGAAATGGATGAAAAGTCAGAATCAAATAGTAGTATGGAAGAAAACTAATAAGTTATACGAAGAAGAAAGATATTGATGTGGAGATAGCACTTATTCAAAGAAACTTGGAGTTATTGAAGAAGTGGAAACGTAAGAAGTAAATGGATAGAAAATACTGCAGATAGCAAGATGTAAGTTTCATGATTTAAAAAGGAAAGAGATACTTGATGAAGTATATGAGACAGTGGAAATGGAAAAGGCTTCTATTGATACTTTGCATAAATGGTCTTGAGGAGTAGTTAAGCATTAAGATAACTAATATAGAAGTAAATTCGAGTGAGGTATATATGTTTTTTTTTTCTCTCTGTGATGGAATTGCTGGTCGATTTTATGTGTCAACTTTTTGAGTTTTCTTAGATAGATAAGTTAGTCAATGGTACAGCAGGTAGATATACTCTATAATAAATAGACAAGTTTTTATTGGTGCTAGAAATACCGTGGTTAATGGTAATGATTAAGAAGTTGCTACAAATGAAGGAGAAACAATTGCTGTGTCGAACCACAGGTTCTATTGATAGATAGTACGCTCATTGTTAGCTAAAGACTTGTATGGAATGAACAGATATTGTTTTAACTTAGGAATTGGTCTGTGGTAACAGATATATATACTTGGCAGTGAGTTGTTTTGTTTTCACGGTTATAAAAATAGTGGAATGACTTGTAGAAATAGATATGTGTTACATTGGTTCGTATAGGAGGCCAATGTTGATGGGTCACTGTACGTAGTTAATTTTAAATGAATTATATTTTTTTGAAAACCTTCTCTTTAGCGAGAAGACACTTGTTTTATTGAATCTGAGTTTTTAATGCCTCATATATAGTATGTTTTTTTTTTGCTTGATTTGGTCCTGTAAAATGATTGTTATTAATTGATTTTAAAATAGGATTATTGTGTTCTTAGACTTTTACGTACAAACTATTGGTCCGTAAAAGAGACCAGTAGTGTTAGGTAGTACTAGAATATTTTCTTCTGATTTGATAAGATGCATGTTATATTATTTTAAAAATGTGTTTTTCTTTGAATGAGTTGATATCTTTAATTAATATGAGGGGAAACATAAATTTGTGTAAAAAATACTTGGGGGGTATGATGTCCTGTTTTGATTTTATTTCGCTTCACTGATAATTTAAATAAGTTGTTTAGTGTATTAGGTTACCTTATTAGTAAATATGTTACAAATTTAGTTAAGTAAGTTTAATTTTTAAATAGATATGGTGTTGGCTAGAATAAAGAAAATACATGGGGCTTTATTTAAGACCCTTCGTTCAGAAAAGAGTTACTAAAACTACTGAGGGCTAATAGAGAGACACATTCTCTTGGTGAATATTATGTGGCTGTCATAATCGGCATGAGGAGGTTCTTATGGATATAAAATATTAGAAGCATAGATCGGGGATGGCTATGAGAAAGTAAAATAGGAGCTGCATTAAAGTCAGCATTATATGAAGATATAAGGTTGGGTATATGAAAAAAAAGAGAAGGGGGGAAAGACTGTGAATGGCAACATATAAGCTGGGGTATATATAGGTAGACAAGGAAGCAGATCATGGGATGTGAGGGGGCAAGATATAGGAGCTGTGAAAAATCAGCGTTAATTAAAATAAAAATGTTCATGGCGGTCAAAGATGAGATAACGGAAATATAGACAAGATTGTGGATGGCAATATAAATGTTGAATATATAAATGTTGAGAAAACTTATATCAACTTGATTTATAGGGTACAAGGATGTATTTCATAAGATGTATTTTAAAAATTAAATTTTTTTACAAAAAAATTTTTTTTTGTTGGCAAGAGAGGTAAATGTGATTGTGTTGACTATTCATTCCTTTATGTAAATGTGATTGTGTTGACTATTCGTTCTTTATGCTTTTCACTGGGTGCGCACCCCTTCTTTACTTTTTCTAACTACTCTACATTGTTTTCTGTGTTGTGAAAGAGTGAGAAATCTCATAATGTCAAGTGTACGATAACGATTATACGAGCTGTTCTTATGATATATATATTTTGTACAGGAACACTTTTGAAGAGCCAAAAACGAACAAGAAATGTATAGTGGTTTACTATATGGCAGGGGAAAGAGTTACGAATAGATTGTTGTACTTAAAATAAAGTTGGTTTGGGGAAGATTAGAGGAGTTATGGGGAGTAAGGAAAGAGTAGGAATAGAATAGGGGGATTGGGAGTAAAGACTTTTTAAAGGGAAAAAGTCTTCCTGAAACATAGGAAGGTGTAGCAGAATAGGTATGATTAGGTGGGCAAAGGCTACAGCACGCTTGAGCATCAGGATGGAATGGGAAGAAGGATGCTCAAGTCGTGACGTAGTTTGTTGTTAGGAGGCAGTCAACATCTGGGTCTAGGAAAGAGAAGTCGACCATCGGTACGGAATTGTGACAATACCATGTAGTGGCCATCAATATGAAATAAAGCTTGTTTATATTCAACCAATAGATCTCGTTAGTCCTGCTTTGTTATACATGCCGCTCGCAGAGCTTATGAATGACCAGCTCTCAATAAATTGCATTCCTTTTGCAAATGACACGAGTTGTTATTTCGTGCGGTGCAAAAGTAGGGGAGTCCTGAAAGACCTGTCGCAAGCAAGTTGCTGACAGGCAGGACCCCAATTGGTGTCAGAAGTTCTGAACCAACGTCAACAGGCAATTGGTATCAGAAATTTATGAACCAGCGCCAACAAACACGATTCGACATCATTTCGGTGTTAAAATATTGGAAAGTAATGTAAATTTGTTTGCATACAATGGCAAAAATAATTTTCTTTTGTGAATAATTACGATCATACCATTTGTGGAGCTTGAACCACAATGAAGCAAAATTAAGTTACAAATTGTGAGATTCTACGAAAATTGAAGAAGTGTGTTATTCTACGGAAAGTAATGAAAATGTATACAATCATCAGTTTATATTGTCAAGCATACCATCGTGTACATTTCATTTTGTGTGATACAGCCATCAATGTCACCATCCATCATATTCAGTAAATAGATTAGCTACTGAACGGAAGCCTTAGAACGAAGTTATACCAAACTAGTCAGAAAGTGAAGACAAGACGACATCGACTGTCATACGACGAATCATCTTACGAATCATGACAATCATTCAGACTATCATACCATTCATTCATTAACACCATTTATCATTATCTATCACATTTTTTCATTCATCAGCCGCATGAAATATAAACATGCATTTACAACATATGCATGTCTCTAAATTATTGATGCTCTACTAAACAGAAGCATCCATTGTGTTCTCAAGTCAATCATTTTGTGAGTGTGGAAGACAGCGGTGGAACATCCCAAGAACCGTATTTTCCAAAGAATTAGATGAGTATATTTTCAGAATATTTTGGTATGCTCTAAATTAATCATGCATCTTCTTTTTCAGTAGAGATGTAAATTACTAACACATAACTACAAACTATTGTGTAAAAATTACTGTTATATATTTTTGAACTAACATAAAGCCACAAAATGGCGTCACTAAGTGATTGTATCCAGGCAGGCAAGGAAATGGGCCACACTGGAGAGAAATTAGAGAAGTGGGTGGATCAAAAATATAAAGAAGAAATAGCTGGATATAGAGAAGAAACAGAAAGAAAAGCTGCTCTTGAGAGAGACGACAGAGCATTAGAAAGGCAGCATCAAAAAGAAATGAAAGAGTTCGAAGAAGCCACCAAACAAAAGCAGATACAAGTAGAGTCAGAAACTAAATTAAAGATGAAGGAAATGGAGGTAGATTCAAACATACAGATAGCCTCTAGCAAACAAAAGAGTCAAGAAGAACAGAACAAGTTTAATAAGTATAAAGGCCTTATCAAACCATATAGGGTAGGAGATTCAATTAGTGCATGGACTGAGAATATAGAATCCCAACTAAAGACTCAGAAAATACCTTTGGATGACTGGGCAATGATCTACATGAGAAACCTCAGTGGGGAGCAGTTAAAAGTAATAGAATCTATACCTACAGAGCTAAGAAACAATTATCAGTACATTCACGATTGGATCATGCAACACTTTCTTTTAGACGCCACTGGGTACCAAATTAAGTTCTCCCAAATTAAGCCAAAAGCAACTGACACCTTCTTAGATTACATCTCTAACGTGCAAAGCACATTTAAAAAAATGGACTAGGGCGGCGAAAGTGGGTAACAACTATGAAAAATAAGAAGATCTTATGGTAATGGACAAGGTGATATCTACCGTTCCTACCCCTTTTACGAAGTTTCTCCAACAATCAGATATTGAATCCATTCAGCAATTAGAAAATCGGGGGTCGGCATATTTTTCGTCTAATCGAGACATATTTAAATCTACAACACATGATACAGAAATCACTGCGTTTGCAAACAAGGTACCTGATAGATCTTACAATCAGAAAGATTATCGTAAGAAAGACAAATCATACCAGAAACCACGTCGATGTGGATATTGTAGTATGTTTCATCCTAGCTACTCGATGTGTGATAAAAACCCCGCATATCCATCACACTTAGAAGCAGTGTTAAAGAAGCAAGAAAGCAGAAGAACGTCATTTACACGTGCTGTTAAATGTTACTTTTGTTCCAGCTATGGCCACTATAGTAGTAAGTGTCTTGGTAGGCAACGAATGAAGGCAAATAATGCTGCACTCATCGATACGTCATCAGACGATGAGAGTGACATTGATTCGGAACTTGTAAATGTGTTACCAGCTAGTGAATGTGAGAGTGTGGCAGTAGTAACAGACATATTAGACTTTAAGCATTGTGACATATGTCACCAGTTTCATGCGCATGGTAAATTGAAATGTGGGCACGTAATAACATGTTCCATTGAAGAGGCTAACGCAGCTAGTGCCTCCAGAGGTAAACTTAAGTTCTACGATGCACTGGTCAATGATCAACCATGCCAATGTTTAATTGATAGCGGGAGCACTCTACTTCGTTTAAGGAAAGAACTTGTTAGACCAGAAGATTACACGGGTGAATTTGTCAAATGCCGTACTTTCTCTGGAACCACTGAGAAATACCCACTGGCAAAAGCGCATATCAATACCCCGTTCCTTACCGGCACATTTACCTGCGCAATCCTGCAAGATCCATGCACGGATCTCATTTTAGGCTGCCTAGATTCATTGAAACAATGTACAGACGACGACATAAAAGCCTGGAAACATACAAACATGGCTACTGCTGTAACAAGGTCAGATACACAAACACACTATACTGACTTACAAAATGAAATGCTACAGCTATTAACACCCAGCGGTGCCGATACCAAGATTCTAAATTTGACAATGCCAACGACCAAGAAACAGGTCCGAAGTTTACTGGGTCTTGTAAATTACTATAGTAACTTTATTCCAAATCTGGCGGAAATCACCAGTGTTTTTTCTAACATCTTGAAAGCTTCGGCTAAACTATCTGTACAAGATGCAGGATTAATTAGCGCGTTATCAAAACTGAAATACCTATTTAGCGTTCCACCTATCCTGCGTTTGCCTAATCAAAACCTTACCTATTTTTTACGTACAGATGCGAGTGCTATCTCCATATCGGGGGTACTAGGACAGTTCTACGAAGGGAAGTTCTACCCAGTAATGTACGTAAGTCGGAAAATTAGCCCTGCTGAATCCAGATACTCAGCATCAGAATTGGAGGGCCTCAGCTTAATCTATTGTGTTAAGAAATTTCATAGATTTTTGGCAGGAGCACAGTTTGTGATCGAAACCGACAATTCTCCGTTGTCTGTGATGCAGTCTGGCATTCCCCAGAACAACAGGGTCTACAGATGAGCTTTGATTCTGCAGAACTATGCATTTACCATCCAGCATTTAATGTCCCCACGTTTGAGTTTTTGGAACCTCGTTTCGTCTCCCAGTGACAGAGTTGACTGCTTGGTGCAACCTGTCACGTGTGGGGTACTTTCAGGGTGTATTTTATTTGTGCTAAAATTGTCTGCGCATACATACATTCATTCATTCAGTAGCATGTCCTGTGTAGAGCCTCGCTCCCATAACAACCGTCCGGAAAACTTCTCAATCATAGGGCAAGATATCCCGCGTCAGATACACCCATCTAGAGATCATTTGTGACATGCTGCACCCATTTTCTCTTTGGCCTTCCTCTTCCTCCCTTCTCGGGCATATACCCCTCCATGATTGTTATTTCCAAACTTCCACAGCGTTTCATTATCGTCATCATGTGCCATGCTGATATGCGTGGGCTGTTAAGTTTCGCCATCTCACACGATTACCAGAGTCGTCGATCAGCTCAGTATTCTTGTCTCGACCATACCACATAACCAAGCCATTCAGGTATTTACTTCTATGTCTTCCCCTCGTTCACTTCCCCTCGATCTTGCCAGTTGTCACAAAGTTCTCCAATTTATTTCAGTCATAACGTGACCAAACATTGTGACTATTAACGATTAAATTTATCTAATCAGTTTACGATTTTCATTTGTTTCTTGTAGTACTTTGTCACTGGTTGTATTGTCTGTTCATGGTAATCTTTGCAATTTTCTCAGAAACCACATTTCCACAGCCATCAGATCTTTTTCAGCCTGTCTGCTCATTATCCACCCTTCACATCCATACAAAAACACGGGTTCTATGTAGCACTTGAACACTTTTGCTAGTTGCAAATGACATATTTTTATTGGTCAGAATGTTTTCCATCTTGCAAAAGGCTATCTTCGCCATGGTAATTCTTGTTCTAATCCCTTCAATGCATCTCCCATTAGTTAGTTGTACCGATATACTTTTCTAAGAATATTCCCATTTACGTGTATACTACATTGTGGTATTTCCTTCTTCCCAGTGACGACCATAATCTGTGTCTTCTTACAATTTAACCCTAACCCTAGTTGTTCACTGTGTGCAACAACCGCATCTACTAAATGTTGCAGGTCCTGTTCATTGTTTGCAATCAAGACTGTATCATCTGCATATCTAATGTTATTGATGTTTCGTCCGCTAATGATGATTCCTTTCATATCTTCTACATTTCTGAACATATTTTCACTGTATAGGGAAAAAAGATCTGGAGACATTACACATCCCTGTCTCACACCTCTCTTAATAGGCTGATTTTGACCTACTTCTTTATCAATCCTTATGGCAGTTTGTTGTTTCCAATGACGTTACACATGACCACAGTATGTCACCTTTCTTTGTTTTATCGTCCTTGAGTAGCCAACCTTCTTCAATATTCAGATAATGTCAAATGGACGAATATTTTTCTCCCAAGATAATCTTAGAACTCGTCTATAACATCTATATTTAAAGGCATGTATGCGCTGTTCAGCTTGTTTAGTAAGTGTCCAGGTCTCAAAGGCGTATGTTGCAATGGGAAAGATGCATGCTCTTAAAAATCTAATTTTTGTAGGTCTATCTGTCCCAAGGCAAAATTTATTCAGTTGCTTTAGTTTTTAAAGGGCAAAAGACATTCTTTTTTTTTTTTCTTCTTCTTCTTTTCTCCTTTCTTCTTCTTTCATGACTGCATGTTCTGAGCGATGGCAAATGGCTATGTCCCAGAGTTGACCGGTTTTTGCATTATAAAGAAATGCGTGGCTGCTGGGCTTCTGGTTGACTGCCACTGCCATCGACGATGAACTGTATTTCGTGGACCGTGGGTGAACATCTAGGAAACACCCAGATGGGAAAATGACTGCCGATTCCATCAGAGATGAACTGGGTGTTTCGTGGTGGACTATTGTGTTGACATTCTGGCGGCGGCATTATGCACAGTATATCTGTGCGGACTGTTGTTTGTCGAGACTCCTGTCTTTTCACATTGGGCAGTGGGAAGCATTTTGTGTGATATTCACTGTCACAGGAACGGAGCATAATGGGGACGACACGTTGCTGTGAAATTGGAACTGCGACTAACTAACTAACTGACTAACATTCTTCTTTTATTTCTTTCATTGTGTCACCATTGTCGGTAATTATTATTGGGGGGGGGGGGGGGTGTTGGGGGGGGGGGGGGGCGCTCGCACGCTTTGAACTAAAGCGTAGTCCACACACCACTTCTTGTAGTGCTGAGCTGAATTTTGTGAGTGGAGTGGCTTTCCCTCTTAACAGTGCCTCTCACCTTCAGGCGAACCCACCACGACTTCAGAGGTACTTGTAATTTACGTCCCCAAATCAACGACAGTATGTCAACATTTTAGTCCAACTGTGCTGTGTAGGGGCTTAACCCCTTACCTCGGCATCAGCACACTGGATGTTAAAGAACACATATTCTTATCCATTCAGCCATGCTGAAATACGTTGGTAATTAATGACCCAAGATAATCGAAAAGAAAATTTTCCACTACCTCCAATTTTTCCTCATTAAGATATATTTCTTTCAATATATTAGTTTTATCTGTGTGCATTATCTTTATTTTTGCGATTTCCACTATTCTTTTGGGTTGTGGTTATCAGTTTTTCTATACCATTCTGCGATGTGGATAGTAATACTGTATCATCAGCATATCGATGTGCAAGAAGTGTAAATTTAAGAAAAGGACTGATGGTAATCTTCCGGCGATTCGACGACAGCCCTTATGCGATAATGCGTGTGCAGGTTGCTGGGTTTTGCCTGGATGACCGACTTTTCCCAAAATCAACTGCATTTTCATGCTAAGGACAGATTACTTCCGCCACGAGTTCGTGAGGTATAGTGATGTGCATTTCCTGTGGTTTCCGTTGGCACAGGAACGGGGCAATTATGGGGCGACCCGTTGCTTTGAAGTTGGAATTGTACGACTACCGATTTAAGTAATTATTATAATGCAGGAAATAACCAGTCATCCTAGTAGAACTTGCCTGCTAGGAAAGAGATCTGGGACGTCCAGACACACCAGACATCCTATGTTAACGACAAATTAATCCATGGCCATCCAGCTCCACACACATGGATCCACCTTTAACTTGGGGGTTTGGGGTTTGAGCTCTCTCTCTCTCTCTCTCTCTCTCTCTCTCTCTCTCTCTCTCTCTCTCTCTCTCTCTCTTTCTCTCTCTATGGCATGTGTGGGTGGGTGGAAGTTGTATGTGTGGGTGGTGGGATGTGTGTGAGTGGATTGGGGATGTATGGGTGGTTAGGGATATGTGTGTGTGTGTGTGGGGGGGGGGTAGGGACATGTCAGTTGGTTGGGATGTGTGTGCATGGTTTGGGGATGTGTGAGTGGATGTGCGATGTGTGGGTTGGTGGGGGATTGTGTGCATGGGTGGGGAATATGTTGTCGATGGAGATGTGGCTGGGGGATGGGTGGTTTGAGGTGTGGGTGGGGAGAGGATGTCTATGTGGATGGGCGTGGGATGTGTGGGTTGGTGGGGGAATGTTTGTGGGTGGCGAGTGTGTTTTGGTTGGGGGATCAGGTGAGGGCAGTGTGTGTGTGGGTGGGGGATGTGCGGGAGGGGGATGGGTCGGTTGGTGGGGTATGTATGTGTCCATTGGTGTGCGTGTGTGTGGTAGGTGGGAGTGTGTATGTGTCCCTTGGTGCGCGTGTGGGTAGGTGGGGGTGTTGTGTGGGTGGGGTGATGTATGGATAGGTGGGAGATGGGCCTCATGTCATGGTAATTAGCCAGAGTTCGTGCTTTGTGCGATGCTCTCGTAAGGCGGCTTGTCATTTTGCGGAGATAGACCGAGCCTGCTTTCTTTCTTTCCTTCTTTTTTTCTTTTTATTTTCTGTTTTGTTTCTTTTGTCTTATGTTGTCTTTATTTTTTTCGTTATTCTTTTGTTTTTCTTTGTTTATTTTTCCTTCTATATTTACTCTTACCCCCCCCCCCCCCCTCCTCCCCACAAGCCCCATTCTGTTTGTTTTTTAAATGATTCTTTCTGTCTTTCTATCTTTCTTTCTTTTTTCACCATTATCACTGCATATGCACCGACACTGACTTCCTCTGATGATGTGAATGATTCGTTCTATGAGGAGCTAGGCTCCGTGATCAAGGCAGTTCCAAAATCTGACTACATTTATATGCTTGCTTGCTTGCGTTCGCTGGCTGTGAACTCCAGCGCGATGTCCTGTATGTCAGATGAAGACATCCTGTTGTCCTGAGGTTTGCTTGAGTATCCGTTGTCCCATGTCTGGCTTATTGGTGTGCAGACTGGTGGTTCCTCGCCATGCAGGCAGATACCCTTCGGCTTCGGAGGAATCATCGATCCTACTGATGTTAGCCAGGTCCCCGAATGGACCTGTTGCCCAGGACGCACGGCGTGGACGTGTCAACAGGTCTTGGCCAGTATAGATCCCGGCCCTGGTGCCATGGAAACAACTCTGTGTCCCTATATGCTTGGTGATTTCAATGCTCGTGTGGACAAGGACTCGAGTTCATGGTCAGTGTGCGTTGGAAAATACAACATCGGTCACATGAATGAAAATTGGCAAAGGCTATTGAAGCATTGCACCAGAAATGACCTATGTATTGGGGGCTGCGTGGTCTCGAGGTAGGGTGTCCGCCTCGAGTGCTGGAGGTCCCGGGTTCAAGTCCCGGTAATGACCGGGAGCTTTTCTCGTGGACTTCTAGTAACACAATTTCCCCTGGTCTCTGGGTAGTGAGATCGGACGCCCGTGTGTATTGTTGCGCACGTAAAAAATCCCTTGGCAGTTGGAAATAGAAAAAGAGTAGCCTAACGGCGCTGCTCGGGCAAAATTTCGAGTTAAAAATATACCCAAAGTTTTTCAGGATCCTCGCCGATGCTACGGATTTTGTGCACTGAGCTGAGTTTCTCCAGGCTCAGGTTTGAGTTAGGAGGAGAACGGAACACTTATGGGTTGCACTAGCGTGCCGTGATGTATTACAAACTCCTTCTTTCAAACAAAAGAACTGCATCAGGCTACATGGAAACATCCAAGATCCGGCCATTGTCATCAGCTGGACTTCACCATCCCACGGAGACAACATCTGAATCATACATCATTAACTCGAAGTTACCACAGTGCTGACTGTGATACAGATCATTCTTTGGTTGTTACAAGAGTAAGACTGAGACCAAAGAGAATCAACACAGCTAAACAAAAATATAGCTCCAGGATTAATGTTAGTAACACCCTCGATCCTGATAATTGGTTTGAGTTCCAACAGCAACTTAAAGACGCTTTCACTGATACATCAGAAATTTTTACAGCAAGTGAAAAGTGGGTGTAAACTTATGGCAACTCTTTGGTGATGGATGTGAAAAGTGTGGGTGGGTGGGAAAATGTGTGTGTGGTGATGTGTGTGTGTGGATGGGAAGATGTGTGAGTATGGGTGGGTGATGTGTGAGTAGGTGAGGGATGTGTGTGTGTTGGTGCGGGATGTGTATGTGGGAGGGGTATATGTGTGTGGTTGGGGTGTGTGATTGGGTGGGCGGAGCATTTGTGTGTGGGCGAGCTTGTGTGGGTTGGTGTATGTGTCAGTGGGTTGTGTGTGTGGGTAGGTATGTTTGTGTGGGTGGGTGCGAGATGTCTGGGTTGGTGAGAGGATGTGTAAGTGGGTGGAGGATGTGTGGTGGGTGAGGTGTGGGTATGGGCTGGTTATGTGTGAATGGGTGAGGAATGTGTGTGTGTGTGTGTTGGTGCGGGATGTCTGTGTTGGATGGGGGATATGCTACATAACATGATAATATGCATTGTTTATGCTTACAACATTTATTTTACAATGTTTTTTTTTACTACGTGAATGTATCATGCACTGTTGAGAACGAAAGATGAGTGATGGGAAGGGCCGAATGCAAGAAGGGCCTACGTGCCCAATTTGTTACCCTTTGAAAATAAAGTTCAATTCAATTCAATTCTTTGTAAAACAGCGGTAGAGCTTTACGGCACTGTGGATCATAAGAGGCAGGACTGGTTTGCGGCAAATATCCAGACACTGCAGCCCTTGATTGATAAAAAGAAGAAATATCTCTTAAGAAACCAGGAAAGAACAACGCATAAAACTCTCAGTGAGCTGAAGCAAGCTAGGAAGGATGAGCAGAAGGCTGCCAGGCAGTATTCAAAAGACTATTGGATCAAGTTATGCGAGTCAATTCTAAATGCAAGTGATAAGGGAAACATCAGAAGCCTGTATGAAGGGATAAAGATAGCCTGCGGTCCAATGATCAAAAGAAGTGCACCATTGAAAACATTGACTGGAGAAATCATCACTGATAAGAAACAGCAGATGGACAGATGGGTAGAGCACTATTAGGAGCTTTACACAAGTGAGACCAAATTAGCGGATGCTGCCTTCGACGCTATAGAGGCCCTGTCAACTCTTGACCACCTGGACACACTTCCCACCATAACAGAAGTTAAGTGTGCTATAAATGAACTTGCATCTGCAAGGCTCCGGGTAAGGATGGGATTCCAATACAGGTTATCAGGAGTGGGCAAGACTCACTAATTCTACAGATCCACCAGCTAATAGAGCTATGCTGGCGAGAAGGACAAATCCCACAGGAATTCAAAGACTCAAGAATCATAACATTGTACAAGAACAAGGGTGATCGGAGCGACTGTAACAACTATAGGGGTATCTCACTTCTGTTTATTGTTGGGAAAGTATTTGCCAGAATTGTTCTGCTCAGACTTCAAATCCTGGGATATCAAGTCTATCCCGAATCACAGTGCGGCTTTCGTCAGAACCGGTCTACCATTGATATGATATTCTCATTGCGACAAATGCAAGAAAAATGCGGGGAACAAAATCAACAACTGTTTATTGCCTTCATCGACCTCACAAAGGCATTTGATTTGGTCAGTCGTGAGGGTCTATTCAAGGCACTAAAGAAGATTGGCTGCCCACCAACTCTTCTGTCCATTGTGGAATCGTTCCACACAGGCATGAAGGGTATAATCAAGTTTGATGGTGCAACTTCAGAAGAGTTTGAAATCAAGAGTGGAGTTAAGCAAGGTTGTGTACTAGCTCCCACCCTCTTTGGAATATACTTTTCACTTCTACTGAAATATGCCTTTCGTGATCAGGATGGTGGTATATACATTCACTCACGCTCAGATGGCGGCCTTTACAATGCTCAGAGATTGAAGGCCAAGACCAAAATTAGGAGGATACTGATCAGAGAGTTACTTTTTGCAGATGATGCTGCAATTACGACCCACTCTGAGGAAGAATTACAACGTCTAGTATCTGCATTCTCCATCTCTTGTTCTGAATTTGGGTTGGTTTAACAATTAACAAAAAGAAGACACAAATTATGCCACAAGGTGCACATGGAGTACCATCAATCTTTATTGACGACGCCGAACTAGAGATGGTAGACCATTTTACATATATAGGATCAGTGATAAACAGCAAACTATCCCTAGATCAGGACATCAACATCAGGATTGGTAAGGCAGCAACAACAATGAACAGGTTAAGAAAAAGAGTCTGGGAGAACAGGAAGCTTACTGCCAAAAATATAAGTCCTTGTCTATCAAGCCTGTGTCCTTAGTACTCTTCTTTATGGCGGTGAATCTTGGACAACTTACTCACACCAAGAGAAACGTTTAAACAGCTTTCATATGCGGTGTCTGCGAAGAATTCTTGGTATTAAGTGGCAAGACAAAATCACAAATACTGAAGTATTGGAAAGATCAGGTTGTGTGACGGTATATTCCATGCTCAGTCTTCGTAGACTTAGATGGATAGGACACGTTAGGAGGATGGATGATGGTAGAATATCAAAGGACATCTTTTTTTGGTGAATTACAGATGGATAAGAGATCTCAGTGTCGGCCACTACTACCACACAAAGATGTGTGTAAGCGGGAAATGATTGATACAGGCATTGATAATGCATATTGGGAGCAAGTCGCCGCTAAACGTGTTGCAAGGCGGGAAAATATCAGAAACTGAATAAAGACAAAGGAGGAAATTATTGCAGATGTAATTCGATCGTGAGAGACGTAAGATGGTGCATGATGGTGAAAGTGGCCATGTGTTCATACTCATCCATTGTGGACGAACATTTACACCGCGAATCGGCCTTAACAGTCACACTCGCCACCGCTGTGGGTTGCAGTTATTAAGCCGTTTTGAAGAACAATGTATCGAACTATCGTCTGTCAAGACGGGAAGGTGCGAATGTAAGACTTTCAGCTTTGTTTGCAGGCTTATTCCATTTCTGTCTCATACATTCTTGTACAGTCTGCCAAAGGTCGCGTTGGCCCTGGAGATTCTTGCATTCACCTCGTCATCAATTGTGGCAGCTTGTAACACAGTGCTGCTAAGACAGGTGAATTTGTCCACAACACTTAGTCTATTACCAATCACTTTGACATTCGGCACGGTGTGATTATTCCCTGAAGCTTGCTGGTACATAACTACAGTCTTCTCTACGTTAACATTTAGCCCAAAGTTGGCACCGGTATATGAGAAAGCTGAAACATTAGTGTTGCACATTTGCTTCTGAGTTGGCAATATAGAGCGCAATCATCAGCAAACAGCAGTTCTCTGATGGTGTCGTTGTTAGTTTTGGTTTTGGCTCTCAGCCTTCTGAGATTGAAGAACTTTCCATCCATACGGTAGTTGATTGGAATGGGAATGCTCTCGGTGGTCTCGAGGGTATTCGATAGCATAGCTGAAAACATGAGGCCGAACAGTGTTGGTGCCAGGACACATCCTTGCTTCACTCCATTGGTGAAAGGAAAGGGCTCAGATAGTTCATCATTTCCATGTACTTTTGCCTGCATACCACCATGAAATAGCCGCACTATATGGACAAACTTTCGTGGACAGCCATATTTCGCCATAATCTTCAAGTCCTTCTCTGCTGACTGTATCAAAAGCTTTGGTAAGGTCAATGAAAGTGGAAAACATTTCGGAGTTTTGTTCCTGACATTTTCTTGCAGCTGCCTTGCAGCGAAAATCATGTCACCAGTTCCTCGTTCTATTTTGAAGCCACATAGACTCTCAGGGAGAAGACCTTGATCGAAGATGGGCCGTGGGGCGATGGAGAAGAATTCTGGCGAGTATCTTCCCTGCAATTGAAAGCAAGGAGATGCCTCGGTGTTTGTCACAGGATTGGCGGTTTCCTTTACGTTTGTAAAGATGAACTATTGATGCGTCCTTGAAATCTTGTGGCATGGTCTCGTTCACCCATATGTTTGTAAAGACTTGGTGAAGCTGCTCTGTTAGGACCGGCCCACCTGCCTTGTATATCTCTGCCGGGATGGAGTCAGGACCAGTTGCCTTGCCGCTGGAGAGTTGCTGGATGGCTTTGTTTACTTCCACTATGATTGGCAGGTCATCAAGTGTCTCATTGGTAGGAACTTGAGGAATGCAGTTGATGGTTTTATCATCGAAGAAGGAAGTTTTTGTTAGTGAGTTTGTGATTATGAGTGAGTATATGTGTATGTGAGGGAGTGAGTAATTGTGTGTTATTGAGTGTGTGCATACCTGTGAGAGTTTGTGTAAATGATATCATTATGTATTGAGGTAAGTATGATGTGTGTATGCATGTGCTTGTATCTGTTCGCCTGTCTCATAACATGGTAATGTCCATTTTCATGTTTACAATATTCATTTGACAATGTGTTTATTTCCTATGTGAAAGTAACATGAACAATAGATAATTGATGAACGAAAGATGACTGATTGGAAGGGCCGAATATAAACCAGCCTGCCTGACCAATTTGTGACACATTGAAAATAAAGTTCTTTCAGGTCGTTCCCACCTCTCTCTCTCTCTCTCTCTCTCTCTCTCTCTCTCTCTCTCTCTCTCTCTCTGTCTCTCGCTCTCTCTCTGTCTCTCTCTCTTTGTCTCTCTCTGTCTCTCTCTCTGTCTCTCTCTGTCTGTCTCTCTCTTTGTCTCTCTCTGTCTCTATGTCTCTCTGTCTCTTTGTCTCTCTCTGTCTGTCTCTCTCTCTTTGTCTCTCTCTGTCTCTCTCTGTGTCTCTCTCTCTTTGTCTCTCTCTGTCTCTCTCTGTCTCTCTCTCTGTCTCTCTCTCTGTCTCTCTGTCTCTCTCTCTATGTCTCTCTCTGTGTCTCTCTCTCTCTTTGTCTCTCTTTCTGTCTCTCTCTCTGTCTCTCTGTCTCTCGCTCTCTCTCTGTCTCTCTGTCTCTCTCTCTCTCTTTGTCTCTCTCTGTCTCTCTCTGTCTCTCTCTGTCTCTCTCTCGCTCTCTCTCTCTCTCTTCGTCTGTCTCTCTGTCTCTCTGTCTCTCTGTCTCTCTGTCTCTCTGTCTCTCTCTGTCTTTCCCTCTCTCTCTCTCTCTCATAGTTTCTGTCTATCCCTTATTGTGTGTCTATCTCCCTCCGGTTCTCAGACTTAGCCAGATCCAATAATCTCACAAACCACAGTCTCGAGTTAAGGAACAAACCGACAGTCATTGTTCATTGTTTCGCCTCTTTCTGATTCGTTAATAACCATTTAAAAAAAAAAAAACAACATATCCCATAAGCCACCAACACCCTTAAACCATGAGTACCTCGCTCCAACTCACACCTTTAATTCCGAACACAAGAAAACAAAATTACCATAAAATTGATTAGATTTTTCAAGAATATTATTCTCAATTTGGCTTTTCAAAATAATTGTCTCTGGCATAAAGTGCTAATGGCACGTGCCAGATTGTCACAACCAAAGCTAAAGTGCGATTTTGCCAACGCTTACCCAGTCTTTCTAAGATTTCACCAAAAGTTTCGCGTTTTTTTTTTATTAAACTTAATTATTTGTTATTTTTTGTTTCAAAGATAGCTTTTCACAGGAGCTTCATCTCGTTTTTTTATCTGTGTTTTCAACCTCAATAGATGGAGTCTGTTAGCTGTTCTTTCGGTTGATTGATTCCTTGCGATGTTCATTGATCTCTACACTTATTGTTTGTTTTTCCCTTTCTTAATTGTTGTGAACGTTTCGGCATCGCCTAGGTTCCCATAAATTGTACCTGTTGACACTGACAACCCTATCGATCGCACTGTCATTGATTATCGCTACTCGATTGCCTTTAAACAACCCGTTATTGTTGTCTGTGAGTCTCTCTGCTTGGTCTCTGTCTTCCACTTTCACTTTCTCTCTCTCTCACTCTCTCCCCCTCACTATCTCTCTCCATCACTCTCACTCTCTCCCTTACTCTTTCTCACTATTCTCTCTCCCACTCTCTCCCTCCCTCTGTCCCCATCACTTTCTCTCCCTCAATATCTCTCCATCAGTCTCTCTCTCTCCATCAATCTCTCTCCATCACTCTTTCTCCCCAAATCTCTCTCCAAAACTCTGTGTACTCAATCTCTCTCCATCACTCTCTCCATCACTCTTTCTCTCTCTCTCTCCATCACCCTTGTTCCCTCTCTCCCCATCATTCTCTCCCCATCACCCTTCTCTCACACTTTCTTTCCATTAGTCTCTCTCCCTCATCTCTCTCCCTCAGTTTCTCTCCATCACTCTCAATCAATTTCTCTCCATCACTCTCTCTCTCTCAATCTCTCTCCATCACTACCTTCATCTCTTACTCCTCTCTTTCCATCACCCTTTACCCCCTCTCTCTCCATCACCCTTTACCCCCTCTCTCTCCATCACCCTCTCTCTCACACTCTCTCTCCATTAGTCTCTCTCCATCACTCTCTCTCTCCATCACCCTCTCTCCCTCATGTGTGTTGGGGATGTGTGCGGGGATGTATGTGTGGAGGTATTGTGTGTGTGTGGGGGGGGGGGGTGTATGTGTGGGTGACGGGATGTGTGGTGGGTGCTGGTGTGTGTGGGTGAGGATGTGTGTGGGTGGGTGGGGGATTTTTGGGTGGATGGTTGGAAGTGTGTGGGGGTTGGTGGGGGGGGGGGGCTGTGTGTGTGGGTGGGTGATTGATGTGTGGGTGAATTTGTGTGTGGAGGTGTGGGAGATCTGTGTGCGTTGGGGATGGGTTTGTGATGGGTGTGGGGGATGGGTGTGGGGATGTGTGTGGGGATGTGTATGTGGGTTATGGATATATCTGTGTGGGTGGGTGAATGTGTGTGGGTTGGATAAGTGGGGATGGGGGAGGATGTATGTGTGGGTTGTGGTATTATTTGTAGGTGGGTGTGGGTGGGAGATGTGTGGGAGATGTGTGGGAAGATGTGTGTGTGTGAGGGATGTGTTGGTGGGGATGTGTGGATGGGTGGGTTGTTGCGGTGTGTGAATGTGGGCGGGAAGAAGGGAGATGTATGTGTTGATGGGTGGGTGGGTGATGTGTGGGTGTGAGTGGTTGAGGGATGAGTTCGTGAGTGGAGGGATATGTGTGGGGATGAGTGTAAGTTTGGGGGATGTGTGTGGTATGGGTGGGGAGATGTGTGTGTGGGTGGGTGTGTATGGGTGGTGTGGTGTGTGTGGATGGGAGGTGTGTGGTTGTAGATAGGGGATGTGTTTGTGGGTGGGGATGTGTGTGGGGGGATATGTGTATGGGTGAGGATATTTGTGTGTGGGAGAGAATTATGTGTGTTAGTGGGGTGCGGTGTGGGTGGGTGTGTATGTGGGTGGAGGATGTGTGGTTAAGGGATATATGGTTAGGGATGGTGATTTGGCGATGGGTGGGTGGAGGATGTGTGGATGGTTCAGTGTGTGTAGGTTAGGATGGGTGGGGGATTTGTGCGTGGGTGGGTTCGGGGAGTGTGGGTGGGTGGGGGAGATTTGTGGGTGTGGAATGTGTGTAATGAGAATGTGTGTAAGTGGGGGATGTGTGGGTGGGTGCGGGATTTCTGTGTGGGTAGGAGAGGGATGTGTGGTTTGGCGGGTAGATGTGTGGGTGGGTGGTGGATGTGTGGTTGGGGACGTGTGGGTGGCTGGATGGTTGGGAGTGTGTGTGTGGGTCGTGGAGGATATGTGGATGAGTGAGTGTTAGTGTTATTTGATGGGTGGAAGATGTGTGTGTGTGGGCGGTGTGTTTAGGTGGGGATGTGTGTGGATTGGGGGATGTGTGGGTGGGGATGAGTGAGTGGGGGATATGTGGGTGGGTGCATGTATGTGTGCCTGGGTGTGTGTGTGGTGGGGAGGGGGGGGGGGACGTGCGTATTGGGGACGTGCGTATTGGGGATGTATTGTGGGTGGGGAGTTGTGTGTAGATGTATGTGTGCATGGATGTCTGTGTGTGGTTGGGTGGTGGATGTGTGGGTGGATGGGGGATGTGTGGGTGGGTGGGGTTTGTGTCTCATAACATGGAAAATGCATTGTTTATGTTTACAACATTCATTTAACAATGTTTTTTTTCCTATGTGAATGTATTATGCACTATTGATGAACGGAAGATGACTTATTGAAAGGGCCGAATGTAAAACGCGCCTGCGTGCCCAATTTGTTACCCTTTGAAAATAAAGTCCGTTCGTACGTTCGTTCTCTCTCACCCCCCCCCCCCCTCTCTCTCTCTCTCTCTCCCTCAATCTCTCTCCATCATTCTCTCCCCCTCATTTTCTCTCTGTCACTTTTTCTCCCTCATATCACTCTCTCTCTCAATCTCTCTCCATCTCTCTCCTCCTCTCTCTCTCTCTCTCTCTCTCTCTCTCACACACACACACACACACACACACACACTGCAACGATCACCCCAACCCCTGTATTTCCTGATCCCATGCCCACAATAACACCCTAAATGTCTCCACGCCAAAGAGAAAGGGCACCACGCACATCATCTTGCCTCAGAGACATAAATATTTGAGCCTCATCAAAGTTCGCGTGGGTGCAGAAAGAACAGTGGTGGCAGGCATGTTTGCTGGATGGCGAGTCCAACGCTGACCAACCCCGACACCGGACACGGGACATTAGATACATGCTGCGCCACAAACTAAGACAGGTAGGAGAACATTCTGACTGAGACTAAGTCGCAAAGATAACTTATCACAAAACAGAAGAATGATTCGGTCATCATTTTCGTCAACAATATGAGAAGACAAAAACTGGAATATGTTTTGACAACCGGAAATATGTTTGGAAAGAGGGATAGAGGAAGACAGCGACCAACAATTCTTGACTGTCTTGTGTCATGGTACGGAGGTGAGTCAACATAAGAATTGATTCAGGACGTCGGAAATTGCATTTTATAGAGAGGCATGATCACCCACGCCAGCAGGCAATGCACTGGATGATGATGATGATGATGATGATGATGATGATGATGATGAGGAGGAGGAGGAGGAGGAAGAGAACTGGCGAAGGAAAGAGAGTCTGTCGGGGGAGTTATGATGGGTGTGACGTTTTCCATAGATCTTACTGCTGGGTGATTAGGTCTTTGATCTCTCCTGTCAAATTCTTGTCACTGCTTGCTCACTAGGCAGCTCATGGCTGGACTAGTTACGTCGCACACTTACCCTAACAACTAATCCTGATCATGTGTCACGCCGATGAGCGTGTGGCTCATGGCTCACCATCTCACACCATCACCAGAGCCTCACCTTCGTGCTCTTGTCCTGGTTACATCATGTGGCCAAAACATCCAGGTATTTATCTCTCTGTCCTTGTTCAATCCCCTCGATTTTGCAAGTTGTCATTAAGTTTTCTGATTTCTTCTTCTTCTCCTGCGTTCATCCGGATTTTTTTTTTTCCGGATGTGACTGCGTTGTGCCTGTTTACAGCAGAGCTGCGTTCTTGCGCCGTTAGGCCGACACATGCGACTTCTGCGGGCATTTGTTGACCGGGTTAACCTTCCCGGGGGTTTTCTGATTTAATCGCAATCAAAACATTCCCTACAAATTCACTATGCAATCAGTTTATGGCTTTTATGTGTGTGCGTTTTTTTTTAAATCTTTATATTTTTTGGGGTGTAGGAATTGCTCATTAGTGTATATATCCCATCTTTGTATTATTTGCATTTCCCTCACAAATCACATTTCCACTGACATTGGGCGTTGCCCAGCACGTCTGCTCTCTGCTGAGAAGACGGCATTGCATGAACATGCTGGAAGTTGTAGCAAATAAATTCACTTAAAAGTCGTTTAAAAATCGACAGGGTCGACTTCATTGCACCGGTTTTTTTTAAAAAATCCCACATGGCTCAGTTCTTTTCGAAGCGCGGAAAGCGTCGCACAATACACGAACTCCGTAGCTCCAGCGACGACCTCCAGGAGTCTAAAAAAATGCACTCGTGAACCGAAGAACGCGGCCTAGAATCGAACCCATAACCTACGGAGCCAGTGTCAGGCGACTTGACCATTTCGCCAGAGACTCGCATTTTGCCACAGAGACTCCCATTTCGCCACAGAGACTTCCAGCGACAAACTTTAAATCAACAAAATGTGAACACATATGTTGTCCGCAACCGGCGTCTATCGTAGAGAGGGTAGTGACCCGCGGTTTCACAGTTCTCAGACACACAGAGGCCAGGGTTGGAAATCAATTGCCGGCGATTCGGAAGCAGATCGGTTTGCATTGATTTTGATTATATGAGGTTTCGGCCGTTCAGAAAGCAATAGCAAACTACTGAACTAACATTGCCGAGTAGATCACAAACAGCTAACAAAGCTGAGATTGACTGCAACGTTCTGTAAATGATATGCCACTAACGTAAAGTAGTCGTACCGGCGTGATATAAACCGTATCAGCCGTCAAGTGCCGACTGGTTTGAAGATACTGGGCTGGAACCATTTACCAAATACATCTCATGGCGAGACAAGTGGTCCTAGACCTTCGCTTAATCTCGTCCTTGTGTTGGGGGACGTTAACTACAAGTACCTCTGAAGTCAAAGTGGATTTACCTCATGACGAGGGACACTGGTAATAGGGAAAGCTAATCCACACGCAAAAATCTATCCAGTGCAATAAAAGTAGTATGGGCTACGCTTGACTTCAAAGCATGAGATCGGACAAAACATAATGATAAATAAAATCTGGCCTACTAGTGTGTGGTGAAACATGACTTCTCATTATACGATTTACACTAGCGTGTGGTGAAACATGACTTCTCATTATACGATTTACACTAGCGTGTGGTGAAACATGACTTCTCATTATACGATTTACACTAGCGTGTGGTGAAACATGACTTCTCATTATACGATTTACACTAGTGTGTGGTGAAACATGACTTCTCATTATACGATTTACACTAGTGTGTGGTGAAACATGACTTCTCATTATACGATTTACACTAGTGTGTGGTGAAACATGACTTCTCATTATACGATTTACACTAGCGTGTGGTGAAACATGACTTCTCATTATACGATTTACACTAGTGTGTGGTGAAACATGACTTCTCATTATACGATTTACACTAGCGTGTGGTGAAACATGACTTCTCATTATACGATTTACACTAGCGTGTGGTGAAACATGACTTCTCATTATACGATTTACACTAGTGTGTGGTGAAACATGACTTCTCATTATACGATTTACACTAGCGTGTGGTGAAACATGACTTCTCATTATACGATTTACACTAGTGTGTGGTGAAACATGACTTCTCATTATACGATTTACACTAGCGTGTGGTGAAACATGACTTCTCATTATACGATTTACACTAGTGTGTGGTGAAACATGACTTCTCATTATACGATTTACACTAGTGTGTGGTGAAACATGACTTCTCATTATACGATTTACACTAGCGTGTGGTGAAACATGACTTCTCATTATACGATTTACACTAGTGTGTGGTGAAACATGACTTCTCATTATACGATTTACACTAGCGTGTGGTGAAACATGACTTCTCATTATACGATTTACACTAGTGTGTGGTGAAACATGACTACTAATTTTGCGAATTACACTAGTGTGTCGTGAAACATGACCTCTAATTATACTATTTACACTAGTGTGTCGTGAAACATGACCTCTAATTATACTATTTACACTAGTGTGTCGTGAAACATGACCTCTAATTATACGATTTACACTAGTGTGTCGTGAAACATGACCTCTAATTATACTATTTACACTAGTGTGTCGTGAAACATGACCTCTAATTATACTATTTACACTAGTGTGTTGTGAAACATGACCTCTAATTATACTATTTACACTAGTGTGTCGTGAAACATGACCTCTAATTATACGATTTACACTAGTGTGTCGTGAAACATGACCTCTAATTATACTATTTACACTAGTGTGTCGTGAAACATGACCTCTAATTATACGATTTACACTAGTGTGTTGTGAAACATGACCTCTAATTATACTATTTACACTAGTGTGTCGTGAAACATGACCTCTAATTATACTATTTACACTAGTGTGTCGTGAAACATGACCTCTAATTATACTAGTGTAGAAAGATGTTTGTCACTCGAGTTGAGGGAAAGCGTTCTTAAGACCTATATTGGTCTATCCTGATGTACGGATAGATATGCAGATAATACAGCATTGAATGCAGACAATGATCTGCAACATTTAGTAGATGCGAATGTTGCACACAGTGAACAACTTAGGAAAGAATTAAATTGTAAAAAGACACAGATTATGGTCGTCACTAGGAAGAAGGAAATACCACAATGTAATACACATGTGATTGAGAATATTCTTAAACAAGTGAATCGGTACAATAACCTCGGAATAGTCATAACATCTGATGGGAGATGCCTTGAAGAGATTAGAACAAGAATCGTCATGGCGAAGGCTACCTTTAGCAAGATGAAAATCATACTGACCAATAAAAAGATGTCAATTGAAACGAGAAAAAGAATGTTGAGGGGATACATAGAACCTGTACTTTTATATGGATGTGAAACTTGGACAATGAGCAGACATGCAGAAAAACATCTGATGGCTGTAGAAATGTGGTTTCTGCTGATAATGGAAAGAATACCATGGACAGACAGAAAAACTAATGACCAAGTCCTACAAGAAACAAATGAAAACCGTAAACTGATTAGATAAATTAGGCGTGGACCGTCAAACTTTGTTGGGTCACTTTATGAGAAGAAATAAATTGGAGAACTTGGTGACAACTGGCAATATCGAGGGAAAGAGAACAAGGAGAACAGAGACGTAAATAGCTGGATGGCTTGGCCACGTTGTATGATCGAGACAAATCAAATCAAATCAAATCAACTTTATTAGGGTCATAAATTGGGCGCGCAGGCCCGTCTTACATTCGGCCCTTTCAATCACTCGTCTTTCGTTCATCAAGAGCATTATACATTTACATAGGAAGAAAAATAAACATTGTGAAATGAATGTTGTAAACATAAACAAGGCTAATTACCATGTTATGAGGCCCATCTCCCACCTATCCATACATCACCCCACCCACACAACCCCACTACAAGAACACCGAGCGGATCCACGACTCTGGTGATCGAGTGAGATGGCAAAACATGACCGCCCACGCTTACCGGCATGGCACATAATGATGATGTATGGGAGGGCATCATGGACACTTAGCGGTCAAGTGATTAATTATGCTAAGGTTTCGGACATGTGGTGTTTTAGAAGCAAGATGAGAATACTCAATCAATCAATCATGTGCCATGCCGGAAAGCGTGGGCGGTCATGACTCGCCATTTCACTCGATCACCAGAGTCGAGGATCAGTTCAGTGTTCCTGTCTCGTCCATGCCATGTGGCCAAGCGATCCAGGTATTTTCCTCTCGGTCTTCTCACGGTCTGTTCTCTTCGATCAGGAGAGAGTGAATGAGTGAGAGTGTGTGTGTGTGAGTGAATGGGTGAGAGTGAATGAGTGAGAGTGAATGAGAGAGAAAGAGAGAGAGAGAGAGAGAGAGTGTGTGCGTGTGTGTGTGTGTGTGTGTGTGAGCGTACGCATGCGCGTGAGTGTGTGTATATGAAAGAATACAGAGAGAGAGAGAGAGAGAGAGAGAGAGAGAGAGAGAGAGAGAGAGAGAGAGAGAGAGAGAGAGAGCTGAACAGATGCATGTCATGTAACATGCATGTTATGTAACACGCGAATCCATATGTTTGTGTATTCTCATCTGTCATATTATCAGTTAAATACCATTTGATTTTATCATGTGTAATCTGAACTTATGTTCATTACTGTAGTTTGAGTGAGAGAGTGAGTGAGTGTGAATGAGAGACAGAATGAGTGAGAGTGAATGAGTGAGCGTGAGAGTGAATGAGTGAGAGGTGAATGAGTGAGCGTGAGAGTGAATGAGTGAGCGGGAGAGTGAATGATTGAGCGTGAGAGTGAATGAGTGAGCGGGAGAGTGAATGAGTGAGAGTGAATGAGTGAGCGGGAGAGTGAATGAGTGAAATCAAAATCAAATCAAATCAAATCAACTTTATTAGGGTCACAAATTGGGCGCGCAGGCCCGTCTTACATTCGGCCCTTCCAATCACTCGTCTTTCGTTCATCATGAGCATTAAGCATTTACATAGGAAGAAAAATAAACATTGTGAAATGAATGTTGTAAACATAAACAAGGCTAATTACCATGTTATGAGGCCCATCTCCCACCTATCCATACATCACCCCACCCACACAACACCCCCACCTACCCACACACACGCGCACCAAGGGACACATACACACCCCACCTACCCACACACACACACACACACAGGGGACACATACATACCCCACCAACCGACCCATCCCCCTCCCGCACATCCCTCACCCACACACACACTGCCCTCACCTGATCCCCCAACCAAAACACACTCGCCACCCACAAAAATTCCCCCACCAACCCACACATCCCACGCCCATCCACATCCTACACCACACATCCTCTCCCCACCCACACCTCAAACCACCCATCCCCCAGCCACATCTCCATCGACAACATATTCCCCACCCATGCACACAATCCCCCACCAACCCGCACATCGCACATCCACTCACACATCCCCAAACCATACACACACATCCCCACCAACTGACATGTCCCTACACCCCCCCCCCACACACACACATCTCCCTAACCAACCATACATCCCCAATCCACTCACACACACCCCACCACCCACACATACAACTTCCACCCACCCACACATGCCATAACCTAATCCCCCACCACACAATCCCCCACCCACACATCACATGCACCCCCTACCACGCACTATTCCCAACCCATGCACCACACACACACATATCCCTCACCAACACATCCCCACTTACACACCATACACATGTCCCCCACCCATATACCACACAATATTCCCACCCACTCCCACACAAATACCCTTACCCATCCACCCCACATACCCCCACTCACACACCACAAAAATCCCCCACCCACACACACATACCTCACCCACACAATATCCCCAACCAACACACCACACACCTCTCCCCACCCACACACGCATTCCCTACCCGTCCACCAACACACACTCACTCACGCATACATCCTCCACTACGCACCCACACACCCCCACCCACCCCCACCCACCCCCACCCCCAACCAAACATCTCTCGATCACAATACCCCTACCCGCACACATCCTCCACCCACTCACACATCCCACCCCGACACATACAACTCCCTCACCCACCTACACATCCCTAAGCCACTCACACCCCCCACCCACACATTCCCCATCCACACACACACATCTCCCACCCACACACCCCACATACTTCCCCCAACCACCACAATCTCCTACTCACCTACACATATACCCCACCCATACGCACATCCCCCACACCACACACTATCCTCCACCCATACCACCACAAACATACCCTCCACCCACACATCATTCACACATCCCCACCAACACACCGCACACATATCTCATACCCACACACCATACACTTCTACCCACCCGCTCTTGCATCCCTAATCCACCCAACAC
Organism: Cepaea nemoralis; assembly: GCA_014155875.1. Classification (NCBI taxonomy): domain Eukaryota; kingdom Metazoa; phylum Mollusca; class Gastropoda; order Stylommatophora; family Helicidae; genus Cepaea; species Cepaea nemoralis. Next base: position 37,622 of record JACEFZ010014224.1, read on the forward strand.
AATCCCCTACCCACACAACCCCGCCTCCCACACATACTTCCTCAAACCATCCACACATCTCCACCCACATAAACACACATCCCCCGCATCCGTCCCATACACATATCCTCCACCCATACACACATCCCCCACACCCATTCCAACACCCCTACTTTCACACCCACACATCCATCCACACATCCCACCAACACCCACAAATACCACTACCCACCAAATCCCACACACCCCAACCCATCCAAACGCATACCCCCACCCACACACCCCCACCCACACATATCCCCACACTCACACACATCCTCCACATACACTCACACTTCCTTACATCTAGACACATACAAAATGTCTCACGTTAGTATTGAAACTAGTATGAACAAACTCCCACACTTTACTCACACACATACACTGACACTTGTCATGAGCAGTCTCATAAAAATGTTAAACATGGAGAAAAATGTGTACATAAAATGTATGTGACCTAAAAATAGTGATGCTCTCTCTCTCTCTCTCTCTCTCTCTCTCTCTCTCTCTCTCTCTCACACACACACACACACACACACACATTCACTCTCACACATTCACTCTTCCGCTCATTCATTCACTCTCATGGGAGAATGAATGAGTGAGCGGGAGAGTGAATGAGTGAGCGGGAGAGTGAATGAGTGAGCGGGAGAGTGAATGAGTGAGCGGGGGAGTGAATGCGTGTGTGGGAGAGTGAATGAGTGAGAGTGTGTGTGTGAGTGAATGAGTGAGAGGGAATGAGTGAGAGTGAATGAGAGAGAGAGAGAGAGTGTGTGTGTGGTGTGTGTGTATGTGTGTGTGTGTGTGTGTGTGTGTGTGGGGCACGCTGGCATCACTACTTTTACGTCACATACTTTTTATGTACATATTTTTCTCCATGTTTAGCCTTGTTTATGTTTACAACATTCATTTCACAATGTTTATTTTTCTTCCTATGTAAATGTATAATGCTCTTGATGAACGAAAGACGAGTGATTGGAAGGGCCGAATGTAAGACGGGCCTGCGCGCCCAATCTGCGACCCTAATAAGTTGATTTGATTTGATTTGATGTGATCTTGCCAGTTGTCACTAAGTTTCCAATCCATTTCTTCTCATATCTGTCCAAAAAATTTTGACTGTCTACGTCTAATTTCTCTAATCAATTTACGATTTTCATTTGTCTCCTGTAGTACTTGGTCATTGGTTTTTCTGTCTGTCCATGGTATTCTTTGCATTTTACTCAGAAACCACAATTCTGCGGCCATCAGATGTTTTTCAGATTGATTGCACATGGTCCGAGTTTCACATCCATACAAAAGTACAGGCTCTATGTATCTCTTCAACACTTCTTGTTTCTTCTTCTTTTCTTGTTTGAATTGACATCTTTTTATTGGTCAGTATGTTTTTCATCTTGATAAAGGCTACTTTCGCCATGGCGATTCTTGTTCTAATCTCTTCAAGGCATCTCCCATCAGATGTTATGACTGTTCCGAGATAATTGCCCCGATTCACTTGTTGAAGAATGTTCCCATTTACTTGTATATTACATTGTGGTATTTCGTTCTTCCCAGTGACGACCATAACCTGTGTCTTCTTACAATTTAATTCCAACCCCAGCTGCTCACTTTGTACAACAACTGCCAGAACACTGAAGACAGAGAAACAGTAATGAAGATGTCTTGAATGAAGTTAACTCACAAAGAGAACTGGTTACTCGCATCAGAAGCATAAAATTAACATTTTTTAGGCATGTAATGAGAAGGGTAAAGTAAGAGTATATCGTTAAAACTGGAGGGTAGAGAAGAAGAGAGATAGGGGAGACGAAGAGAGAAGATGATGTACAGTCTGACATCACGGCATGGAGGAACATCAGTATCAGAAATAATTGTAAGCACACGAGACAGAGGTTGTGGACAAACATGATCACCAGCGCCCCACGGCCTGGATTATAAGAAGAAGCAAGAATATCGTCGAACGTGTTCACGTCTCCTCACATAGGATGCAAACATTTAGCAGAGTAGACACGAGATACAAGTTCTTAAACATGGGCGAATGGACAAGAACGCGCGTTCTTAATCATCCGGTGTGCTAATGCCGAAGTAAGGGGTTCAACCCCTACACCGGAGAGTTTGGACTAAAATGTTGACTTCTCATCCTTGACTTGGGGACATAATTTACAAGTACTTCTGAAGTCGGTGTTGGTTCGACCGATGGCGAGAGACACTGGTAATAACTTAAAAAACAAACAAACAAACAAACAAACAAACAAACCACACACACACACACACACACACACACACACACACACACACCTCGACTGAAGCAAATCGCGGTGTTAACCTTCACCTGGCTAAAGAGGATTTGATGAGAGCAATGGGAAGGAGAATGACACGCTCTGACAACTTCTCTATCAGTTTGTCTGTGGACTGATTAAATGTTGACAGTAACCATCTCATCTGATCTTGTTCTTCTTATACCGTGTGGTGTCGATGTAAAGCATAAACAGCGGGAGAGTGCCCATTTATGGGTTTCAAGTATCCTCTCTTTATCGAGATTCCCACGCATTCTTTTATTGCCTCTGTCCATCCTCTTCTGGTTCCATTTGGTCTGTACATCATTGCTTGTTGTGGTATACTGTTAGCCGGTGGCCTAGTTATATGGCAGAACCATTTCACTTGCTGTTTTCTAATGAAATCTAGTGCAGCCAGCAGGCTTAGAATCGACTAGCCCCTCACAGGAGGGGTGAAAATTGGTGAAAGTGAAAATTAGCTGCCTGCCGATGACCCGCAGACTGCACAACCTCACATCCATACGGTGTAGACAGGCAAACCAACGCGGCGCCGACTCGCCACGGAAGACGTCTCCTCCTTCGTCAGATTATTTCTATCCTAAACCTGCAACTGGCCTAGACATCCGGCTGGGGATAGGAGCATTGAAGAAACAGACAGAAGCATAATCGGATGGTGGTAATGATGTAACTAAATTTACGACCGATGAACATTATGGTGGCGTTGGAGAAGTTAATGTTAACATGAAGGCGATGATGATGATGATGATGATGATGATGATGATGATGATGATGATGATGATGGTGGTGAGGATAATGATTATGTTATAAGCCCCATCCATATCACTGGGTTAAACTAACCTATCGCAGAAGCCACTCTGCACGGCTCTCCAAACCCTATTAATCCCTCAGATACCCCTGATTCAAACACATTCCTAGTGTTACACCGAAAAATACAAATTAAGCCCAACAAAATCCGAAGTCAGTAATACTCAATTACCAGCAGAACATGACTGTCGTTTGAGAGCGGCAACTAATAATTAAGTCAACAGATTGGTCAATAACATATGATATTTGTACAAGACAACAAGCGTATAATTTACTCAGCCGCTACGTATCGTTAGTGTCAGCATGATCAACAGCGGTTCCCAAATAAAGCATTCTTGGGGCCACTCTAACAAGAGAAAACTTGTTCATGCCAAATTTGGCTTATATTGCTACTTGCCTGTGGTAACAAATCCGCCGGGGAGCAATCATGGCAGGAGGCGTTTGATCAAGTGGTAACAAATCCGCCGGGGAGCAATCATGGCAGGAGGCTTTTGATCAAGTGGTAACAAATCTGCCGGGGAGCAATCATGGCAGGAGGCTTTTGATCAAGTGGTAACAAATCCGCCGGGGAGCAATCATGGCAGGAGGCTTTTAATCAAGTGGTAACAAATCCGCCGGGGAGCAATCATGGCAGGAGGCTTTTGATAAACAGGAGCAATCATGGCAGGAGGTTTTTGATCAACAGAAGCAGTCCCCCCCCCCCCGGGGCCACATGTTTCGGCCCTTTTACCTTCTTCCCACACTCAATGGGCGGGCCCGTCTGGGTCATAACTTCCGGACTTTTTCTTCTTGTGGTACTTATTCATCCAGACATATCCCTTGTCGACATCGCTAAGCCCAGGAGCCAACCCACCACCGAGGGACAAGTATTATGTATCTAGCAGAGTTGGCATTGTACAGGTACTGACGGTGAGAAAGCCAGCATCTTCCCCTGGCAGTTGGCCGCAATCTTCACCTCCGTCTCGATGGCTAGTTATGACCCAGTCAGCAGACGTCGTTGCTGCCGTGTTGCCGTATTCACACCCCGCTAACAACTTGCGGAACCACACACCTGCACGCTGCCAGGGAAAGCCAGCTCTTCCTCGGGATAATTCTATTAAAGCTTGCGCCTCCACACCCCCCCCCCCCCCCGACCCTATCATCGCTGCAGGGCGTGGTCCTTACAAGAGCACTATTCCGCCGGAAGTGGTAGTTCCCGACGCTTGGCTGCAGAGGTTTGGCTTTGGATAACATTTCCGATCCGGGTGATCGCTACATTGTAATGTGCCCATCACTATGTAGCACCCCAGCTTGGGTAGCCTGTTCTGACACAGGGCCGTAGTTGTTGTTTTTCTCTCATTGTGGGGTAGCAATCTTATGGAAAAGAGAGTTGTTTTAGTCTCATTGTCGGGTTGAAATCTCATAGAGAATAGAGTTGTTTTGATCTCATTGTGAGGTTGCAATCTTATTGAGAAGAGAGTTGTTTTGGTCTCACTGTGAGGTTGCAATCTTATGGAAAAGAGAGTTGTTTTGGTCTCACTGTGAGGTTGCAATCTTATGGAGAAGAGGGTTGCTTTGTACGCATGCCAATGTTGGATATGAGTGATCAAATTGTGACAGGAAACTGAAGGAAGTGGACATGTGATTTTTAGAGAGGTGGTGAGAAGAAATAAATACCACAATATAATATACAGGTACATGGGAATATTCTTAAACAAGTGAATCTGCACAAATATCTCAGAATAGTCATAACATCTGATAAGAGATGATTTGAAGAGATTAGAACAAGAATCGCAATGGCATTGGTAGCCTCTTGCAAGATGGAAAAAAATATTGATCAATAAAACGATGTCACTTGCATTGAGAAAAAGTGTTGAAGTGCTATATCTACTTTTGTATGAATGTGAAACGCGGACAATGAGCAGATACGTTGAAAAATTAAGGAAAAAAAAACATCTTTAGGCAGCAAAAATATGCTTTCCCAGAAAAATTTAAAGAATAACATGGACAGACAGCAAAACCAAAGTGCGCGTCCTACAAGAAACAAATGAAAGCCGTAAACTTATTAGAGGAAAAACGATGGCAGAAGTGAAATAGAAATTAAAAAAAAGAGAATAGGAATGGCCAAACATGCTTTCAACAGCATGAAATCAGTATTAACATCTGGAGATACTAACAATGCATTAAAATAAGAATTGTAAAATGTTACATATATTTAACACTATTGAATGGTGCGGAAGCCTGAACATTGAACAAGCAAGAATAGAGGCCCAGAAGATGTGGATATACAAGAATAGAGAAAATGTGTGGTGGGTGGGAGATGTGTGAGTGTGGGGGTTGTGTGGGATGTGTGGGTTGGAGGATGGGTGGATGGATGGGAGCATGTATGTGCCTGTGGATATATGTGTGGTTGGGTGGTGGATGTGTGTGTGTGAGGGACAAGCGGATGGGTAGGGGATGGGTGGGTGGGTGGGGGTTTGTCTCATAACATGGTAACACGCATTGTTTATGTTTACAACATTCATTTGACAATGTTCTTTTCCCTATGTTTTGATTGATTGATTGATTGATTTAGGAGCCGACATCACAGCATTCGGGACATTCCCATAAGCTCTCCGTCCCCATCCTCAGCAGCCAGCGATGAGTTCCAACACTAATAGTTCCAGTAGCAATCTGATTATATGTCCGTCTCGCCTTTCCTCTGAGCGTCGAGCGTCGGCCAAATCCCCTCGTCACACCTCGCTGTCTTATTCTTGCCAGACCATGGTGATTCATTTGCTCCTCCGAGGTGTACACGTGCTCCCACAAGGCCGCAACCACTATGTGCACGCACTATGCACTGATGAACGAAAGATGAGTGATTGGAAGGGCCGAATGTAAGACGGGCCTGCGTTGCCCAATTTGTTACCCTTTGAAAATAAAGTTTGTTTGTTCGTTCGTTCGTTCTTTCGATATACAGACAATATGTCGTATTTTATGGAAACAAAAACAATCAAATACAAACGTTCTAGAAAAACTGGAAATGAAAAGAGTGTTGATGAAAGAAATAAAAAAAGAGGCATGTGAAATATTTCGGGCACTTTAAAAGACATAATACTTTTCTAAAACCACACTGGAGGGCAAGGTTGAGGGCAAGCGAACAAGAGGTATACAACGATACAAGTGGGAAGATATCATCAAGAGATGGACAAAGCGATGGATATGACAGAATGTACAGTCTGGGCGAGAGACAGTGTTGGAGATCCATTGCAGCCGACATTCATTGTGGAGACGGCACCTGATTGATTGATTGATTCGAGAAATTAGACATCGACAATCAAGACATTTGATTACTATCAAAGCACTTGTCTTTGATACTTACGGTATGCACATTTATTTAATGTTTTTAAAACCGTCACTACACAGGAGGTACCACTTGACAAGCTTGAGATCCCCTGGACCTAAATATCTCTAGACATGTTGCAACATGCACCACACGACACGGTTGACTCTGCCAGGTCCACAAATACATTCACATAATGATTGTCGTGAATGCGGGGCATATACACAAACAAATATCTTGATTATAAACTTTCTTTGGTGCTTTAATTGTATCTTCTGTACATATGCATATAGTTGGTAGGTATTGATTGCAACTGATAACATAGGATGGCTCTGTTTCGTAGACTTTTTTGTTTTTCTAACCATTTACCCAACTTCACGACTGGGATAAACAGTCGAATCTGCAATGTTGTGGGCGTTTTATAAGGCACATTAAAGTGTATTAGAAACGAGAAAAACACAAACGTGTTTATTTTTAAGAGATAAAGCTCTAGGCATGGGGAGCACACAAGTCGGGGTCTAAGGTCAGGGAGGCATGTTAGCAGGAGGTTAGCAATAGGATAAGCATGTAAACAAGTCGGTAAGGTGGTAAGTTCATAAATCAGTAGGTAAGCGAGTCAGTCAGTTGGTCATCAGTTAGTCAGTCAGTAAATTAGTCAATCAGCTAGTCAGCTAGTCTGCCACTTAGTCGGTCTGTCAATCAGCCGGTAAAAGCGTAAGGAAAGGAGAAAGTAGCTAGTAAGAAAGTAGAGTCAGTATGGAAATAAGTAAGAATACCAGTATGAAAGTAAGTTAATGAGCCAGTATGAAAGTATGGAAGCGAGTAAGTAAGTAAGTCAGTCAGTCAGTCAGTCAGTCAGTCAGTCAGTCCGTCCGTCCGTACTTACGTAAGTAGGTAGGTAGGTAGGTAGGTAGGTAGGTAGAGAGGTAGGTAGGTTAGATAGTTAGTTAGTTAGTTAGTTAGTTAGTTAGTTAGTAAGTAACTAAGTAAGTAAGTAAGTAAGTAAGTAAGTAAGTAAGTAAGTAAGTAAGCCAGTAAGGAAATACATAAATAAACTAGAAAGGAAGTAACTATGCCAGTAAGGAAGTAAGCCATTAATGAGGTATATAGGTACTGCAACAGTCAAGGAACGAAAGTCCGACAAGTGAACAGTTAGAGCATTGCTTTACTGATCTGGCAGCTTTTGCAGCCTGACTTGTTCCAGGTGTATTGGTGATAACTTTCCTCTGACGTAAATTAGGCAGGCCGATAGAGGGATCATGCTGCAAGGGCAACACATGGTCTGTACATTTCAGCCCAGGTTTTGTGCTATGGAGAGGTATAACTCCATTCCTGGTCCCCACCATGGTCTGTAGTTGTTATGTCTTGTTTTGAAGCACAATGTCACAGATTATCGTCTGTCAAGTCGGCAAGATGCC